>SJXQ01008101.1:2079-225074 GCA_006408695.1 Aepyceros melampus | reverse complement strand
GCATGAGGTGGGCAGAGTACTGGAGTTTCAGCTTCAGCATCATTCTCTCCAAAGAAATCCCAGGGCTGATCTCCTTCAGAATGGACTGGTTGGATCTCCTTGCAGTCCAAGGGACTCTCAAGAGTCCCTCTCCAACACCACAGTTCAAAAGCATCAATTCTTCGGCGCTCAGCCTTCTTCACAGTCCAACTCTCACATCCATACATGACCACAGGAAAAACCATAGCCTTGACTAGACGGACCTTAGTCAGCAAAGTAATGTCTCAGCTTTTGAATATGCTGTCTAGGTTGGTGATAACTTTTCTTCCAAGGAGTAAGCATCTTTTAATTTCATGGCTGCAGTCACCATCTGCAGTGATTTTGGAGCCCAAAAAAATAAAGTCTGACACTGTTTCCCCATCTATTTCCCATGAAGTGATGGGACCACATGCCATGATCTTCGTTTTCTGAATGTTGAGCTTTAAGCCAACTTTTTCACTCTCTTCTTTCACTTTCATCAAGAGGCTCTTTAGTTCCTCTTCACTTTCTGCCATAAGGATGGTGTCATCTGCATATCTGAGGTTATTAATATTTCTCCCGGCAATCTTGATTCCAGCTTGTGCTTCTTCCAACCCAGCATTTCTCATGATGTACTCTGCATATAAGTTAAATAGCCAGGGTGACAATATACAGACTTCATTAAACTGAATTCACGCTGGACTTCCTTGGTGGTCCGGTGGTTCAGAAGCTGCCTCCCAATGCAGAAGACTCAGACTAGATCTCTGGTTGGGAACTAAGATCTCACGTGCCATGCAGCACCTAAACCCGCAGGCCACAGTGACTGAGCCCATGCCCTGGGGTCTGTGGGACACAAGAGAAGCCTATGGGCTGAAACGAAAGATCTTGAGTGCCGCAACTAAGACCCAACACAGCCAAGGATAAATAAGTAAATATTAAAATAAAATACTAAGTTCACATTGGTGTAGGCTACTTTGGAAATTTAGGACCTCTGGGTGAAACATTTTCAGAAAGGAGGAGTTGCTCTGTAGCAATTTCCAGAATGATTCAGTTAATTTATGCACACAAATGGTTTGAATAATCCGTGTCCTACCTCATGGGAAGCCAAAGATTTGTTCTCAGTTCCTGCCCTCAGTGGGCTAACCATTGAGCTACACTAAATGGAGAAACCCACACAAAAGAGTAAATCACAGAAGGCAGGGTTTACTAGGAGTTATAAGAGTGGCACTGGGCGCCTGGAGGCTCAGTGACAATCTGCCTGCCAACGCAGGAGAGGCAGGAGACTCAGGTTCAAACCCTGGGCTGGGAAGGTCCCTTGGAGATGGAAGCAACAATGCATCCCAATATTCTTGCCTGGAGACTCCCATGGACAGAGGAGCCTGGTGGGCTACAGTCTACGGGGTCTCAAAAGCCTCAAGTAAGCAACAACACAAAAAGAGTGGCACAAGAATTTAATGAGAAAAGAATAGTTTCTTCAACTAACGTTGCTAAGACAGGGGGAGAACCACACGCCAAAGGAGGAAATCAGACTTTACTGCACACCATATACAAAAAATTACCCAAAATGGAACAAAGACCTATGTGTAAGAGCTGACACTATAAAATTCTTAGACGAAAACAGAAGCACAAATCTTTATAACCTTGGATGAGGCAATGGTTTCTTAGATATGATGCCTAAAGCACAGAGACCAAAGGAAATAAAAACTCTTGTACTTTAGAGGATACCAACAGAAGGGAAGAAAAGGTATTCAAATCATATATCTGATATAAAGTCTAATATAAAGAAGACATGAGGACTCTTACAATTCAAAAATAGAAATACAACTTAGTGTGCAAGTGGGTAAAGGGTTTCAATAGACATTAATTCAAAGGAGACAGGCAAGAGGCCAATAGCTGCATGAAATATGCTCAACATCACTGGCCATTAAAGTGAAAGTGAAGTCGCTCAGTCGTGCCCGACTCTTTGCAACCCCATGGACTATAGCCTACCAGGCTCCTCAGTCTCTGGAATTTTCCAGGCAAGAATACTGGAGTGGGTTGTCATTTTCTTCTCCAGGGGATCTTCCCAACCCAGGGATTGAACTCGAGTCTCCTGCATTGCAGGCAACGCTTTACCATCTGAGCCACCAGGGAAGCCTTAGGAAAATGCAAATTCAAACCACAGTGAGGCCCCATCCACATTCACAGGATGACTATCTTCAAAAGACAAACAACAAGTGCTAGAAAGGACATGGGAGAATTGGAACCCACGTACATGGCTGTTGGGAATGTAAGATGATGCAGCCACTTGGGGAAAAAAAATGTTTGGCAATTTCTCAAAAAGTTCCACATGGAGTTACCTTATAAGATGGCAATTCTGCTTTTAGATATAGGCACCCAGCACTGAACTAGGGTCACACAAACAGATGCCACAGCAGTGTTTATATCAGCGTTACTCCTCATGTAGGTTAGAAGCAAGACGCATACCTATCAACTGATGAATGGGTAAACAGAATGTGGCATATTCATACAATAGGGTATTATTTAGTTATAAGAATGAATGACGTTCTGATACTCACTATGAGATAAATGAACCTTGCAAACATTATGTTAAATGAAACAAGCTAGACATACAGGCTGCGTATTATATGATTTCATGATTCCATAGGCACAAGACATAGAGAAGAGGTGAATCCCTAGAGACATGAAGCAGATTAGCGGTGCCAGGAGCTGGGGGAACGGGGGAGGGAGCAATTGCCCACTGAGAACCGCATTTCCTTTTGGGGTGATGCATAAAGGGATGACTTTTACAGAAAGTGAGTTAGATGTCAAATTTTACAAACATTGGCTCAGGCTCAGGGTGCTTTGCGGTGGTCAGATGAAGGAGGGAGCCATCAGGGTGGGACACTGCTGGGGTGAGGGGCCCACTCCCCTGTGATTTCACCCTGCGGGCAGCAGACCCCGGAGATGACCCTCGTGACCCAGAGTATGAGGAAGCCGTCACACTTGGCAAGCACAGGACCCCCAGCCCAGGCTGCCCAGTCCTCCGGGCTGTTTGCAAGGGAACTTACTTTCTGGTTTTGAGTTCCCATTACTCTTGGAGAACAGAGGCGGAAAGTGTTGACAAGTCCGGAAACTGGAAATGTAAAGAAAAAAGGAGCTCCCTGGGAGAGTCTGGATGCACAGCCTCCCCAGTTCAGTCACCTTGGTGGGCAGAGGCTCCCAGCTCAGGGACTCAGAAGCATAACCTGCTAGAAGGGTTTGCTATCCATCTCTCAGACCAGGCAAGCCCCCATGGGCATCGGGCCAGAAGGGCTGTGACCTCCACCTGCCAAGGGTACTGTCTACATACCTCTATCAAGGCATGTAGCACACTGTTTTCTAAATGCCTGTCGCCTGACAGTATCTCCTCACCATACTTTACTCCCGGAAGGCAGGGGCCATGTGTTTCCCTTCTGCATCATCCGCCTGCCACCTGCCACAGAGTAGGTATTAAGTGACAGATGGATTGTTGTCTAATAGTTGACAGGCGTCATGGTTTAGAAGAAAGAGCATTGAATTGGAGTCTGAGGGTTGGACTTGGGGTCCCCATCTTTCAGGACATTATTTGCATAACCAGGGACAAGCCACTAACCTTTCAGGCCTCAGTTTCCTTTGTGAAGGAGATGCAAGTTGGAGGCATACCTCTGGGGTTGATGCCTACATACCTGTGTGTGTGTGTGCTTGGTTGCTTCAGTCGTGTCCAGCTCTTTGCGACCCCATGGACTGTACCCCACCAGGCTCCTCTGTCCATGGGATTCTCCAGGCAAGAATACTAGAGTGGGTTCCCATGTCTTCCTCCAGGGGATCTTCTACATGGCAAGCAGATTCTTTACCCCTGAGCCCCCAGGGAAGCCCCTCCTCCCTACCTAAGAGAAGATAAAGAGCTTTCTACTTGGTATCTCAGCAAAGACACCACCAACTGAGGGCTGGGTCTCCACCCTGAGGCTGGCTCTTCACTACCCACATTCAGAATTCTTCCTCTCGAATGCTGAAAGGAAGGTGGTATCCAAAAGCCCAGGAGTTGGGTCAGGAAGTCTGGTGGCTCCCGGGGTGATGGCTTCACACTCCAGTAAATTCACCAAACACAGTGTAATTTCCCTTCCTCTTAACTATCAGGAGCAAGAAAGGAAGCCCCTCTCTCCCGCCTTCTCCTCCTCCCTTAGTCATGACTCATTAATTGCCACCAGTGAATGAGTTTTATTCTAATTTTCATGAACTAATTCAGAGATGTTTTCGGCTAAAGAGCAGAATATAGGTTTTTGGCTTAGCTAATGAAATATCTAATGAATTGGCACTAGTGACAATTACAGAAGACATCTAGAAGGAAAGAGCCAATGGCAACCCTCTGCTGAGGCCACTCACTAGTGGCTCCTTGAAGGGAAAAAACATGGCCTGAGTGCTCGTCTTCCTGATTGACAAAGCTGTTCTGGAGGCTCGGGCCCCAAGGATTGGATTTGAGGAAGAAGCATTCATCTTTCTCTCTCTTTGATACTCTGGTTCTGCCATCAGACCACCAGCACGATGTGAAAGTGGGCCTTTCAAGCGTAAAAATTACCTCCTGAAAATAGGAACAATGCATGAACTCGCAGGTAAGTGAGATGCTAGCAAAATAAAAATTCTGGACCTTAGAATAGTTATTCATCAGACAGGCTCCTTCCCTAACTAGATGGGAATCGAAGGTGGAGGATCCTAGAAAGCCAGGGAATGTGTAAAATATAGCCTCGGGGACTTCCCTGGTCATTCAGTGGTTAAGAATTTGCCTACCAATGGAGGAGACATGGGTTCGATCCCTGATCTGGGAAGATCCTACATGCTGCAGACCAACCAAGGCCATGCGTCACAGCTATTGATCCCGTGCTCTGGAGCCCAGAAACCTCAACTACTGAGCCCACATGTTGTAACTAGTGAAGCCTGTATACTCTACAGCCCGTGCTCTGGAACAAGAGGAAGCCACTGCAATGAGAAGCCCTTGCACCACAACTGGAGTAGACCACGCTCGCCACAGCTTAGAGAAAGCCTGCCTGCAGCAATGAAGACCCAGCGCAGCCAAAAATAAAAGCAGACTCAGAATTCTTGCTTAACACCCATGCAGTGGAGTCTGTGAGTCTACGGGGCTCTTGTATGGCCCCTCGAGTCTCCCATTCTTGTCTCTAGAGTGAAGCTGGCAAAATCTGGGAAGAAAAAGTCTTTAAAATCTCAGAGCTTAATCATTTGGCATTGAACAGTTTTTACAATCTCTGTTGTAGTGCAAACCAGCTGGTTCAAAGAGAATCTAAAGCAGCAAGTCTAAGCAAGTCAAGGCATAGACTTCAGGAGCGGAAAGAATGGTCCACAAAAGAGCTGAATGCACTACAGAACTCTGCCTATTGTTTAGTCGCTCAGTCGTGTCTGACTGTTTGTGACCCCCTGGACTATAGCCTTCCAGGTTCCTCTATCTGTGGGATTTCCCAGGCAAGAATACTGGAGTGGGTTGCCATTTCCTTCTCCAGGGATCGAACCTGTGTCTCCTGCTTGGCAGGCAGATTCTCTCCCACCGAGCCACCTAGGAAGCCCTAGAACCTCTTGTACCTGGTTCATTATCCCAAAGTCATGGGGGTAGGAGGAGCATCCTCCATACACCCCTTCCCCCGACCCAGTTAAAAGCAGTCATCACATTTGGGTAGAGGAGTTGGGTTTGTTTTGTTTTGGGCCATGCCACTCACAAGTAAGATCTTAGTTCCCCCGCCAGGGATCGAACCTGTGCTCCCTGCAGTGGAAGTTCAGAGTCTTCACCATGGTACTGCCAGGGAAGTCCCAGGAGTTGGGTTTTTGATCTGTGTTTCCTTCTTCCTTATTCTTTCGCCTCCACCTAATTTACCTTGACTTGGATGTCAAGTCATCTTGATTGACTTCCTTGGGTCTTTCTCTGGCTCTGTTACTGGGCATTCTTCCACACTGGAAGCTGAAAAATGCTCCTTTTCATCTCCTGCGTGCAGCTCTATCTTTGTCTTGTGCAGTGTCTGCTCTGGGCCAGTTCTTCTCGGGAGTTTGACAGCTTTATGCACCAGCTAATGTTTCTCACGTAACCTTGGGCGCTTTTTCATGGTCAGAGGGGAGCTCTCTTGAATTTAAGAGGTCGAGATGGTGGAGTGAGCGATCTAGTACAAGGGTGAAAATAAAAATGATGACTCCCTGGGGAAGCCATCGTACATTTTCCATCCCTGGGGGACCATGGCAGTGAGGAGTGACTGGCTGTATCGTATATATATCTGTGTTGCTTAGCCTAGCACGTGGTCGATGCCGTTGGGGCTAGAAATGTGTGTGAAATGAACACTATGGATGATTGAATGGATTTTTAGACTGCCTTCTTTATGAAAGTTGGAAAAAGACAATCATCAAAATTGAGATCTCAGTTCCCAGAAGAAAAATGAGAGTGTGCCGTATAAGATCAAATATAGGATTGATACTGTGACATTCGGTCATTCTGTGCAAGAGGGGATTTGACTGCCATGGCAAACGGCATCACGTTTACCCTAAGCAGTTGCCCAAACCTAGCCTACAGAATACGCCTCGTCCTCTGGAAGGTACACTTCACTTTATTTTTTTTAATTAAAAAAAAATTGCGGACCATTTTTAAGTCTTTATTGAATTTGTTACAATATTGCTTCTGTTTTATGCTTTGGTTTTTTGGCCCGGAGGTATGTGAGATCTTAGCTCCCCAATCAGGAATCAAGCCACACTCCTTACACTGGAAAGCAAACTTTCTTACCACTGGACCACCAGAGAAGTCCTGGTATACTTCATTTTAAAGAAGCAGACCAGGCATTGGAAAGCACATGTCTTTGGAAAGTGCTAGCACCTGAGAGCAACACGTGGGTCCAGGACCTGGAGGTGGTAGGAGGCAGTGTGTCCAGCATCCTGACTCCAGCATAAAATCTGACCAGACTGTGGAGTAGCCTGAGGCAGCTCTGAGTGTGTGCGCAGCCAGGCCAAGCAGAAGAGGAGAAAGCCTGGGAGATGAGGGCACAGAAACAGAAATTCCTCCTTCCACTTAGGAACAGGCAGGGACAGGGGCGAGACACCCTGCAGCTATGGACCAGACATGGATGCTATCTCAGTGAAAGGCATGGACTAGTGCAGTAGACAGACAAAGAGCACTGGCTGCAAAATCAAATAGGATTCTCAGCTGAACAGTTGCATAATCTATTCACAGAACACTTTGAGTCTCTCATCCAATGGCGCTCATAATAGCTTATAGCCCATAGGATTATAGGCAGGAATAAATTAGATACTTGGCACATTCACTGTGCCAGGAAGTACTCAGCGCTTGGCAGATACAGAACAAGACAGATGAGTCTGCTCTTTGGCAATTTTTATTTCCAGTGGGCTCTTTAGCCTCTTGATGAAAGTGAAAGAGGAGAGTGAAAAAACTGGCTTAAAACTCAACATTCAAAAAATGAAGATCATGGCATCTGGTCCCATCACTTCATGGCAAATAGATGGGGAAACAGTGGAAACAGTAAATGACTTAATTTTCTTGAGCTCCAAAATCACTGCAGATGGTGCCTGCAGCCATGAAATTAAAAGATGCTTGCTCCTTAGAAGAAACGTTATGACAAACCTAGACAGCGTATTAAAAAGCAGAGACATTACTTCGCCAAAACAGGTCCATCTAGTCAAAGCTAATGTTTTTCCAGTAGTCATGTATGGAAGTGAGAGTTGGACCATAAGGAAAGCTGAGTGCCAAAGAAGTGATGCTTTGAACTGTGGTGTTGGAGAAGACTCTTGAAAGTCCCTTGGACTGCAAGGAGATCCAACCAGTCAATCCTAAAGGAAATCAGTCCTGAGTGTTCATTGGAAGGACTGATGCTGAAGCTGAAACTCCAATCCTCTGGCCACCTGATGTGAAGAACTGACTCATTGGAAAAGACCCGGATGCTGGGAAAGATTGAGGGCAGGAGGAGAAGGGGATGACAGAGGATGAGATGGTTGGATGGCATCATCGATGGTCATGAATTTGAGCAAGCTCCAGAAGTTGGTGATGGACAGGGAAGCCTGGTATGCTGCAGTCCATGGGGTCACAAAGAGTTGGACATGACTGAGTGACTGAACTATGTGAACTGTGTATTCCAAGGGGGGGAGGGGGGCTGCACTTATGCAAAGAGCAGGATAGCTTCAGGTGAAGACGCACGCTGCGATGGAAAGGCACACTGTAAAGGGGCCGTGAGTCCTGACTCGGGGTGGGAGGAAGAGCTGATGTCAGAAAGGAGAAGGCTTGGCTGAAGATGTGACCAATGATCTGTCACCTACATGACAAAGAGGAGTCCCCCAGGTGAACCTCCAAGACGGAGGCACCAGCCCGCAGCGGGCACTGGGCTAGATCAGAGCTTGGTGTGACCAGTGAGTGCCCAGGATGGGGAGGGGGAAGCTTTCATCAGGTTTATGTTTTTAAAAGATCACTCTAGATAGTAAACTTATGTGCATCAGAAGCTCCTGCCATATGTTCAGTGCACATGTATCATGGAGACTGTAGAAATGCTTCTAAGAAACGCGTGTAAGCAGTGTTAGACACATAACCTGTGTTATAGGGCCTTTTTTAAAGATTCCTTTTTTCATGTGGGCCATTCATTGGATTTGTCACAATATTGCTTCTGTTTCATGCTTTGGCTTTTTTTGGCCACGAGGCATGTAGGATCTTAGATCCCCGACCACATACCCTGCGTTGGAAGGTGAAGTCCCAACTACTAGACCACCAGGGCAGTCCCTGTAAGAGGCTTCTTAAGGAGTGATTAGTACTTCCTGGAGATAGCAATCCAAAGATAATGAAGACAGAGACCTGCCTCTAGCAGTGCAGAGTCTAGGAAAGACGAACCAACAGCTCATTATGACGCATGGCAGTTAGGACCTAGAACGGATGTGTGAGTGCTGGGCACATCAACGGTGCCGTGTTGGAATAAGGTGCGAAGGACCCAGCCAGAAGGAAAACCAGAAAGTGAGCTCCAGTTGGAAGGAAGACAGCATGATGGCTATCGGCGTAAGTGCAAAGTGGGAGGTGGAGCTAAGGGAGGCGGGGACCCAGGCAGAGCTCAGGTCATCGGGGGTCTGTGAACCGAGAGAATGAGCAGAGGGCTGTCATGTGGGTGATGGGGAATCACTGGGGGGTTTCTGACAAGTGGGTACCTCACCAGGGTCTGTTGCCTGGGAAGATTCACTGGGCTGGAGGGTAATTTGGAGAAGGGCAGAGTGCCCTGCAGGTTAGGGTTCCTGACTGTTTTTGGTTCTGGTGACAGGGAGGAAGTGAGGGCTGGACCAGGGTGATGGACAAGAGGTAGAAAGCAGGCAATGGCTTTAGTAAAATTTTGCAGGCAAAAAATCAGCAAGATTTTAGGAATTCAGCCGTCCAGAGGTTAGGGCTCAGTGCTTTCACTGCTGACGGCCTAGGTTCAATCCCTGGCTGGAGAAGGACAATTCCTCAAGCTGCGTGGCGTGGCCAAAAAAAAAAAAAAAAAATCAGCAAGATCTGGGGTCACAGAGAGCGACCCCATGGACTGTAGCCTACCAGGCTCCTCTGTCCATGGGATTTTCCAGGCAATAGTACTGGAGTGGATTGCCATTTCCTTCTCCGGCGGATCTTCCCGATCCAGAGACGGAACTCAGGTCTCCCGCATTGTAGACAGGTGGTTTACAGTCTGAGCCACCAGGGAAGTCCAAACATGCCATAGAATGTTTTAAATTAAATTGATTAATTTAATTAAAGGAAGGTTAGAGTGCAGTTAACATCCTCTGTCTGGGGCAGTGGTATAAGAGAGGTCAGGTGCTAAGCAAATGCTCAATAAATGTTTATTTTTTTAAATCATAATTATTATAAGATTCAGAGTCACAAGCTATCCAGGGAAACACTCTCCAGGAGACAAGGAAGATGAGAAAGCAGTCCTAGCCTCAGGGGCCCTGGGATTGCAGGGCAGGATGGCAGACTCCCTCAGCTGCACTCCAGAAACTGTTACTGGCTCTTATCCCTTCACACATTTATCAGAGTTTCCACTCATCACCAGTAGGGTGGAGGTGGTGGTTTAATTGCTAATTCATGTCTAGCTCTTGCGACTCCATCGCCTGTAGCCTGCCAGGCTCCTCTGTCCATACTAGGCAAGAATACTGGAGTGGGTTGTCATTTCCTTCTCCAGGGGATCTTCCCGACGCAGAGATCAAACCCAGGTCTCCTGCATTGCAGGCAGACTCTTTACCTACTGAGCTACAATCTTTAACTTTTACCATTAAAAAGTACCTTTGCCCCTTTATTAGGATTATTCTTTTAAGATAGAATCCCAGAAATGCTGTTACTTCATTAAAGGCCTCCCATATCTTGAGGTTTATGCTTTAGGCTTTTACTATTCAGATCGTTTCCTTCATTTATGAATATATTCTCTTTTTGGCCCATCCGAGATTTAGAAAGCATTTACACGTGGAACTTGCTCTCTTTCTGCTCTTAGAAATCTGAACTTCCGCAGCACAAGCCTGCATGAGCCTGGCAGATGATGGTGGAGATTCAGGGCCAGGTCAGCCCTGTTGCTCCAGCCAACAGCCAGTGAATCCCCAGGAGTAGAATCTAACCAAAAGACGCACGCATCAGCCCAGTGATGTCCAGCTAAATTGCCAGTTCACAGGATTGTGAGCTATGTACACAAGCTAGGCTTTGGGGTGGTCTGCTATACGGCAACCGTACTGGATATATCCCCTCACTTCTAGATGGGCTCATGTGACCAGTTTTGAGCCACAGAATGTGGATAAAAGTGATATATGCATCACCTCCAGTACCGGCCCCTAAGATCTTCTGTGAGACTGTTCTCTTGCTTTCCTCCCTGGCCCGTGGATTAAGAGAGCAGAAGGCTGGAAGGAGGTTCGAGGGAATGTGGTCAATCAAAACAGAAACAACACAACTCAGATGCACTCCTTAGAGGATGCTGTCCAGACAGCCATCCAGCCGGGAAAACCCTGGCTGACTTTACGTGAATGAACTGGTCAAGTGCTTGGTGAGTTTTTATGCTGAGTCACTGAGACAGTGTGTGAGGGGTGTGTGTGTGTGTGTGTGTGTAACAGAGAGAGAGAGAAAGAGAGCAACTAGCATTAAAGTTTGGTTATTGCACCTAATACTTGGTGCTCTAAAGAATTGATGCTTTCAAACTCTGGCGCTGGAGAAGACTCTTAAGAGTCCCTTGCACCAAAAGGATGTCAAACCAGTTCATTCTAAAGGAAATTCAACCCTGAATATTTATTGGAAGGACTAAACCTGAAACGCCACCTGATGCAACAGCTGACTTTCTGGAAAAGACCCTGATGCTGGGAAAGATTGAGCACAGGAGGAGAAGGGGGAGACAAGGGATGAGATGAGTAACTGGCATGACTGATTCCATGGACATGAACTTGGGCAAACTCCTAGGAGATGGTGAGGGATGGGAAGGCCTGGGGTGCTGCAGTCCATGGGGTTGCAAGGAGCTGGACAAGACCTGGCAACTGAATAACAACCAGGCTTAATCTATTATATCAAATCCATAGTTGAGGTAGTGGAGAATGGTCTATGTTGAGAAAGGGTGAATTGGGGATAGAATATGAGCAAATTTTTATCCTGGCTAAGGTGTTTATTTACTATGTTTTATAGCAATGAAGGGCCAATTAGCCATTTTTTAGCAGAAGAGTAACAAGGTGAACTTGGACAGTCAAATGCTTTCTCTCTCTCTCCCCACGCTTTGCTACCTAACATGCTGTGAGCACTGTTCATGTTTAGGAAATAACTGTTTAAAGCAAGGTTGGAAAGAGCCATGTGGAATGACATTACCAATATCTTCATAGCTCTGCTGTTCTAGCAGTGCCACAATCATCATTTGTTCTTAATTATATCCACTGCTTTGAGTGGTGGTGTCAGAAGTTCTTACCTGAATTTAGTTCAATATCTGTAGCTGTGCGTTGCTCTCCTTTAACACGCTCCAGGGGAGGCACTGGCTCTTTGCTCCTCTTCCTTGGGAAAGACTCCTTGAAATCACTCCAGACTGTGAATTGCACCTCTACTGATTTCTGGAGGATTCAATCCGCAGCAAGCCTGCTGAAGCCTGATGTGAAGTTTGCGTGTTCTCTCCTCTCTTCCAGAACAGGGACACTTTTCCTTTTAAGGACAACTTTAAAATGTCAGATTCAGAGGAGGCCTGCACAAGGACAAAACCTTTGCCTTCTCCTGCTTCTTTGCCTTCCTGTAATTTTCTACGCCTGATCGTTCACTTTCAACGAGGAATCGTTATGGCGCCCTCCCATCCACTCTCCAAATTCTTTGTACTCAGCTCCTTTGTCCTGTCTTCTTCACGGTGTTTCAGTCTTGCTGGAATAATAAACTCCAGACTGTTCACAGTGTATTTTTTGGTATCACTGAGTTAAAGAGAAGGTACTCAGGATAAACATACTCTTTTCTTCTTTTTTAAATTTTTAATTAAGAGGATAATTACTTTACAATATTGTGATGGTTTTTGCCACACACCAACATGAATCAGCCATAGGTATATATAATATGTCCTCTCCCTCTTGAACCTCCCCTCCCACATGCCTCCCCTATCCACCCACCTAGGTTGTCCCAGAACACCAGCTTTGAGTTCAATGTGTCATACATCAAACTCCCACTAGCTATCTATGTTACGTATGGTAATGTATGTTTCAATGCTACTTTCTCAAATCATCCCACCCTATCCTTCCCACGCTGTATCCAAAAGTCTGTTCTAGATGTCTGTGTCTCCATTGCTGCCCTGCAAGCAGGATTGTCAGTACTGTCTTTCTATATTCCATATATATGCATTAATTTCATGGATGTTTTCTATGACCAAGAAATGAGCAGACTGATCTTTCATTGGCACTCTAGCTCTCCTACTCAAGGTCTGTCAACTTAACCAACCAAAATTAAGAGGGGCTTCCCTGGTGGCTTAGAGGTTAAAGTGGCTGCCTCCAATGCGGGAGACCCGGGTTCGATCCCTGGGTCAGGAAGATCCCCTGGAGAAGGAAATGGCAATCCACTCCAGTATTCTTGCCTGGAGAATCCCATGGACGGAGAAGCCTAGTAGGTTACAGTCCACGGGGTCGCAAAGAGTCGGACACGACTGAGCGACTTCACCACCACCACAATGAATTAAGAAATATCATCAGAAAACAATACGTAACCTTGAGTTTAAAAGTATTAGGGCTTCCCCAGTGGATCAGCGGTAAAGAATCCATCTGCAAAGCGGGAGCCACAAGTTCGATCTCTGGGTCAGGAAGATCCCCTGGAGGAGGACATGGCAACCCACTCCAGTATTCTTGCCTGGAGGATCCCATGGACGAGGAGCCTGGAGGGGTACAGTCCATAAGGTTGCAAAGACTGAAGCAGCTTAGCATTCATAAAAGTATTAACCAGAAGCACTCAGTTTCCCAAGCTTTGTAAACACTTAGAATGTATTAACTGTCCCCTAAAGGCATAATGTATAGCAAAACGAATACAGTATTGTAAAGCAAAACAAACTAAAAAATAAAAATTAATTAAAAAAAAAAAGGAATTTAGCTGTTCTGTTTCAAAGACAAGGGACCAAGGGTCAATCAAACACAACAGTCTGGTGATTGCCAACAAACATGAACCAAATGGTTGATGTGAGACGCCGTGATCACAGACCTGGATGCTCCCTGATAGGTGAGTCTGTAACTTTCCTCTGAAAGACAAATCAGGGAATAATACCACCTGCCACACACTGCCTGATCATTGCCTGTTTGGGTTTATTCTTTGATATTTTACCTGTATTGCAATAACAATAATAGTAAGAACTGATGAGGCATCTTGCAAAATTGTTTTCCAGACAGGTGTTAAATGTGTGTGCTATTATCAGAAGTGGTCAGGACTGTGTCGTATCATGTTTTACACAGCTATATTGGCGAAGAATCTGCCTGCAGTGCAGGAGGCACAAAAGATGCAGGTTCGATCCCTGGGTTGAGAAGATTCCCTGGAGGAGGAAATGGCAACCCACTCCAGTGTTCTTGCCTGAAAAAAATGCTGTGGACAGAGGAACCTGGCAGGCGACAGTCCAAAGGGTCACAAAGAGTTGGACGTGACTGAGCACGCAGGTGGACAGATTGAGGAATGACTGACATAAAACAAACAGCACACGTTTAAGCATATGACGTGATAACTCTGATGTATGCATACACCCACAAAACCATCACCACCATCGACACGATGGACATCTCTGTCACCCCTAAAATTTCCTATGTCTCTTTGTATTTCTTCATTTCTAAACTCTGACCGCTTGCCAGGCAACCACTGATCTTTGTGTCACTATAGATGATTTTGGATTTTTAAGAATTTTTAATAAAGAAAACATGCTGTATCATTCATTTGGCATAATTCTTTTGAGATTCATGTACTTTACAGAGGTACCAAGAGTTCATTGCCTTTTACTCCTGAGTAGTATTCCACTATGTGGATATATCACAGATTGCATATCCATTCACCTGCTGTTGGACATTTGGGTTGGTTCAAGTTTTTGGCTATTATGAATAAAGCTGTTATGAATATCTGCATACAAATCTTTGTGTGGACATATGGTTTTATTTCTCTTGGATAAATAGCTATGGATCATATCTCAGGAGTACTTTTAATTTTTTAGGAAACTGCCAAAATGCTTTCCAAAGTGGTTTTGCCGTTTAACATTCCAAGCAGAAGTTTATGAGAATTTCAGAATCTCCTGAAATTAAATTCAAAATATTATGTTTATTTATAAGTACTCATTTCTCTAGGGAAAAGGTTCATAGCCTAAATATTTGCAGCCGACATATTTCCAATATGATGTTTTCATTTTATTTTTTATCTCTTGCCGTTGTGTAATATGTATCCATTTGGTTCTAATTTTTATATAAAAGCAGTTATTTATTTCTAATTTTTTCCACTTCATTAAATAAATCTATTTCATGGAAAAAGTTTTCCTATGTTCCTCATATCTTTTATCCTCAATTGTCATGATGCAGAATTCCTCCAAAAGTCTCACTTACATTTTCTTTTTGGGTGTTCACTGAGTAGCTTAACTTTTATTTTTGCTATTCTAATTTTTTTTTTTTGAGCCTACCTTGAAAACCTACCCCCACTATTTGGACTGATCCTAGACCTAGGTCAGCTTCTCTCAGGACAAAAGCAAGTCTGATGAAAGAAAAGCTCCAAATTTCTCAGTCTGTGGTCTGGGCAGTTGAGTACATTCTCAGTTGAGTACATTTGTACTTATTAGAACAAGACAAACTGAAGAGTCAGCTACTGAGCTGAGGCAACAGAAGAGGCCTTCTCTGGATTTGGGGTGGACAGCAGCTTTTGCTAGCTGATGATAAATATTTTTTGTTGTTTCCTACAATGAATGGACAGGGGTCAAGGGCAATCAGAAGAGGGAATTCTTCTGATAAACATTTAGTTATTCTCATAAACATTTAGTATTATTCCATAGGACTTTCAACATTTTTTCATAATAAGCAAGTGTGAAAGACCTAGTCTGACAATACAGGTAGCCAGTGGTTGTATTATTTGGTATTTGGTACAGTATTATGTATTATATAATATATCCTATTATTATTTAGTATGATTATAAAATATAATTTTTTGTATATTTGAATAAAGTGGCTGAAATAGCTCACTTGGGAGAGCGCTAGACTGAGGATCTAAAGGTCCCTGATTCAGTCGGGATTTTGGCAAGTTAAACTTTTGGGCTTCCCTGGTGGCTCAGTGGTAAAGATCCGCCTGCCAATACAGGAGACTTGGTTTTGATCCCTAGGTTGGAAGATCTCAGGGGGAAATGGCAACCCACTCCAGTATTCTCGCCTGGGAAATCCCATAGACAAAGAAGTTGGCAGGCTACAGTCAATGGGGCCCCAAAGAGTTGGGCACAATAGCGACTGAGCATGCGTGCATATTTGATTATATTATTTGGTACGTGTATCTACCAAACTGACCCCAGTCGAAGTAGTTCTTATTCTGATCCAACAGCAATCTCACTCTGGATGTATGTGGCATCCAAAACTTGGGTAGGGTTGCTAAAATAAGTGTGATGTGCATTAGGTCAGGAAATTGTTTCTCCTGAAGACTTGAGGCCTTCTTCAAAGGTCGGTGGAGGAACCACTGAGATCAGTTAACCCGTGGCACTGCCGTTTTACCACCTGGGAAAAGATTTGGACATTATCAACTAATCTCAAATATACTCAGACCCTATAAACCATCAGTTCCAGTCCTAGGCAATAGAAATGTGCTTGCATGCACCAGAGATGTATATAGGATTATTCATAGTTGCAATTTGGGTTGTAGCCCTAAACCATAAGCAATCCCAATGTCTATCAAAATTTGAGTGAATACACCAGACAATCTTAGAGGAAATTAATCTTGATACTCACTGGGAGGATTGTTGATGAAGCTGAAGCTCCCATAGTTTGGTCACCAGATGCGAAGAGCCAACCCATTGGAAAAGACAGCGATGCTGGGAAAGACTGAGGGGAGGAGGAGCAGGGGGTGACAGAGGACGAGCTGGTCAGACAGTATCACTGACTAAATAGACAGGGGTTTGAGCAAACTCTGGGAGATAGTGAGGGACAGGGAAGCCTAGTGTGCTGCAGTTCATGAGGTCGCAAAGAGTCAGATGCTACGTGGTGATTGAACAATGACAACCACCACAGAGTAGCCATAATGGAATTCCAACATAGCAATGAAAATAAATGGTGTGTTGTTACCTGCTACAACCTGAATGCATCTTATAAACATCATGCCAGGCAAAACGGAGAAAAGTCTATTGGGGACAAAAGGATGTACACATTTCTTCTCCAGCTGGTTGCCTGGAGGGGTGGATATTAGGTGAGCGGATTATATCTCAGTGTCCAGTCTCTGAGGACAAGAGGCATGGGGAGAGTGGACCTACTTCCAGCCACAGCAGCCATTGGCACCAGTAGGAGAGGAGGCACAGGGAGGACCAGGTGAAGACAGTGTGAAATCAAACTAGCATCCCCAAAGGCAGTCTGAGATAGAGATTGGGGAGCACTCAGAACTAAGCAGCAAAAGTGGGAGAGTCAGAGGTGATTAACCAGTGGGACGGATATCAGCATGAACAAAAGCCAGGAAGACCAACAAATGACAGCTGTGGTCAGTGCACGGTCTGTCCAGAACAAACGTCATGGAACAGTGACTAGAGGACTTATTGTTTTAACCTTTCTTTTAATAAAAAATTAAGTGAAGATTTTACAGGGAAAATTACAGAAATCAAAACTATGTCACAACAATTTGTGAACATGCAAAACCCTCTTAAGGGTGATCCATCATCCAGCAACCAACCTCTATCCCCATTTTCCTCCAGGAAAGTAACTGATCCCAGGTTAAGATACTGAATATCTTGACAAGGCTCTTGTTTTTCTTTATAGGTTGCTGCTGAAAGCAGCATATTATTCATAAATAATGGATTTGTTTGCCTGTTTCTTGAGCATTGGTAAACCTCTTGATGAAAGTGAAAGTGGAGAGTGAAAAAGCTGGCTTAAAACTCAGCATTCAAAAAACAAAGATCATGGCATCCGGTCCCATCACTTCATGGCAAATAGATGGGGAAACAATGGAAAACATATTTTCTGGGGCCCCAGAGTCACTGCAGATGGTGACTGCAACCATGAAATTAAAAGATGCTTGCTCCTTGGAAGAAAAGCTATGACCAATCTAGACAGCATATTAAAAAGCAGAGACATTACTTTGCTGACAAAGGTCCATCCAGTCGAAGCTATGGTTTTTCCAGCAGTCATGTGTGGATGTGAGAGTTGGACTATAAAGAAAGCTGAGCACTGAAGAATTGATGCTTTTGAACTGTGGTGCTGGAGAAGACTTTTGAGAGTCCCCTGGACTGCAAGGAGATTCAACCAGTCAATCCTAAAAGAAATCAGTTCTGAATATTCACTGGAATGACTGATACTGAAAATGAAGATCCAATACTTTGGCCACATGATGCAAAGACTTGGCACTTTGGAAAAGACCCTGATGCCAGTCAAGATTGCAGGCAGGAGGAGAAGGGGACGACAGAGGATGAGATGGTTGGATGGCATCACTGACTTTACGGATATGAGTTTGAGCAGGCTCTGGGGGTTGGCAATGGATAGGGAAGCCTGGTGTCGTGCAGACCATGGAGTCACAGAGTTGGACACAACTGAGTGACTGAACTGAACTTCTTGGACATTATATAAGTTCAGTTCAGTCACTCAGTCGTGTCCGACTCTTTGCGACCCCATGAATCGCAGCACGCCAGGCCTCCTTGTCATCACCAACTCCCGGAGTTCACCCAGACCCACACCCACGGAGTCAGTGACAGCATCCAGCCATCTCATCCTCGGTCATCCCCTTCTCCTCCTGCCCCCAATCCCTCCCACCATCAGAGTCTTTTCCAATGAGTCAACTCTTCGCGGAGGTGCCCAAAGTACTGGAGCTTCAGCTTTAGCATCATTCCTTCCAAAGAAATCCCAGGGTTGATCTCCTTCAGAATGGACTGGTTGGATCTCCTTGCAGTCCAAGGGACTCTCAAGAGTCTTCTTCAACACCACAGTCCACAAGCATCAATTCTTCGGCACTCAGCCTTCTTCACAGTCCAACTCTCACATCCATATATGACCACTGGAAAAACCATAGCCTTGACTAGATGGACCTTAGTCGGCAAAGTAATGTCTCTGCTTTTGAATATACTATCTAGGTTGGTAGGATGGGCTCGATAAAGGACAGAAATGGTCTGGACCTAACAGAAGCAGAAGATATTAAGAAGAGGTGGCAAGAATACACGGAAGAACTGTACAAAAAAGATCTTCATGACCCAGATAATCATGATGATGTGTTGACTAATCTAGAGCCAGACATCTTGGAATGTGAAGTCAAGTGGGCCTTAGAAAGCATCACTACAAACAAAGCTAGTGGAGGTGATGGAATTCCAGTAGAGCTGTTTCAAATCCTCAAAGATGATGCCGTGAAAGTGCTGCACTCAATTTGCCAGCAAATCTGGAAAACTCAGCAGTGGCCACAGGACTGGAAAAGGTCAGTTTTCATCCCAATTCCAAAGAAAGGCAATGCCAAAGAATGCTCCAACTACCGCACAATTGCACTCATCTCACATGCTAGTAAAGTAATGCTCAAAATTCTCCAAGCCAGACTTCAGCAATATGTGAACCGTGAACTCCCTGATGTTCAAGCTGGTTTTAGAAAAGGCAGAGGAACCAGAGATCAAATTGCCAACATCCGCTGGATCATGGAAAAAGCAAGAGAGTTCCAGAAAAACATCTATTTCTGCTTTATTGANGGGTCGCAAAGAGTCGGACACGACTGAGCGACTGAACTGAACTGATCTAGGTTGGTCATAACTTTTCTTCCAAGGAGTAAGCGTCTTTTCATTTCATGGCTGCAGTCACCATCTGCAGTGATTTTGGAGCCCAGAAAAATAAAGTCTGACACTGTTCCCACTGTTTCCCCATCTATTTCCCATGAAGTGATGGGACCGGATGTCATGATCTTTGTTTTCTGAATGTTGAGCTTTAAGCCAACTTTTTCACTCTCCACTTTCACTTTCATCAAGAGGCTCTTTAGCTCCTCTTCCCTTTCTGCCATAAGGGTGGTGTCATCTGCATATCTGAGGTTATTGGGATTTCTCCCGGCAATCTTGATTCCAGCTTGTGTTTCTTCCAGTCCAGCGTTTCTCATGATGTGCTCTGCATATAAGTTAAATAAGCAGGGTGACAATATAGTACGTCAAGGACATTATATAAAGAGAATCCTATACTATGTATCTTTTGTATCCCACTTATTTTGTCCCATTTGTAGAGAAAATTTTGAGAGGCATTGAGTAGAGGGAAGGTCATACTACACTGATTAATTGGCTTTAAATTAAAAAGAAAAAAATCACTATCTTCAAAATAAAGTTACCAAACATGCCCTATTTAAAATAAACATTGATCACTTTCTCAAAGGGCACACTAATTAAAAGTGATTTGAGGATAATATTAAGTGTGTTCAGTTGTGTCTGACTCTTTGCAGACCTATGGACTGTAGCCCACCAGGCTCCTCTGTCCATGGGATTTTGCCAGCAAGAATACTGGAGTGGGTTTCCATGCCCTCCTCCAGAGAATCTTTCTGACCTGGGGATCAATCCCACATCTCTTGCAAGTCTTGCATTGGAAGGCACATTCTTTACCACTGAGCCACCTGGGAAGCCAATTTGAGGATAGAATGAGCACAAATGTTTATTGATTTCCTACTATGTGCCAGACTTTGTGCTAAACCTCAATGTAATCCCACCCTATGGTGTGTGCATTATTACCTCCAGTTTAAAGGTGAGGAAACTAGGGTCCATGGAGGGTGCACCCTCACTCACTCTGGTAATGATGGAGAGAATCTGGGATTGAAACTGTACTCGGCTTGGCTCAAAACAAAGACTCTCTCCACACCATTATGGTGCAACACTTGTGGACAGGATGATATATCCAGGGCAGACTTGGCAAAATAAACATGTTACATTGCAAACATCTGACAAGTCAGGTATTTGCCAGGTGCGACAGGTGAGATGGTCCTGCCTGTTACCTCTATACTACCGTTGAGTGAACAAAGTAATTATTGGTCGGGGCAAACTCATGGCATCTGGATAACTCATTAGCTCTTATTTGTTTCAAGTCTGATGGTGTATGACAAAAGGATTTGTTCCAGATGTCAAAGGAGCACAATGGAGTTTAACAGCCTGTGCATTTAGAAAAGCTTCGCCGTAGGAAACCACCGGAGGTCACCGAGGCAGAGAGAAGCTGGTCAAAGCCAGCTCCACCTCACTATAAGCCCCCAGCACTCTTCCTGGGAAGTCACCACTTTGTGTTCCAACTCATCCATAATTCTTTGTGCACAACTCAGAATGCTAATGCCTTTTCCATTCTCTGAACTTCAGGTCCTTGAAGAGATTATTGAAATAAATTCTTTTTGGGGTTTGGTGCTGGAAAAACATTTTATCTAATGCACACACACACACACACACGCTCTCCTATTCCCATAATCCTAACTACTGAATTCAAAGTGCTATACTTTCTAATTTTGCTTGTCAGGAAGCTTGGAGTTCAATTTCCTATTCAAGTGTAGAGTTCAGCTTAGCCTAACTTCCTCATAAAATTAGACGCCCGCTCTGTCATTGTTTTATCACTATTTAAATGATCCTCTATTATCTGTATGACTCTCCATCCGCTTCATGTTCTGCTTTCTCTCTTTCTTCAGCTGCAACTTTTCAACAATAACAGATATTTAAGGAGCACCAATTAGGTACCAGACACTTTTCTTGGTGTATGGAGAAGATGGGGAAGACGTGGTAACTAAATGCAATCTATGTTCCTAATAGCAGCCTGGGTTGCAAATAGAAAGGGGCATAGCGAAAACAAGCCCGTTAGATGAAGCACTAGAGGCCTAAATGCCCAGGTGATGCCAGCTGGTGATGAACAACTCAAAGAGAACGGAGGCAAGGTGAGTCAGAGACATCCTGTCCTGAGGACGATGAGGCAGAGCCAGCGAATGACCCAAGAGACGCCATCATGTTGAAATGTGGAGTGAGAGTATCCTAGGAAGAAGGACCAGCATGTTCAGAGACCCATTGAAACCTTTTGGTTTTTGATGATTGCATGGAAACATTTTCACATTTTCAGGGAGATGATGAGGAACAGGGAGGCCTGGCGTGCTGCAGTCCATGGGGTCATCAGAAGTTGAACATGACTTAGGAAGAGAACAACTGAACAACAATTGCAAACTTGTAGAAGAGTTTGAATTTATAAGAACTCCCATATCTCCTTTGCCCCTATTCCCAGGTGTTAACATTTCATTGCATTGCTCACATTCCTCTCTCTCTCTATCACACACACACACACACACACGCGCGCGCGTGCGAACACACCATTCTTTTCCTTTAGCATTTGATAGCAGGCTGCAGACATGACATCCCTTCATTTGTAAAGACTCTAGGATATGTTCCCTAAAACAAAGCCACCATACAACCTTCCAGATGAGAAAGTCAACATTGTCACTGCACTCCCATCCAATCCAAAGATGGCATTCAAATTTTGCCAACTGTCTCAACTGTGCCTCTTTTCTTTTATGATCCAGGGCACCACCCTACGTACTGTATCTCATTGTTACGTCTGCTCATTTCCTCTAACCAGGAACGGTTCCTTGTATTTCCTGTCTCTCACATTCTCAATAGTTTTAAAGAGTACAGGCTTCACCCGTGGTCAGATGACCCTCGGTGTGTGTCTAACTGACGTCCTCCCCAGCACCAGACACAGAGTGCACATTCCTGGAAGGGATATCACAGAAATGATGCTGTGTTCTCAGCACATTGCATTAAGTATATGCAATACCAGCTCAAACTACCCACCACTGGTAATATCAACCTAGATTCCCTGGTCAGGCTGATGTACGCCAGGTTTCTCCACCATTATAACATCATTTCCCTTTTGTAACTGGTTATTATCTTGCGGGGGTATATTTGGAGATCATAGCGATGATATCATACCTTAGCATGTCCCAACCAACACCTGTCTTAATCAGTGATCACGGATCACTGTATCCAAAGACCACTATGATGGCTTCCCCAAAGTGATTTTCTCTTTCCATTATCTTACACTTATTAGGTTGAACTTTCCATAAGGTAGAGCATTCTCTTCTCCCTTTGTTTATTTACATCAGAATAAACAAGGAGATTCTTACTTTGTTTACTGAGTTATAATCTGCAATACTTAAACACAGTTTTGAAACCACATTTTTTTAAGCTTCCTCTCACAGCTGGATTGATTCAATGTTTACAGCCAGTCTGTGTAGCAGAGTGCTACTGTTCATTTGTTGGTTGGCTGAAGTTGCTCATCTAGTATTTCTTTAACAAGACCCTGTGGGATTTATAGTCTCCAAGTTTTTATACCCTTTAAAATGATTTTTTTTCTGTAATAACTCTATTGAGTTATAATCCACTTGCCATACAATTTATCCATTTAGCTTGTACAATTCAAAGGCTTTTAGCACTGGGTTGGCCCAAAAGTTTGCTTGGCTTTAATCATGAGAAAGAAGAATGGAACTGGAAGAATCAACCTGCCTGACTTCAGGCTCGACTACAAAGCCACAGTCATCAAGACAGTATGGTACTGGCACAGAGACAGAAATATAGATCAAGGGAACAAAATAGAAAGCCCAGAGATAAATCCACGCACCTATGGACACCTTATCTTTGACAAAGGAGGCAAGAATATACAATGGAGAAAAGGCAGTCTCTTTAACAAGTGGTGCTGGGGAAACTAGTCAACCACTTGTAAAAGAATGAAATTAGAATACTTTCTAACACCATACACAAAAATAAACTCAGAATGGATTAAAGATCTAAATGTAAGACCAGAAACTATAAAACTCCAAGAGGAAAACATAGGCAAAACACTCTCCAACATAAACCACAGCAGGATCCTCTATGACCCACCTCCCAGAAATTGGAAATAAAAGGAAAAATAAACAAATGGGAACTAATTAAAATTAAAAGCTTCTGCACAACAAAGGAAACTATAAGCAAGGTGAAAAGACAGCCTTCAGAATGGGAGAAAATAATAGCAAATGAAGCAACTGACAAAGAATTAATCTCAAAAATATACAAGCAACTCTTGCATGCAGCTCAATTCCAGAAAAATAAATGACCCAATCAAAAAGTGGGCCAAATAATTAAATAGAAATTTCTCCAAAGAAGACATACAGATGGCTAACAAACACATGAAAAGATGCTCAACATCACTCATTATCAGAGAAATGCAAGTCAAAACCACAATGAGGTACCATCTCATGCCAGTCAGAATGGCTGCTATCAAAAAGTCTATAAGCAATAAACGCTGGAGAGGGGTGGAGAAAAGGGAACCCTCTTACGCTGTTGGTGAGAATGAAAACTAGAACAGCCACTATGGAGAACAGTGTGGAGATTCCTTAAAAAACTGGAAATAGAACTGCCATACGACCCAGCAATCCCACTGCTGGGCATACACACCAAGGAAAGCAGAATTGAAAGAGACACGTATACCCCAATGTTCATCACAGCACTATTTATAATAGCCAGGACATGGAAGCAACCTAGATGTCCACCAGCAGACAAATGGATAAGAAAGCTGTGGTACATATATGCAACAGAATATTACTAAGCCATTAAAAAGAGTACATTTGAATCAGTTCTAATGAGGTGGATGAAACTGGAACCTATGATACAGAGTGAAGTAAGCCAGAAAGAAAAACACCAATACAGTATACTAATGCATATATACGGAATTTAGAAAGATGATAATGATAACCCTGTATGCAAGACAGCAAAAGAGACACAAATGTATAGAACAGTCTTTTGGACTCTGTGGGAGAGGGCGAGGGCAGGATGATATGGGAGAATAGCTTTGAAACATGTATATTATCACATGTGAAACAGATCACCAGTCCAGTGTTGATGCATGAGACAGGGTGCTTGGGGCTGGTGCACTGGATGACCCAGAGGGATGGGATGGGGAAGGAGGTGGGAGGGGGGTTCAGGATGGGGAACACATGTACACCCGTGGCAGATTCATGTGAATGTATGGCAAAAACCACTACAATATTGTAAAGTAAATAAATAAATAAAACTGAAAAAAAGAGAAAACTCTGAATGAACTTTTGGCCAGCTAAATATATTCAGAGTTGGCTAATGATTAATACAATTGTAGAACATTTTTATCACTCTGAAAAGGAACCTGGTGCCTATTAATAGGCACGTGCTGTTCTCCCCATCCTCTCTCCTCCCTCTCCCACAGCCCTAGGTAACAACTAATGCCTTTGTTGGTCTACATAGAGCTGCCTGTTCTGGACATTTTGCATAAGGGAATTCATATGCTACGTGGCCCCTTGCTGTGGCTTTTTTCATTTAGCATAATGTTTTCAAGGTTTATCCATGTTATGAAATATATCAGTACTTTTTTATGCTTAGCAATATTCCATTATATGGTTATGGTATTTATCCACTTGTTTGTACTTTCAACAGTTAATGGACACTGGAGTTGTTCCACTTTGGGGTACTGTGAACTACGCTGCTTTGAACATTCATGGGCAATTTATTATGTGGATGTAGATTTTCATATCTCTTGGGTATATGCTATGAGTGGAATTTCTGGATCATATGGTAACTCTATGTTGACTCTTTTAAGAAATTACCAAACTGCTTTCCACAGTTTGTGGCTACACCCAGTTTACATTCCCACCAGGAATGCATACGAATTCCAATTTCTCTGCATCCTCACCAACACTTGTTATTTTCTACCTCTTTTATTATAGTCATCCTAGTGGGGATCACAACAAACTGTGGAAAATTCTTAAAGAGATGGGAATATCAGACCACCTTATCGGTCTCCTAAGAACCCTGAATGCAGGTCAAGAAGCAACAGTTTGGTTGGAACAATGGATTGGTTCAAAACTGAGAAAAGAGTTCGTCAAGGTTGTATATTGTCACCCTGCTTATTTAACTTATATGCAGATACATCATGTGAAATTCTGTGCTGGATGAATCCTAAGCTGGAATTAAGACTGCAGGGAGAAATATCAACAACCTCAGATATGCTGATGATACCACCCTTATGGCAGAAAGCAAAGAGGAACTACAGAGCCTCTTGATGAAGGTGAAAGAGGAGAGTGAAAAAGCTGGCTTAAAGCTCAGCATTCAAAAAACTAAGATCATGGCATCTGGTTCCATCACTTCATGGCAAATAGATAGGGAAACAATGGAAACAGTGACAGATTTTCTTTTCTCAGTTTCCAAAATCAATGTAGATGGTGACTGCAGCTATGAAATTAAAAGACACTTGCTCTTTGGAAGGAAAGCTATGACAAACCTAAACAGTGTATTAAAAAGCACAGACATCACTTTGCTGACAAAGGCCCACATAGTCAAAGTTACGGTTTTTCCAGTAGTTGTGTACGGATGTAAGAGCTGGACCATAAGGAAATTCAGTTCAGTTGCTCAGTCATGTCAGACTCTTTGCGACCCCATGGCCTGCAGCACACCGGTCTTCCTTGTCCATCAACAACTCCTGGAGCTTGCTCAAACTCATGTCCATCAAGTCAGTGGTGCCATCCAACCGTCTCATCCACTGTCATCCCCCTCTCCTCCTGCCTTCAATCTTTCCCAACATCAGGGTCGTTTCCAATGAGTCTTCCATAAGGAAGGCTGAGCACCAAAGAATACATGCTTTCAAATTATGGTGCTGGAGAAGACTCTTGAGAATCTCTTGGACTACAAGGAGATCAAACCAGTCAATCCTAAAGGAGATCAACCCTGAATATTCGTTGGAAGGACTGATGCTGAAGGTGAAGCTCCAACACTTTGGCCACCTGATGTGAAGAGTTGACCTTGATGCTGGGAAAGATTGAGGGCAAGAGAAGAAGGGGGCAACAGAGGATGAGATGGTTGGATGGCATCATTGACTCAATGAACATGAGTCTGAGCAAACTCCAGGAGATAGTGAAGGACAGGGAAGACTGGTGTGCTGCAGTTCATGGGTCATGAAGAGTTGGACTTGACTTAGCAACTGAACAAGTGGCTATGAAGTATATCTCACTATGGTTTTGGTTTCTATTTTCATGATGGCAATGATGTTCTTTGTGTATGTGTGTGAGCTCATTGTTTGTATACTTTCTTAGGAGAATGTCTATTCATATCCTCTGCCTATGTTTAAATTGGATTATTCATCTTTTATTTTTATTGTGTCATTAGAATTCTTTATACATTTCAGGTATAATTCTCTTGTTAGACACATGATTGGCAAACATTTTCTCCAATTTGTGTGCTGTCTTTTCACTCTCTCTATGGTGTCCTTTGAAACAGAAATATTTTTAATTTGGAAGAAACCTGATTTATTTAACTTTTCTTTTGTTGCTTGTATTTTTGGTGTCACATATAAGAAATTTCTTAAACAAAGGTCATGAAGATTTAGCGTATGTTTTCTTTTAAGAGTTTCATATTTAGCTGTTACATTACAGGTTTTGATCCATTTTGACTTAATGTTTGTAAATGCTATGAGTTAACATCCAGCTTCATTTTTTACATGTTGACACGATTTAGCAACTGAACAACAATAACAACAGTACTGTTTCCCAGACTACTCTTTCTGCCATTTAATTAAATTGGTACTCTTGTCAAAAGTCAACTGAATGTAAATGCTAGGGTATGGATCGAACCTGGATTTCCTGCATTGTAGGCAGATTCTTTACTAGGGAAGCCCCAGGGCATACTTCTAGGCTCTCTATCTTTTATTTGTCTATATGTCTATCCTTATGCCAGTACTAGCATGATTTTCTTTTGCAATCATACTTTAACAAAAGTGATGCTGAGTGAATGGTTGGGTCACCATTTCTTAGAGTTTTTGGCAAGTGTAACTCTACTGTCTCTAGTACTGATTACAGAAAAATTGAGGTCTGATTCATTGATGTTTATCCTTAGAGCCAACTTAATATTTTGATTCCATGCCCCCAAAACTGTTCCTTCATGTGTAATGTTCACTGCTTCTTAGAATATTGCATGGGTAATAGTTCCATGTTAACTTTTTTTGAGAGCACAGTGTGCCTTCATTATGTGGATTCAATCTCTATTCACTGGAATGTTTTCTTGAACTAAAATCTTGAAATATAATTTTTTGTTTCATTATTTTAGTGTCTTCTTTGAGGACAATGATTATGACAAGTTGGAACTCTTCATTATTTTCATAGATATGTAAGTAGATAGATGATTGATAGATACATAGACATGACACAGACAGAAAATAGAGAAATATATATTATATATTTATGCATTTATACAATGTACGTATACACTTTAGTTCTTCTTTTATGTTCATTTCTGCTTGATTTTCTTACTCTTCCTCTATCATAGTTACTATGCTTTCAACTATGCTAATTCTTTATCTTGTCTTTAATGTAGCTTGCATTTCTCTGAATTTTTATTTTTCTCTTCTATTAATATTTCCTTCCTCTTCATGTCTTTCTGAGAGCTTCTGTTTCATCTTGTTCTGTTTTCATGTTGTGCTTATATTTCTGCTTTGAGCTTTATTTCTGAATATGTCATTAAAATGTTATTTAATGAGTGAAACTGTAGTGCTATTATTTCTCTGTTCAAAGACTGTTTTTCCTCTACACATTTCTCATTTGCCATTTTCTCCCACTTCTGACTTTTTTTCCCTATAGTTTCCATACAGTTTCTCTCTTGGTCCCTTTGACATGACACTTTGTCTTTGACTGATGTGTGCTTTTTTCTGGACATATGATTTAAGGATTCTGCGTTGGGGAGGGTGGGGGATGTTAGTATGGCCAGAAGAAAATCTGCCTGCTGTCCCATGAAGCTCCTCAGGACTTGGAGCCAGGTTCTGTCTCTTCTTCGCCAACAGAAGCATGCTCCCACCGCCATCCCTCTTGCTCACTTTGCTCACTGACAGACCGCTTCCTGCAAGTAGGATTCCCTGTCACAGCATTACTAAGGACTCAGCTTAGCTGGTAAAGAATCCGCCTGCAATGCAGGCGACCCCGATTCCATTCCTGGGTTGGGAAGATCCCCAGAGAAGGGATAGGGTACCCACTCCAGTATTCTTGGGCTGCCCTGGTAGCTCAGATGGTAAGTAAGAATCCACCTGCAATGCGGAAAACATGGGTTCAATCCCCGGGTTGGGAAGATCCCCTGGAAAAGGGGATGGCAACCCACTCCAGTACTCTTGCCTGGAGAATCCCATGGACAGAGGAGCCTGGTGGGCCACAGTCCATGAGGTTGCACAGAGTTGGACATGACTGAGCGGCTAAGCACAGCACACAATAAGCACATACAGGGAAGAAATGAACAAAATAGCATCTGTCTTTATGTAGCTGTCTTTGAAGTGTTGTGGCATATGATGCTTTTATCCTGTTCTTTATACTTTTCTGTAATTTCATTTTTAAAAGGTATATTGTCTTGGGACTTCCCTGGTGGTCCAGTGGTTAAGACTTCACCTTCCAAGGCAGGACGTGTGGGCTTGATCCCTGGTCAGGGAGCTAAGATCGCACATGCCAGAACACAAACAACAGAAGCAATATCGTGCAACAAATTCGATAAACACTTTACAGACGGTCCACATTAAAAAAAACTTTATGCAAAATGTATACTGTCTCTAAAATCAGAAAATTGATGCATTGTCGTTAAAAGGAGGAGGTCCCCGTGACTACAGTGGAGTCAAAGGACGAGGGTGAGTGGGAAAGCTGGATCCACGAGCTAGTCCCTGTGAGGTGCCCCAGGCTGAGAGCTAATGACAAGCCAACCGAGGGGGCCATAGGGCCCAGACCTGGTCAGGCAGAACTGGCCTCTACAGTTAAAGAAATCACCAGGCTAAGTGAGCGTGGCGCGGGGAGCCCCGGAGCCAGGCTGGACAGAGGGGAAATCCTACACCTCCCGATGATTATTATAATCGTCAAAACTCTCAACGGGCGAGGAAACCAAAGCTCTGAGAGGTGAGGTAAATTGCCCAGAGTCTCTCCATTGTGCAAATGCCGATTAAATCCTGCTCCTCTTAATTCTGCATCCCAAGGCCTTTCCTCGCCTTCCTGCCTATTATTAGCTCTCCAGCTGGGTGACTCCGTGTATGGTGATGCTATTAACCAAGAGAGGAGATGCGGGGAGGAGGGGCAGAGAGGCGGCTTGCAGGGAGAGATAATGAGCTCTGTTTGGGAGATGACGAGTTATTGTGAGCGGAGCACTCCCAGCTCCACTGTTGGAATAACACGGAGGCAGAGACAGCATTTTATGTGAAAGCCCACTGTTCCTGTCACCTCGCTCCTGTCAGTCAAAACGAGGAAAGAAAATAATGTTTCTAGAACCCTGCTGGTGGCTGTCTTTCTCCCAGAATGAAGGCGTCTAGCACAGATGACACTGGGATCTCAGGGAGACAGACTCTGACAGCGCCTGCTCGGAATCATCCATGGGCCAGAGAGGATCAGGATCAAATCTTGGCATCGGGATCATTTTTCAGCATCCATCCCACTCCGGGCTCTTGGGAAGGGGGCCTTCCAGACACCTTGCGGGTGGAGGGCGGTGGGGGAGTGGTGACAGCCTTTTTGAACTGTTTTGTAACTTGAGAGATTTGCTTTCTGTGTCATGGTCCTAGGCAACCAGTCTCAGGGGATTTTTACTGTATTTTTTAATTTTTAAATCAGGGCCAAGTTTTTCCTTAAAGACTGACAACCACAGCATCCACATCTATCCATTCTCTGCCTTGGTGCAGAGACCCATCTGCCCCAAGACTGATGGCAAGGCTTCCAACCAGAGCAACATGTAACCGAAAAATACACCCAGCCATACAAAGCCAACCTGTGTGGGATAAACTTTTTGCAGAAGAGGAAGCTTTTGAATTTTCAGGCTATTTTTAAAAATATTTATTTATTTATTTTGGCCGTGTGGGATCTTTCTTATGGCACGTGGGAACTTTTGCCGCTGTGCATGGACTTTTCTTGTTGTGGCACGTCGGTTTAGTTGCTCTGCGGCATGCGGAATCTTAGTTCCCAGACCAGGGATCAAACCCGAGTCCTTTATTTTGGTTGGCAGATTCTTAACCACTGGACCACCAGGGAAGTCCTCCAAGGCAATTTTTTTTAAAGGTTTATTTGTTTATTTCACTGATGGCTGTTCCATGTTCTGTGTTGCTGCTCACAGTCTTTCTCTAGTTAGGGCAAGTGGGGGCTACTCTCTAGTTGCTGTGTGTGGGCCTCTCATTCCGGTGGCTTCTCTGGTTGCAGCTCGTGGGCTGTAGAGAATGGGCTTAGAAGTTGAGGGATATGGGCATGTGGGATCTTCCTGGAGCGGGTTTTTGAATTTTCAGGCTATTTTTAAAAATATTTATTTATTTATTTTGGCCGTGTGGGATCTTTCTTATGGCACGTGGGAACTTTTGCTGCTGTGCATGGACTTTTCTCGTTGTGGCACGTGGATTTAGTTGCTCTGCGGCATGCGGAATCTTAGTTCCCAGACCAGGGATCAAACCCGAGTCCTTTACTTTGGTTGGCAGATTCTTAACCACTGGACCACCAGGGAAGTCCTTCCAAGGCAGTTTTTTTAAAAGGTTTATTTGTTTATTTCACTGATGGCTGTTCCCTGTTCTGTGTTGCTGCTCACAGTCTTTCTCTAGTTAGGGCAAGTGGGGGCTACTCTCTAGTTGCTGTGTGTGGGCCTCTCATTCTGGTGGCTTCTCTGGTTGCAGCTCGTGGGCTGTAGAGAATGGGCTTAGAAGTTGGGGTATATGGGCATGTGGGATCTTCCTGGAGCAGGGATTGAACCTATGTCCCTTGCACTGGCAGGCAGATTTTTAACACACTGGACCATCAGGGAAGTTTCTTCAAGCTTATTTTTAAAGTATAACTCTATAGAAAAAAAAATGATGGTCTAACTCTTCTTATTTCTGGTTGAAATCAACCAATAGGTGTGTGACTTGTATGTCTTTGTTTTTATTTTCTGGTATCAATTTCATATTCAAAGTCAGACTCTCCCACTTATCCATTCTGTACCCTTGGGTATGTCATTTAGTCTTGAAACCTCTATTTTCTCATAGTCAAACAGGCATCATCACACCAGTCTCATAGCATTCTGGTGAGGATTCTATTAAATGAGATAATGTGTGGAAGACATTTAGCACAGAGGTCTGGGGGCATAGTAAGTGCAAAATAAGCTATCATCAATATTATTTTGTCAAATGCAATATTTACATAATCCCTCACAAAAATACTGTGCCCTGTACACAGTGTGATTGTAGCTGTGGGTGTGGGAGCCATGGCATTTTGATGTCTTCTTAGAGCGTCCTGTGCAGCATTGCAGATAAGCACCTTGCTCGAGCATTTACGCAAACAGAGCCCCAAATGAACACACAACAGCAACAGTATCCATGGTATGAATCGTCTTTAGACGGTGAGCAGATGAGAGCAGAGGCCACTTTTTGTTTTATGCATCAGCATGTTCCCAGCGTCTCATACAGAGTAGGTCTTAACATACATTTTAAGATTGAATAAATAATTACCTGCTATATACCCTCATAGGCTTCCCTGGTGGCTCAAAGGGTAAAGGATCTGCTTGCAATGCATAAGACCCAGGTTCCATCCCTGGGTCAGGAAGAACCCCCTGGAGAAGGGAAAGGCTACCCACTTCAGTAGTCTCACGTGCAAAATCCCCTGGACAGAGGAGCCTGGCGAGCTATAGTCCATGGGGTTGAAAGAGTGGGACATGACTGAGCAACTAACACTTTCACATATGTCTACCTCATGCCAGGAGCTTTGCAGACTTTGCTTCAATTCTTCTCTACACCCTTGCAAATGAGCTGACTTCCGGATCAGTGAGGATCAGCTGGGTGACGCTGTGATAAGAAACATGCCTCCAATCTTGGTGGCTGATAACAGTTCTTACTCACACTGTGTGTCCGATTATTGCTTGGCTGGCAACTTTCCTCTCAAGCGTCCTCACTCCGGGATCCAGGTGATTTAGCAGCCGCAGCTGCTGATGCCAGAGGCACAGGGGGAAAGGCGGGATGAATCGCAAACTGGCTGTTAACTGCCCTAGAAGTGCTCATAGCTCTCTTGTGCTCACACGTCACATGACTACCCTGAGATGGGGCAGCTAAAAATGCTGTCAAGTGCCTGGGAGAGCACACGGACTTTCTGTGAACGGTCCTTGTTTCTCAGGGAATTTGAGACTCTTGGTGGAATAACTCAGCCAGGTGCTAAGGAAATGAATCACGGTCTGTCTGAGTCCACAGCACATTGCATCCAATTTGTCTTTTTGGTCTGCCGGTTTCTCATGTCTTCATGGAGCCAAATGTTTGGTCTCTGTAGGGGATCTGCTTTCCCCTAGATTTGAATAGACTGAGTAAATATAGCCATGTTGCCATTTTACATAAATATCAAATTCCGGTGAACTGACTGCTAAGCAGAAGGATGCCTCCCAGAACCACAGGAATGGCTAGCTGGCAAGGCCCCAGGTGACACCAAGAAGCTGGCCTTTGTCTGATGTGGCATGGATTTACAGGATATCTAAATTCAAGTGCCAAATGATGTCATGATCCACTGTAGAGATGTCCTTGTGATCCAGGCAGATATTCTCCTGACACTCCAGTTCTGGGTCTGCTTCTGCAAAACGGCTTACTGTTCCAGCTTTCTTTGTCCTCACTGAGTCATTACAAAAACAGAACGCCAACCTTGTTACCTGTGCTCCCATCCCAGGAAACTGAGATCTTTCTATTGGAAGGACCGGTGCTAAAGCTCCAATACTTTGGCCACATGATGTGAACAGCTGACTCACTGAAAAAGACCCTGATGCTGGGAGAGATAGAAGGCAGAAGGAGAAGAGGGCGACAGAGGATGAGACAATGGATAGCATTACTGATTCAATGGACATGAACTTGGGCAAACTCTGGGATATGGTGAAGGACAGGGAAGCCTGCTGTGCTGCAGTCCATAGGGTCTCAAAGAGTCAGACATGACTGGATGACTAAACAACAACAACAAAAAAGGGACAGAGGAAGTAAAAGTCTATACCTCCTTTTCTTTCTGAAACAGTCACTTAGTCACTCATTATCCATCAACTGATGCTTCTGAATAGTACCACTGTTTGATTTCAATGGTTTTTAATTTTTAAGACCATTTTCCTTCTGTAGAGTGAGTCCTGGTTATATTTGGTAAATGGACTATGAAAGCGTACTCACAATACACAGGCCTTGAGTCATTTGGTTTCATCATCCTCAGTTTCCATCACTGAAACCTTATCTGAACTGCCTATGAGAATCTGGCATCCTTTGGAGTTTGTACTTTTCCCTGGCCTTCTCTTGCTGCTAAATCACTTCATTCGTGTCCAACTCTGTGCGACCCCATAGACGGCAGCCCACCAGGCTCCGCAGTCCTTGGGAGTCTCCAGGCAAGAACGCTGGAGTGGGTTGCCATTTCCTTCTCCAATGCATTAAAATGAAAAGTGAAAGTGAAGTCGCTCAGTCGTGTCCAACTCTTAGTGACCCATGGACTGCAGCCTACCAGGCTCCTCCGTTCATGGGATTTTCCAGGCAAGAGTACTGGAGTGGGGTGCCATTGCCTTCAGTGATGTGTTAAAAAAAATCTTTTAAATGGTCACGAGGCTGACAGAAGCAGATAGAAAAAGTAGAAAGAAATGTAAACTTGTCCAAGACTTAATTTAGCAGCTCAATATCAGGCTTCCCAGGGGGTGCAGTGGTAAAGAATCCATCTGCCAGTGCAGGAGATGCAAGAGACATGGTTCAGTTCCTGGGTTGGGAAGATCCCTAGAGGAGGAAATGGCAACCCACTCTAGTATTCTTGCCTGGAAAATTCCATAGACAGAGAAGCCTGGTGGGCTACAGTCCATGGGGTGGCAAAGAGCCGAACACGACCAGCACACACACAACCTGGGGTATGAATCTGCCTTATTTGCATAGCTTTTTTGAATCCCTACTGGCCTAGGACACATCCTGAATCATTGAAATCAGAACTCCAGGTAGGAGCCCAGGGCACAGCTGTCTTTTGAAAGTCCCAGGATGTCACTTCTCCTTTGAAAAACACTAAATGAGGTCATCCACTGGATGCTGAGCCAGCATCCTTTCCTGCCCATCCCGCCCACTCCTTAATACTTTGCATGTATAATTCTCATCAAGTGAATCGTACATCGGTAGATGTTATGTTGAGGTTAAGATGTGTTTATTCTGTTCATCTCTACAAGCTTCTCGATGCTAATTAAGGTCATTTTCGGTGTTTTTCCTTGAGTCAGCTGGAACAATAACCCTCACTTGTCAAGCAGTATGGCCTCACCACATGCCCTCTTGTATCTTTCTGGTACACACAGAGGGGAGGGGACGCTTGTCTCACAAGGAATTCTTGCTGCAGCCTCTACTGACGGCTGGTTCACCATCCTTAGTCGGGTCATCTATAAAAGAGTGAGGATCTGCTTCTAGACTCTGAATTTTCTGGCTGTGACAGTGTTGCCTGTCCTTCTTTCTACCGCTACCTGCCTCCAGATCTCTGACCTAGACCTTCCTCATTGGCTTCCAGGGAAATGATCCTCTTTTCTTAATTATTTATCTTGATGCTGGGGGAGAAGGGAGAGGACAGGTGGGGTCATAGATGTGCTGTTAGGGACACAGTGTTTCGTATCATATCACCTGCAGCTCTTTACTGTTACCTTAGGCCCTGATGGCCACGTGGACTATCATGGCAGACTCTTCCCTCTGCTGCATTTGATCTCCCAGGAGCTCCCTTCTCCTTCCTGCAAGCTAGCTTCTGTGCTGTCCCTGTCTGTAGGTCTGTAGACTGTCTAGACCTTCCCAACATTTACATTTTGCATTTCATTCCCATTCTAGGGTTGGCCTCTTGGGAGCAGGGGCAAGCAGGCAGGATCTCCACTGAGGATGGGGCTTCCAAAACACCAGCCTCAGACTCATGAGGGAGAAGTTCGCAGCTCAGATCAGGCAGTGAATTGATAGGAAAGGGTCTACCCCTTCAGGTGTAGAGTAGAATTTTATTTTTGGATTTTTTCCCAAAGGACCTGATGTCTGGAGAATTTTTCATCATGTGAGTCAAAATGGCAGCTTTCCCAGGTAAAGAGGAAAACAGGGGAGCAGGAAAGCAGGTGATACACCCTGCCTGTTTCCACCTGGGTCGGCTGGTAGCTTTACCTTCTAAATTGAACAAGATGGAGGGTCTTCCTTAGAATTCCGGTGGCTAAGACTCTGCGCTCCCAGTGCAGTGGACCTGGGTTCGATCCCTGGTCAGGCAGCAGTTCCCACATGCCACAACTGAGAGTTCGAGTGCCACAGCTAAAGATTCTGCATGCTTCAATGGGGAGATCTAAAATTCCACAAACTGTAACTAAGGCCCCGTGCAGCCAAATAAATAATTTTTTTTTTTTAATGAGCAGGAGGTTAATCTGCAGATGCAGCTATTTAAGAAGAAACAAAGAGAACGTGTTCTACACTGAGCTGATCCAGGTACCTAAAGGGGCAGGGTGAGGTGTGATGGGAAATATTCTGGGAAGATATCCTTACAGAATGTGCTGTCATGCTGAGTCACCCCTGCAGAGGAGGTGAGGGAAAGGGGCTTCATTGGTGCTGGGAGGGCTGACTCCCTGCTTCAGTTGTGCTGGACCTGGGAAGGGTGGCCTTAGGTCTGGAAAGTACTGGGTGTGCAGGGCCAGGGGGAAATGCCAGGATCGGGCAGAGGCAACAGGGCAGCTGTGGGGTCACCTTGGGTCCTTTTCAATCAGGCTGCCCGAGGTCACAAGGAGTCCCAGCAGAAAGAGGCCAAAGGCCATGGTGGGGTGCCCAGGAGTTGAAGAAAGATGGTTAAGTTACACAATTTAGAATAGATACCTCCTTTGTGGTCCACACTCAAGGAAGCCACATAGTCTCCAAGTGCACCCCAAAAGAGAAATCATGACTTCACACACTTGAACAGACCTAGAGAACAAAAAACCAAATGACTCCAGAACAAGATCAGGGAACACCTTTTCTGCCCCTTACTCCTCCACATAGCAGCTCCTAGAGGCAGATGCTATTTGTGTGGGAGGAAGCTGGGGCAGGGGGTTCAAGGGGAACAGAGAAGCTGCAGGAAGAGAACTTTGAGAAAACTGACCCCTCTGCAGTTATTCTTACTGCCAGCTTCCAGCCAAGTCCAGAATCTCTCTTTAGATTGTGATGTGAACATTCTAGTTTCTGAATCAACCTGTGTAATTGAAAGTAACTTCAAGATGTTCTGTTGTCTAAGAGTGAGCAGAGACATCAAGAGTAAGAGTCCCTCGTGAAATAAAGTTTAAGGGACAACGAGAGACCGAATAAAGTTGTCACATAAGGACAGTCCAGACGTCTACAGACAAGACAAGAGAGGAACCAGGAGGGAGGTGAGAGTGGAAACCTATACGTTATGACTGCATTTCTTGAATTGTCTTCTATGACGTCCAGATTGTTTTCTGTATTGTACCATCTAACGAAACCAAGGAAATGGACTTGAGTCCACACTGGGACTAGAGTTTGGAAAATGGTGCCCTCCAAAGATGGAGAGGTGGAATGAGAGAGTCCCAAGAATGAGGCGAAATTCAGACCCCAAGTTCACATATAGAGATGCTCCTCTTTCTAGTGGTAAAAACCTGGACTGTTCATATTTGGCCTCATGGTAGAGAATCAAATTACCTGTGTCCAACTTTCCTAGGGGGCTCTAGGGGTCAGACAGAAAGCACAAAAGTCGAGTCTAATCAAGCTAACGTTCCCAAGGAGTTCTACATTGGGTGACCACACACTGGAAACTTTCAGTGAGGTTGTGTAATTGGATATTTGTGCATGCTGGAAGTCTGCCTGGGAAGGCAGATTGACAAACCAAGCAGGTGTGCATGTGTGCTAAGTCACTTCAGTCGTGTCTGACTCTGTGCAACTCTATGGAACATAGCCTGCCAGGCAGCATATTAAAAAACAGAGACATCACTTTACTGACAAATGTCCGTATAGTCAAAGCTATGGTTTTTCTGGTAGCCATGTATGGATGTGAGAATTGGACCATAAAGAAGGCTGACTGCCAAAGAACTGATGCTTTCAAATTGTGGTACTGGAGAAGACTCATGAACTCTTGCTGTCCCTTGAACAGCAAGGCGATCAAACCAGTCAATCCTAAAGGAAATCAACCATGAATATTCATTGGAAGGACTGATGCTAAAGCTGAAGCTCTGATACTTTGGCCACCTGATGTGAAGAGCTGACTCATAGGAAAAGACCCTGATGCTGGGAAAGACTGAAGTTGACAGAGGATGAGATGGTTGGATGGCATCACCGACTCAATGGACGTGAATCTGAGCAAACTCCCAGAGGAGAACAGAGAAGTCTGGTGTGCTACAGTCCATAGGGTTGCAAGAGTCAGACATAGCGATTGGATAGCAACAAAATGTTTTTTCAAGTCAAAAACCTCACACAAAGGGAGACTTGACTTTGCAAGTGTCTGCTAAGGACAGGAAAATTAAAACATGCTTGTGGTTTGAATTCCTTTTGAAAGTGTCCTCCTCGACTCCTTGCCCAGGAACAACATTAACCTACAGTCTCATTGGAAAGATGTTCTCAAGTTGGAGAATAGGTCAAGGGTATTGACTGGAACCTGAGGAGCCTGGCCGGCTATAGTCCATGGGGTCGCAAAGAGTCAGGCGCAACTGAGCGACTAACACTTCCACTTTTCTCACTTGGCAGAGAGAGGGTTAACCCATTACATAAGGAGCATTTTTAGGGAACTGTAGGGGTAAAAAAAGCGCTCTCCCAAATGGAAAGCTTGTGTGGTGTGTGAGTCACTCCAGGTGCCCAGGAAAGCTGCCAGGAACATGCCCATTTTTACTGATAAATGTGTGGTCAGACACATCATTCCTGGGGCGGGCAAGGAAGTCTGGGGCAAGATGTCCCAGAATCACATGGTGCTTCTTGGAAGCCTTTCCTCTAACAGATAAGGCACCTGTTTTCACTTGTCCTTGCTGTGTTCGGATAATACTGGATGCTGTCTTTCATGAAGCAGTTTTGTGAACTTGGAAGGACACAGACTGGAATCCCATAAACCTGGTTCAAATCGTGACTCTGCCACTGGCCCTGTGACCCGACTCTATAACCTAATGATGCTTATTCCCTGCTTGACTGTCTCTAAACTTTGACAACCGGCTCCGAGGCTTAAATGAAGCTTTGGAGGTGAAACCTTGCACACAATGTAATAGACAATAGGTGATCTCTAGGTCTATTTTTCTTAATAATAAAACAATAACTCTGGAAGTTTGCTACTAAGACATTCTAGTTGTAAAACAGGCCCTTCCTTGGTAGCTCAGACAGTAAAGAATCCGCCTGCAATGCAGGAGACCTGGACTGCTTCCCTGGGTCAAGAATATCCCCTGGAGAGGGAGATGGCCACCCATTCCTGTATTCTTGCCTGGAGAATCCCTGGCAGGCTATAGTCCATGGGGTCGCAAAGAGTCAGACATGACTGAACGACAAACCATCATAAAACAAAGAAGTAATTCTTGAATAGGACTCAGCAGCTGTGAGCCGATGACAGTCAATCCCCATATTACTTGAAGTCCAGGAAGAGTAAAAGTGGCAGCGTTGAGTGTCTCTGCAATGAGAAAACTTAATATCCAGCCCATTGCAGAATGCGTGCATGATCCTATTTTTATTTTTATTTTATTTGAAGAGATTTGGGGAAGTTCTGTCTCTACAGTTCTGTGCCCTTTTGCCTGGCAGCCAGCCTACTTAAACATTCTTCTCTTCTGTGTGTTTTTTTTCCCCCTCCTGTTAAAAGGTTTGTTGAGTGAGCCACTGAAAATTTTAAGGCGGCACTGGAAATGTCTGACTGCGCTGAGTAAGCTTTACTAACAGAAGGTATTAAAAAGATAAATTGTTGTGGACTGCAGGAGATAAAATTATATGTGAGTGTAGAAGGAGAATGGCCAATGGAAGGTATTTGAAGCACACCCGGGGAGCCGGCAGCTTTCCTGGGCACCTGGAGTAACTCACACACCACACAAGCTTTCCATTTGGGAGAGAGCTTTTTTTACCCCTACAGTTCCCTAAAAATGCTCCTTATGTAATGGGTTAACCCTCTGTGCCAAGTGAAAAAAGTGAAAGTGTTAGTCGCTCAGCTGTGTCTGATTCTTTGTGACCCCACGGACTGTAGCCTGCCAGGCTCCTCTGTCCTTGGAATTCTCCAGGCAAGAATACTGGAGTGGGTAGCCATTCCCTTCTCCAGGGGATCTTCCTGACCCGAGGATCAAACCTGGGTCTCCTGCATTGCAGGCAGATTCTTGACTGTCTGAGCCACCAGGAAAGCCTAAGAGCTCTCACCAAAACACCTGCCAACTCCTATCTCCAGACTCAATGCCATGATTCTCATCCCTTCTTGCCCTGGTCTGTCTCTCCTGGAGACTCAGGAGGTCTCTGTGTCTCTCTTTCTTTGCCTTTAATGTGGATGCCTGGCTGGATCAACATGGCTGGGGTTCCCATTGGCTCCCATGGCACCTCTGTTGATTCCTGCGGCTCCTGCGGTCCACACTCTCTGCCTGGACTTGTTTAAGTTGGCAACCTCTTTCTTCAAAGATTTCAAAGCAGTTGCTTCTATTAATCCCCACTGTATACCAACAACATTTCATGACTGCAGCCATGTTCCAGACTCTGTACTAAAAGGTTTACATTTGTTACCTCATTTAAACTAGGAGTTAGCCAGCTGTTTCTGTATACAGCCAAATAGTAACTCTTCCAGGCTTCAATAACTCTGATCTCAGCTACTCAGTGCTGCCACTGTAGCATAAAAATAACAATAAACAATATGTAAACAAGTGAGCCTGGCTGTGTTCCAATAAAATTTTATTTAGACAACATATAAACAAGGAATCTGGCTGTGTTCCAATAAAACTTTATTTAGACAAACAGGCAGCTGGCTTGGCTTGGCCCGAGGCTGTAGTTTGCTGACTCCTGCTCTTAACAACCCTCTGAAGGATGTCTATTACTAATATTCAATCTATAGAGGAGAAAATGAAGCACAGAGAAATGATTAAGCAACATTTAAAAGACAGTACAGAGTTTAGGTGGCAATGTGGCTTGTGCCCAGTTCCAGGGCCTGTGTACACACCTGGTAGAAATGCCTGCAAACAATGAAGACGTGTGCTTTAGGATGGAAGAGAGGCGCCTCCCTTAGCAGCCTGCCCCACTTCATTATTACAAGGCTCCCATCAGCTCCACACTGGCAATGTGCTTTTCCTTGTGGGCTGGGATCCTGCTCAGGACGACAGTGGCTCTTGTTGACCCACCATGGGTGTCAGACAGCGAAGTTGACTGTCATTAACTATTCTGTATCGGAACCCAGCTTCCCCAAGTTTTCACGATCAAGACAACTGCTGTTTTTCTTACAACAGCCAGGAATTTGAGCTGTGTTTCTTCATACATGTATTAATAGCGTTTGCTAATTTGACAATGAAATTGTTGAGTGAGTATGTACAGGTGTGTATATGCACACATGTACACAACAGACTTTGAGCTAAGCCCTGGAAATACACCATAAAACAGTAAAAAGGGCAGAGCAATGATCACTAGACCTAGTGTGACTGATGACATTTTGCTTAGGTCTACACAGACTAGTTGGGACTTCCCAGGTGGCTCCGTGGTAAAGAGTCTGCTCGACAAGAAAGAGACATGGGTTTGATCCCTGGGTCAGGAAGATTCCCCTGCAGAAGGGAACAGCAACCCACTCCAGTATTCTTGCTTGGGAAACCCCATGGACAGAGGAGCTTGGTGGGCTACAGTCCATGGGGTCACAGTCAGATACGACTTAGCAACTTAACAACAATAAGCATACAGTTTATTCAGTCTTTGCACTGTTCTGATTGACCCTCACAACCTGAGTTAGGTACCATCGGTCCCTCTTTATGGTTAGAAAGCTCAGGCTGGTAGTTGCAGAGACCTGCTGAAGGTTCTACGGTGACAACTTTGGTGGTTCAGTTGGGTCTCCAGTGCGGGGCCCCTGACTCCTGACTTGGTGTCCTTTTGGCCACACCTTGGGGCTCTGCTGTCCCAGGGCCATGGTCTACCCTGTTCTCCTCTACTCCTTTACTCCCTCACCTCTAGCTGGCAGCATCTCTGCCTGAACTTTATGCAAACTGGCTCCTTTCCAGGCCCTCTGGCAGGCATCCCAGTCCTTGTTTTCTATCTCCCCAGCATCTCCCAGGTTCCCTTCTGAAGCTCTTATCCTTCTTTGGCAGCCAAATGCCCTCTATTTTATTTTCTCCCCAGGGCACACTCATAGGATGGAGAAAAGCTGAGAGATTGTTCACTTTCTTAACAGGAGCTGCTTTCAATTCAGCTGCAGCTGCTACACGTTTCAGAAGTGAGATGGATCCCAAGACAGATGGCTCAGCAGCGACTATTTTAAGCCCCAGAGTCACAAGAACAGATTCAAAATAACTCCGTCCAGCAGGGGTCAAATGCAGAGCAGAGTTGCTGGCTTTAGAGGAAGCATGAGCCCAGATCTTCAGAGTGAGTCAGCACTTGTGTTTTCTAGCTAATAAGACTTCTTTTGTGCTGTTTCTAAGCTGATGCTTCAGGACTCATTTGGCCCCATGTTCAGCTGCTGCTCTCAAAAAAAAAAAAAAAAAAATCTCCCACTGATGGCTTCAAAGCTCTGATTTGAATATTTGTTACTGCTACTGAGATTTATACCAGGGGAAACCACACTCCCTTGTGTACCAGTCAGCTAATTGTAGCAATAATGCTGTGTAAGAAACCAACTTGGAACGCAGCAGCTTAAAGCAATATTCATTTATTCTCTTTCATGTGCCCGGACTTGGCTGGGGGTCAGCTGAACTGGACTCAACTGGCTGATCTTGGCTCGGAGTTGTGAATTTGCTCCTGCTGCTCCACTGAGCTCTCATCCTTGTTGACTGACAGGCTTCAGAGCATGTTTTCATGGCGATGGCGGAAATGCAAGCAGAAAATACAAAGGCATGGTTCAAGCCTTTGTTTGCAGGTGTCTGTTAAAATCACATTGGCCAAAGCAATTTATGTAGACCCGCCCACTCAGTGTCAATGGGGCAGAAAATATACTCTGCCCCTAGTGGCTGGGGCATTGGAAAAGACCTCGATGCTGGGAAAGATTGAAGGCAGGAGGAGAAGGGGACGACGGAGGATGAGATGGTTGGATGGCATCACCAACTCGGTGGACATGAGTTTCAGCTAGCTCCAGGAGCTGGTGACGACAGGAAACCCTGGCGTGCTGCAGTCCATGAGGTCACAAAGAGTCCAACATGACTGAGCGACTGAACTGAACTAGTGGTTGGAGAAGGGACTGCAAATTCCCATGCCAAGGTTGTGCCTAGCAAAGCAGTTAAGAGCTAGGAGAACATTACAATCCATTACACCTGGCCTGCAGAGGACCTGGAGAAGAAGGGTGCCTAGAGGGGCAGCAGAGAAACCTGGGGGTCCTTCCTATATGAGCAGCTGTGACTACTCATTATCTTCTTCCGTCCAGGGAGGAATTAGGGCATGGCAGATGGCCTAACTTCTCCCTTTGCAATGGCCTTAAACTATCGCTGCACTCTTTTGTAAACTGGTTTCCTGCCTTCTGTCCAAAGAGTGGCCTGTCTGATGCTAATGAATGCTTCAAACTGGCTCCTCAGAGGGTTTTAGGAAGTCTGGAGATACAAATAGGGTGGGTGGGCAGAGGGAAGTTTGAGGACTTCAGCCCCTCTATTTGCATACCTCTGTCCCCACACTTAAGAGTGGCTTCAGTTTCGATAAGAAGACCAGAGAGGTGGGCTCCCACCCCCTCACTGGTGATGGCAGCACATGCAAAATGACCCTGTCCTGTTTTTGAGGCTTTCAGAATGTGTCTGTGGACTGGCCTGAGATATTTCTAGATAAGGAGCTCTTAAGGTGCCTCCTCTGTCGTGTGGAGGCTGGGGGAGTTAGAAGAAGGAGCCTGATGGGGGCCAACGGCTATCTCTATATCTCAACGGAAGTAAGCAGAATTGTTTTGACTTGTGACATTTCCTGCATTTATTTTCCTTGTACTGCACCACAATTGTAAGATGCACTTGCCTAAAACTTGCTTTAATTCAACAACATTCAGTTGTTCAATCCCTTTTCTCTGCTAGGCTAGGTAACCACCAAACGTAGACGCTCAGAGATGACTTGGTCCCTGCTCATAGAGACTTTCACCTACACTGTGTGCATGCATGCTAAGTCGCTTCAGTCATGTCCAACTGTAGCCCACCAGGCACCTCTGTCCTTGGGATTCTCCAGGCAAGAATACTGGAGTGGGTCACCGTGCTCTCCTCCAGGGGATCTTCCTGACCCAGGGATCAAACCTGTCTCCAGTGCCTTTTGCATTGGCAGGTGAGTTCTTTACTGCTGAGCCATGTGGGAAGCCCCTTCAACTACACCACTTGGTGTTAAAACATGAAACCCAGCAATCCTTGCATGCTAGATTGAAAAACTGGCTATGAGACTTTAGAGCCTTTCTGTCAAGGAGTTGAGTCCATTTCTCTACCTTTTGCATCCAGGCTGGCCTTCCAACTTGCTAGAATGTGGCAGAAATGACACTGCTCAAGTTCCAGTCTGAGGCCCCAAGACTTGCATCTTTATCTCTTTGCTGTCCACAGGAACCCTGCATCCACCGCCTTGTGAATCAGCCAGGGCTCACCTGGCTGAATCAGCTGGATGACTGATGACCCTTACGCTTTCCTCCTAACCAACAGCCAGCCAGCCCTCAGTCATGGGAGTGAGGTCCTAGACTGCCTGCTCCCCACAAACTCTTGAGCAAGCCCAGCCCATCACAACAGAGGCCTCTGCCAGCCACCCTGGCTGCACTCAAGCCAAACTGCCCATTTATGTGCTTAGAGAATGAACTTTTTGTTGCTGATGGGGGCCAGGGGAAGGATAGAGGGAAGAGATAGCAGGGATAGTTAGGGAGTTTGGGATGGACAGTACACAATGCTGTATTTAAAATGGATAACCAGCAAGGATCTACGGTATAGCACAGGGAACGTTGCTCAATATCACGTGGCAGCCTGGATGGGAGGGGAATTTGGGGAGAATGGATACATGTATGTGTATGGCTGAGTCCCTTGAAACTATCACAACATTGTTAATCAGCTATACTCCCAATACAAACAAAAAGTTTAATTAAAAAAAACCCTAAATTTTTCACTCCTATGACCTATACACGGTAGAATTTTAAGCCACTAATTTGGGGGCTAATTTTTTATGCAGCAAAAGCTAATTGATGCACCTTGCACAGCAGAGAGAAACCCAACAGTACTCAAGCGCGGCTTTCAATGACATTGTCAAGGGTAATCATTTGTTAATTTAAGCCCTACCTAGGGCCTTGATTATGGGTGTTTATAGGGAAAAGAAAAAAAAAAAAAAGAAGCAGCAGCAGCTATGCTGACTGAGCATTTGGCTCAGGGTGAAAGAAAAGATGTTTGAAATTCAAATTCACTCTTTTTTTTTACTGATGGCCAAGGAGGTAGTGTGCTTTTGGGGAATTGCTCTTTTTTCATTAGTGAAGTAGCTGAGATAATAGAAAAATCAACATGGCCTCAAGTGATGACTCTCCTAATTGTTCTCTACTGAAAGAGGTTCGGCCTTAAAAATGTCTGAGCTGAGAATCCCATCCTAATTCCCTCATCAAGAAGAAAATGTCACCCCACCACCCCACAACCAGCCCCCTCCAGCTAAAGCCACGGCCACAGGCCTCGGCACAAGTCGGTGTTACCGACTGATGAACCAGGGGAGGAATTTTGTGAAACTGAGACCCTGGCTCTCCGTTTTTCTATGTTGTCCGCTTCTTTGGGGGACATAGAGCTCCCACTGACATCAAAAAGAATCTTTCTCAAAGTGCCGAGAAACCGCAAGGCGGGCAGCGTGGTTCCCCCAGCGGCGGCGAATCAGCTCCCCGACACATTCACTGGAGATCAAATTGGGTTAAATGCCCCCTTCCATGCAACCTGAAAAATTTCCCGACACGAGGTCTTTCATGCATTAGACCTCGAATGAAGGGCGAGCCTCAAAGCCTGGCCTAGTTCTAAATTTAGATCAGTAATTTCATCCAAGAATGTAACTGTGTCGTGAATACTCCTGTTTTCCTTCCCTTTCAATGCCCGAGAGGAGAGGATTAGGGCTACATTTGTGCCTTGACAATTTGGAGGAGGTGTCATGTGGCTATTTCGCAGTGAAAAGAGCAAAAGTAATAGGAGACCAGCTTAAAATGTCAAGTCACATTATTGGCAGACACCTAAGGTGATCCCAGCCGCTTTCCCTTGCTCTTAATTCAAGCGACGTTACATGTGCTCTGACAACAGTGAGCAGCCGGGAACAGACTGTTTGATCTCGGGGAGCTGGCTGCTGCAAGGACAAGCTGAATGGTCCTTCATGCATTTTTTTTTCATCCTTAAAGGGGTGCTTATTCTCTAGGGGGTCAGTAGGTACACTCTGAGGGCTATTGTAGTGGAGAGAAAGAGTAAAAAGGCTGTCTATGTGCTTAGAACTGATTTTAAATATTTTTAGCAGCTAAATGAATACATGCTTATATATGTTTTCGCACACACACACACACACACACACACATCCCAACAGTCTACAGTCCAATTAAATATCTTTGGGGAATGAATTATTTCAACTCATCTTGACCATCAAATGTTGAAATGAAGATCCGATTGACAATTATGTAGATATACAGGTGGCTCATGGGTAAAGAATCTGCCTGCCAGTGCAGGAGACTCAAGAGACACGGGTTCGATCCCTGGGTTGGGAAGATCCCTTAGAGTAGGAAATGGCACACTACTCCAATATTCTTGCCTGGAAAATTCCACAGACAGGGGAGCCTGGTGTGTTATAGTCCATGGGGTTGCAAAAATTCGTGCACCACTGAGCAACTGAGCAGGCAAAATGTGTTGAATGATTAAGCTATAAACGCTGTCTGTCTTCCCAGGTGGCGCTAGTGGTAAAGAACCTGCCTTCCGATGCAGGGACACAAGACCTGTGGGCTCGATCCCTGGGTCAGGAAGATCCCCTGGAGGAGGGTGTGGCAACCCACTCCAGTATTCTTGCCTGGCATGGACAGAGGAACCTGGCGGGCTACAGACCATGAAGTCTCAAAGAGTTGAACACAACTGAAAAGACTTAGCAAGCACCCATGCACACTGTTTAGGACTCAGGGGGAACAAGAGGGTCCCGTTCATCCTGCTTTGGAATTAAAAGGCTCTCCTGGGGGGCATAGGACTGGCTGAGTCAAGAGATTAAAATACATCTGCATTGTAGAGACCAGTGTTTTCGCAGTGGTTTTCAGCGTAACCACTGGAGATACAGAGGTTTAAATGAAGATTTTCAGAAGAATCCACATGCTCTCGAGGTAAATCTTGGACTTACCTGTCTCCCGTATAACCTGCAAAGCGAGGCATGGGGTTTTGATTGAATTGCCTAGTAATTCTGTCATGAACTGCACTGCTTTTTCTCCCTTGAACACATTACTGACGGTAACAAGGGAGTTATTTTCAATCAAGGCATGCTACAACGAAAGAGATTTCTCTAACATTGTGATCCCTTCCCCTGAAATCCATTTCAGATTGGCGGATAAAATGTGATTATATTTACACTTCCCTGACACAATTCAGGCAGCAAAATAACAGCCTGCCGGAGACATTTTTCTTCTTCATATTTAGATCTGTCAACGCCGAGGTGCTGGGGGAACAGGGAGGGGTGACAGAGGAAGCTGGGATTGGCGATATGTTTTAGTTGGCTCACAAATAGAGACTTCCAGCGCACTGTGCATCTCTCTCTCTTCCTCTCAGCCCAGAACTCGAACTCTGAATGGTGTTCAGAGCAATGATACAGCATGGGAATCAATAGTGCTCTCTGCAAATCGAATTTCTCATTTTTGCCTTGACACGGCCTATATATTATTTCAACATAATACTTTAATTGGTTCATACTCATTAGGGGATGGACAATATATGACTCACCAGTATTTAAAGATCTCAGCTTCCAGATGGAAGGCTAAAATTGTAGATGGAAGGAACAGCCTAGTAGTGAAATTTGTTTTTCAGTTGCTTAGTCTTGTCTGACTCTTTGAGACCCCGTGGACTGCAGCAAGGCCAGCTTCCCCGTCCTTCACTATCTCTCGGAGTTTGCTCAAACTCATGTCCATTGAGTCAGTGATGCTATCCAGCCATCTCATCCTCCGTCACTCTCTTCTCCTGCCCTCAGTCTTTCCTAGCATCAGGGTCTTTCCTAATGAGTCAGCTCTTTCCATCAGTTGGCCAAAGTATTGGAGATTTAGCATCAGTCCTTCCAATGAATATTCAGGGTTTTCCTTTTAGGAATTTTTGATCTCCTCCCTGTCCAGGGGACTCTCAGGAGTCTTCTCCGGCACCACAGTTCAAAAGCATTAATTCTTCGGAGCACATCTGTACATGACTACTGGAAAAACCACAGCTTTGACTAAGCTATGCTTAGGACCTTTGTAGGCAAAGTGGTGTCTCTGCTTTTTAACACGTGGTCTGGGTTTGTCATAGCTTTCCTTCCAAGGAGCAAGCATCTTTTACTTTCATGGCTGCAGTTATCATCCTCAATGTTTTTGGAGCCCAAGAAAATAAAATCTGTCACTGTTTCTACTTTTTCCCCTTCTATTTGCCGTGAAGTGATGGGACAGAGGCTATGATCTTAGTTTTCTAAACACTGAGTTTTAAGCCAGCCTTTTCACCCTCCTCTTTCACCTTCATCAAGAGGCTCTTTAGTTCTTCTTCACTTTCTGCCATTAGGGTGGTGTCATCTGCATATCTGAGGTTATTGATATTTCTCCCTGCAATCTTGATTCCAGCTTGTCAAACAGGTGAAACAGTGTTGCAGAAAGTAAGAGAGTTCTGGCTGGGGTGAGGGATTTTGGTTCTCAGCCTACCAGGATGTAGCCATATGTGAGAGCAGGCAACCCATCCAACTTCTCCAGCCCAAGTGTCCTCACTTGTAAAATGAGTGGTTGGTCATCAAGATTCTTTAGCCTCATGGGCTAAATTATGGGGAAAGGGAAGAACTGCCCTCACAATCATTCTCCCCAGCTCGATCTCAGGATTTGGTGAATCCCAGTAATTAATTGTACAGAGAAGCAACTGATTTTCTGAGAATAATAGTTCTCAGTTTGATTCTGCTGAGGGTGATGACTCAGAGAATATTCTGAGAGATCTTTGTCATAGGTTTTTCTTTCCTTGAGAGCATGAGAGTGAAGATGCTCTGCACTTAGCTGCTCAGTCATGTCCGATGCTTTGCGACCCCATGGACTATAACCCACCAGGCTCCTCTGCCCACGGGGATTCTCCAGGCAAGAATACTGGAGCGGGTTGCCATGCCCTGCTCCAGAGAGTGAAGATACGTGATACCAAAGTAATGGCTTATTTAGCTAGTGCTGACTGCTTCTCTGAACACTGTTGTCTTTCCTTTTATTTCCATCTGCAGGCTCAGTGCCAAAGAAATACCTGAAGAAACTGGCAGACTGGCTTCTGGAATGAGACCAGTCCTTCCTACCTTATGTCAGGTCTGGACGAAGATAAGTAAGATGGTAATCTCTCTGCCTACCCCACCTCCACCTCATCCATGATGTCTTTGTCCTTTGGTTCTTAGTTTTTCCTCTTGATCTGCTAGGACAGAGGTTCAACTCTAAATTTCCACATGCTCAATAGAATTTCTAACAGCCTCGCTTAATTCCACTTTGCCGTGGCCCCTGGACTGGACATGGCTTCTGATATTGTCCAGCTATTATTGGTTATATCCTCCATAGAGAATGCTTCTGCATCACAGGTAAGTATTTTTAAGCAGAAGACCTGATAACTCCACCAATATCCTGTCAATATACCAGCATTACTCTCCTACCCCCAAACGTGGCTTCCCAAATGGCACAGTGGTAAAGAATCCACCTGCCAACGCAGGAGACACCAGAGATGTGGGTTTGATCCTTGGGTTGGGAAGATCCCCTGGAGAAGCAAATGGAAACCCATCCTGGTATTCTTGCCTGGGAAATCCCATTGACAGAAGAGCTTGGCAGGCACAGTCCATGGGGTTGCAAAGAGTCAGACACCACTGAGCGACTGAGCATGCATGCACCCCCAAACTTGACCATCCTGTATCAGGCTAAATTTCACTATAACCTCAGATTTTGTGATTCATACTATCTGGCTCAGTAGGTTCACCTCATTCATAGCTTTCCTCTTACAGGGTATTTCTTGCAGACAATCAACTCATGGAAAAACCTGTGAAAAATCCATCAGCTCAGCTGTTGAAATTCATGTGTGCTTGTCTGGGAGAAATTTAACATTTCAAAGGCTTTAGGGAAAATTGTGTCAGGACAGAGGATACTTAGAATAATAGATTTACAACATCTCTGTTCAGTGCAGACTTCCTTGGTTATTAGATCTGTAAGTTGTTACTTAAAGATAAATTTTTCAGTTTGATTTAGTTTAAACGTTGCCTCTGAGAATTACGCACATTCCCAGAGGCCACAGGGCAGTCAGTACAACTTAAATAAATTGAGCATATTTGAATCGATAAATAACTGCATATGCCTCCACCCACTCCAGCACCACGTACGTAGAAAATGCTCTGGGGAAAGTTCTAAGAAAGGCTTGAGAATTTGTACAAAGCAGCAGGGAAAACCTAGGGACAACGTGAAGGGGGCACTCAGCTACCTGTGAAAAAAATCAAGCACACTCAAAGATGCAGGTCAGGGAGCATCTCTGGGAAGACATTGGGATACAATGGGGAAGTTGTTTATTTTTTTAAGGATTTTAATTTTTTTCCTTTTCGTTTTTTTGAACTTTTTATTTTATATTGGAGCATAACCTACTTCTGGTTTATTGATGATGCCAAAGCCTTTGACTGTGTGGATCACAACAAACTGGAAAATTCTGAAAGAGGCAGGAATACCAGACGACCACCTGACCTGCCTTCTGAGATATCTGTATGCAGGTCAGAAAGCAACAGTTAGAACTGGACATGGAACAACAGACTAGTTCCAAATAGGGAAAGGAGTACGTCAGGGTGTATACTGTCACCCTGCTTATTTAACTTATTGCAGAGTACATCATGAGAAACGCTGGGCTGGAAGAAGCACAAGCTGGCATCAAGATTGCTGGGAGAAATATCAGTAACCTCATATATGCAGATGACACCACGCTTATGGCAGAAAGTGAAGAAGAACTAAAGAGCCTCTTGATGAAAGTGAAAGAGGAGAGTGAAAAAGTTGGCTTAAAGCTCAACATTCAGAAAACTAAGATCATGGCAATGGATCCCATCAGTTCATGGCAAATAGATGGGGAAACAATGGAAACAGTGAGAGACTTTATTTTTGGGGCTCCCAAATCACTGCAGATAGTGACTGCAGCCATGAAATTAAAAGACGCTTGCTCTTTGGAAGAAAAGTTATGAACAACCTAGACAGCATACTAAAAAGCAGAGACATTACTTTGCCAACAAAGGTTGGTCTAGTCAAAGCTATGGATGTGAGAGTTGGACTATAAAGAAAGCTGAGCACTGAAGAATTGATGCTTTTGAACTGTGGTATTGGAGAAGACTCTTGAGAGTCCCTTGGACAGCAAGGAGATCCAACCAGTCCATCCTAAAAGAAATCAGTCAAGAATATTCATTGGAAGGACTGATGTTGAAGCTGAAGCTCCAATACTTTGGCTAGCTGATGTGAAGAACTGACTCATTTGAAAAGATCCTGATGCTGGGAAAGATTAAGGGTGGGAGAAGAAGGGGACAAAAGAGGATGAAATGGTTGGATGACATCACTGACTCAACGGACATGAGTTTGAGTAAACTCCGGGAGTTGGGATGAATAGGGAAGCCTGGCGTGCTGCAGTCCATGGGGTCGCAAAGAGTCAGAGATGACTAAATGACCAAACTGATAGCCTATTAACAATGTTGTGAGAGTTTCATGTGGTGAGCAAAGGGACTCAGTCATAGATATACACGCATGCATTCTCCCCCAAACTCCCCTCCCATCCAGACTGCCACATAATACTGAGCAGAGTTCCCTGTGTCATACATGATTATCCCAATACAGTGGCATGTACATGTCCATCCCAAACTCCTAAATATCCCATCCCCCGCCTTCTGCTCCCCGGCAACCCTAGGTTCATTCTCTAAGTCTGTGGGTCTGTTTCTGGTTTGTAAACAAGTTCATTGGTATCATGTCTCTTTATATTTTGCATAGAAAAGATGTCATGCATTATTTCCCCTTCTCTGGCTGACTTACTTCACCCAGTATGACAGTCTCTAGGTTCCACCATGTTGCTGCAAATGGCATGTTTTCAGTCTTTTTTAATGGCTGAGTAATATTTTAAGGTAATGTCTTAATTTGATATTTTAATTTTTTAGAGCAGTTTTAGGTTCACAACATAATTGAGAGGAAGGTAGAGAGATTTCCCATTTGCTCCCTGGTTCCACATATGCACGGCCTCCCTCATAAGCAACATCTCCCTTCAGAGTACATTTGTCACAACTGACCAACCTACACTGATACAACACAATAGCCTGAAGTCCATAGTTTACATTAGAGTTCACTCTCGGTGTTGCACACTCTATAGGTTTGCACAAAAGTGTAAATGACACGTGTCCATCAAGGCAGTATCAGGCAGAGTCGTGCCACTGCCCTAAAAACCCTCTGTGCTCCTCCTATTCACTTCTCCCTGCCTGAATTCATCCCTACCCCCTGAAGACCACCAGTCCTTTTACTGTCTCCATAGTTTTGCCTTTTCTGCAATGTGGTATAGCTGGGGTCTATGTTGATACAGGCTTTTCAGAAAGGCTTCTTTCACTTAGTAATACTAAGAGTATTAAGTTATTAAGTGAGTATTAAGTTAGTAAGTATTGAGTATTTAAGTTCTCTCCATATCTCTTCATAGTTTGATAGCTCATTTCTTTTTAGTGCAGAATAACAAGAGAAAGGGATGACAGAGGATGAGATGGTTGGATGGTATCATCAACTCAATAGATATGAGTGTGAACAAACTCCAGGAGACAGTGGAGGACAGGGAAGCCTGGTGTGCTGCAGTTCATGAGGTCGCAAGGAGTCAGATGTGACTTGGCAGCTGAACAGCAATAGTCCACTGTTGGATGGACCTCAGTTTACCCACTCACCTACTGAACAACATCTTAGTTGCCTCCAGATTTTTACAATTATGAATAAAGTTGCTATAAACACCTGTGTTCAGGCTTTTATTTCATTTCCTTTGGGTAAATACCAAGGAGCGTGACAGCTGGATTATGTGGTAAGAGCATGTTTACTTTTATAAGAAACTGACAAACTGTCTTTCAAAGTGGCAGATCCATTTTGCGTTCCCACCAGCATGAATGAGAGTTCCTGTTGTCAACATTCTTGCCAGTGCTTGGTGTTATCGTTTCGATTTTGACCATTCTAATAGATGTGCTGAAGAATTGATACGATCAAATTGTGGTGCTGGAGAAGACTCTGAAGGGTCCTTTGGATTGCAAGGATGTCAAACCAGTTAACCCTAAAGGAAATCAACCCTGAATTTTCACTGGAAGGACTGGTGCTGAAGCTGAAGCTCCATTTCTTTGGCCATCTGAACGAAGAGCCAATTCATTGGAAAAGACCCTGATGCTGGGAAAGAGTGAAGAGGAAAGGAGAAGCAGGCAGCAGAGGATGAGCTGGTTAGATAGCGTCACCAACTTAATGGAGATTCAGGCAAACTCTGGGAGATGGATGGTGAAGGACAGAGGAGCCTGGTGTGCTGCAGCCCATGGGGTCGTAAGCAGTTGGACATGACTTATGAACAATGATGAAAGATGTGCAGGAGTGTCTCGTTCTTTCATTTGTGTTTCTCTGATGGCACAAGATGTGAAGCATATTTTCATATGCCTTACAGGTACACCTCAGGGATACTGTGGGTTCGGTTCCAGACTATCACAATAAAGTGAATATTGCTATAAAGCGAGTCACACAGATCTTTTTGTTTCCCAGCACATACAAAAGTAATGTTTGCACTATGCTGTATTCCAAGGGTGCCCAACCTCCGGGACCTAATACCTGATGACCTGAGGTGGAGCTAATGTAATAATAATAGAAATAAAGTGCACAACACATGTAATGTTCTTGAATCATCCCCAAATCACTCGGTCCATGGAAAAATTGTCTTCCATGAAACTGGTCCCTGATGCCAAAAAGGTTGGGGACCACTGTTATAGCAGAGTGTGCAATAGCATTATGTCTTAAAAAAAAATTAACATACCTTAATTAAATATTTGATTGCTAAAAAATGCTAATTTCCACCTGAGACTTCAGTGATGATGGAGGGTCTTGCCTCAGTGTCAGTGACTGATAACTAATCAGGGTGATGGTTGCTGAATGTTGGGGAGGCTGTGGCAATTTCTTAAAATCAGACAACGATGATGTTTGCTACATTTATTGACTCTTCCTTTCATGAACGATTTCTCTGGATGATGCAATGCTGTTTGACAGCATTTATCCACAGCAGAACTTCTTTCAAAAACTGGAGTCAATCCTCTTAAACCCTGCCATTGCTTTCTCAAGTAAATTTATGTAATATTCTAAATCCTTTGTTGTCATTTCAACAATCTTCATGGCATCTTCACCAAGAGTAGATTCTACCTCAAGAAACTACTTCCTGTGCCCATTCATACCGTGGAAATTCTATCATGAGACTGCAACAATTCAATCGTACCTTCAGGCTCCACTTCTAATTCCAGTTCTCCTGCTATTTCTACCACACCCGCAGTTACTTCCACCGCTGAAGTCTTGAACCCCTCAAACTTATCCATGAGGATCAGAATCAGCTTCTTCCAAACTCCTGTTAATGCCATAAAATGAGGTGTGCCTATATTTTCCTTCTGTATATCTTCTTTGGTGAGGTGTCTAATAAGAATTTTGGCCCATTTTTTAATCATATTGTTTCCCTATTGTTGGATGTTATGGGTTCTTTGCTATTTTGGTTACCAGTCCTTTACTGGATATGACTTTTGCAAGTATTTTCTCCCAGTCTGGGAATTGTCTTCTCATTTTCTTGAGTGTGTTATTTTTATGGGTTTATGCGTACAAGTCACAGTGGTGTTGGCACATGACTGATTCCATGAAAAATTACAAATTAAAAAATCATCAAGTCTTGAGCCCTTTTTTAGCCAGAGACTGTGGGGCATAGTGGTTAGGACCATTGTGTATGGGCAGCTAGGTGTGGAAATGGGGGCCACCAGGTGCTCTGTGTCAAGTTGCTCAAGCTTAAATCCTGATTATGCCACTGCTGTACAATTTGGGACAAACTACTCAAGATTCTCTGACCCAGGTTCTTAGGCTTCATTGTTTTTGTTGTTCAGTTGCTAAGTTATGTCTGACTCTTTGAGACCCCACAGACTGCAGCATGCCAGGCTTCCCTGTCCTTCATTATTTCCCAGAGTTTGCTCAAACTCATGTCCATTGAGTCAATAATGTCATCCAACCATCTCATCCTCTGTCACCCCCTTCCCCTCCTGCCCTCAGTCTTTCCCAATATCAAGGTCTTTTCCAAGGAGTTTGTGGAATAAAGACAACTATATGGTAAGCTTATTGATAAGTTATGAAGACATATGTGGATATATATATAAATATATATAAAACTCTTAACGGTGCCAGCATTTAGTAAACATTCAATAAATGTCAGCCATTATTATAATGCACACATCCCCATTATGAGTATTTTTGAAGATGCAGGAGAAAAAGATATTCCTATGCAGCAAAATCACATCATTTCATTGCAACAGAAGATTAAAATGCAAGATACAGAAGCAAATAGTAAAAGTGAGTACAGGCCATTTATGAAGACATATTCTGTTACCTAAGACTAAGCAAAAAGTCTGGAATGTAGTGCATTCAGAATACATGCTTAATTAATTCATCAATTATTTAACATAAGGGCCAGCCTATGTGGTGTGTAATTAAAGAGAAAGAGACACTGAGAATAAAACAATTTATGATGATTTAATGGCAGAAGATGGGATGAAAACAAATCCTGAAGGATTTAGTTCAAGCTGGATTAGTAAGGGGAGAGGAGAAGACCCTTGAGGTGGGTACAAGAGGTCGAAAAATGATTGGAAGAGTGGAATGTATTCATAAGATGTGGAGGATGGGACTTCCCTGGTGGTCCAGTGATTAAGAATCCACCTTCCGCACAGGGATGTGGGTTCGATCCCTGGCTGGAGAACTAAGATCCAATATGCCGGAGGACAGCTAACCGTGCATGCCACTATTAGAGAGCCCATGAGCCACAATGAGAGAAGCCTCACACTACAGCAGAGACCCAGCACAGCAGCCACACACACACACACACACACAGGACCCGGAAGTGACAGACTGGTTGCAAAGGAAATCAGTACAGTAAAGAAGAGCCGGATATATTACTGGATAATAGATGATGCCAGCTGCCAAGTTCCACACCAGTTTGTGTTTATAGAAACAAATGATTTTAAGAATCAGTTACTAGATTTCAACCCCACCTTCCCAAATCTGGGCTTCCCTGGTGGCTTAGCTGGTAAAGAATCTGTCTGCAATGTTGGAGACCTGGGTTTGATCCCTGGGTTGGGAAGATCCCCTGGAGAAGGGAACGGCTACCCACTCAAGTATTCTGGCCTAGAGAATTCCATGGACTGTAAGAGGTCACAAAGAGTTGGACTCAACTGAACAACTTTTACTTTCATTTTCCCCAAATCTGCTTCCTAAATAGCTGATTTCAAAATAACCAGGTGACAAATACTTAAGACCACATTCTCCTACAACATTTATATAACTTATTTTTCCTTCCTGGAACAGCTATTAGATCTATTATTCCACTCTTAGGATAGCACAGTGAAAGGGTGATTTAGAATTCTCTTTACATACTCAGAGTCATAGGCCATTCAAGCAGCTTTGAGCAAAGTGTTTAAATATTTACCCCCCACTAAATGGTTATTGGGCTTCCCTGGTGGCTCAGAGGTTACAGCGTCTGCCTGCAAGGCGGGAGACCCGGGTTCAATCCCTGGGTCGGGAAGATCCCCTGGAGAAGGAAATGGCCACCCACTCCAGTATTCTTGCCTGGAGAATCCCATGGACGGAGGAGCCTGGTAGGTTACAGTCCACAGGGTTGCAACGAGTCGGACACGACTGAGAGACTTCACTTTCAAACTGTTATTGGTAAAAATCAAATTTGTTACACACTAACATGAACACATATGTCCGCATTAAAAAAAAAACTGCACGCCAATGTTCATAGTAGCTTTATTCCTAATCACTTAAAACTGGATTTAAGCAATTAAGATGTCCTTCAATAGGTGAATGGATAAATGAGCTGTGCATACATCAATACAATAAAATATTATGCAGCAATAGAAAAGAATGAGCTAGCAAGCCAGAAGACGACATGAAGGCATCTTAAATGCACATTGCTCACTGAGAGAGGCCGGTCTGAAAAGGTTACATACTGTATGAGTCCATTTATATGACATTCTAGAAAAGGAAGCACCATGGGTTGTAAATGGGCTTCCTAGTGGTAAAGAACCCGCCTGCCTAGTAGGAGATATGAGAGATGAGGGTTCCGTCCTTGGGTTGGGAAGATCCCCTGGAGGAGGGCACACCAACCCACTCCAGTATCTTGCCTGCAGAATCCCATGGACAGAGGAGCCTGGTGGGCTACAGTCCAGGGGGTCACAAAAAGTCGGACACAACTGAAAAGACTTAGCATGTACACGTGCCTGGGTTGTAAACAGATCAGTGCAGTGCTTACTAGGGGCTTAGGGGAAGGAAGGAAAGCTGAACAGATGAAGCACATGGGATTCTTTTTAGTCTGTAGGACACAATAATGATGGATACTTGACACTCACTTTATATTTGTTAAAACTCATAGAACTTGACAACACGGAATGAACTCATAATGTACGCAAATAAAAATAGTCATTTAGGAGGTCAGGGGATCCTAGGATAGAATGCAGCATGTGACGAAAAGGGAAGTGAATTACAAATGTGTGAAACACACTTGATAAAGAAGGGGAAGGGGGCTGTTGACCTAAGTAATTTGAAAAAGAGTAGACTGATGCCTATAGGTGGGTGGCCTGGCCTCCTGGTGTTGCTCGGTCTGTGGATCAGAGCAACCCCCAACACTTGAGAGAGTCTTTCTCTCTCCTGTGAGAGGCGTCGTTGCCTTGTCGGCTACCCAGTTACCCTAGGAGACCCCAGACACCTTGCTCAGACACTATGCATATCTTGAGCATCTCATGAGTGCTAACTGGAAAAGCTGGCCAGCCTACAGCTACCCTAAGCTTTGTAGGAGTCTTGCGGTTTCTCCCTTTAGGTCCCACAACAATTCAGTGGACAAACCAAAGCAGAATTCAGCAGGTACAACAAAAGGCAGTAGCAGCTAAAATGCAAAAGTATCACCAGTCCATGGTGCCCTTCTGGCTAGCATGAGCCATTCTACGAATTCATCTTGTAAAACAAGAGAAGTTTAGAAGTTTAGTGGCATCAGTCTCTGCCACTGAGCCATCCAGCTCACTGCACCAATTGTTTTGAAATATACCCGAGATTTGGTTTAATCAGGTATGGTGAGAGGATAGATAGGGAGGCAGTTGCTTTGAAAGAAGCGTTTATGATTACAGTTCCCAAGAGGAGGGGGCATACCCATCATGCCAGGCCACCCGAGGAAGCACCAGGGTCAGTCAGGAGGCAGGAGAGAGAGGGGAAAGTGTAGACCAGACTCTTGATTACTAAATAAAGACGTGGTGGGGAGTTGTCGGGTGGGGATGTCCCCTACTGAGCAGGAAGCAAAACACAGATGTTGGCGTTTGTGTTGAAAGGTTTGTAATATGAACTCCATGTGCTGCAAAACCACAGGCCTGATAGGTTCATCAACAGTTCTGGCCCATGATTTCAAGGTATCAAATCATCAATTACAGACTATCAAGGTTGATTGTTACAGTAGGATCCTAGAACAGGAAACGGGCATTAGGTAAAAACTAAGGAAATCAGAGAAAAGTATAGAGTGTAGTTAAGCAAAATGTAGCAATTTGGGTTCGCTAATTGTGATGAATGTACCTTATGAATGTAAGATATTAATTGTAGGAGAAACTGTGTGTGAGATAAAAGAACTCTCTATACTATCTGTATAACTTTTCCATAAATCTGGAACTTTTCAAAAATAAAAGTTTATTTTATAGCATGAACTTTGAGAACCATCTATATACATTTCAGTTCTGTCCACAAAGCTTTTTCACACTAGATATGTGTTTCCACCAGAGGACAAAGAGAAGAGTGTTGGTACTTATCTTTTCCTAATGTTCACTCATTTATTTCACAAACACTTATTGAACTTCTGGCTGGTTCTAGGGGCAGATAGAAAGAAAAATGCCAGCCTTGCTCTTAAGAAAAATACCAGTTTAGTGGAGGTTATGGGCTTCCCTGGTGGCTCAGAGGTTAAAGCATCTGCCTCCAATGCGGGAGACCTGGGTTCGATCCCTGGGTCGGGAAGATCCTCTGGAGAAGGAAATGGTAGACCACTCCAGTATTCTTGCCTGGAGAATCCCATGGATGGAGAAGCCTGGTGGGCTACAGTTCACGGGGTCGCAGAGAGTCGGACACGGCTGAGCGACTTCACCTTCATGGACACAAAATGTCAACACTGCCTTACAAGGTGACAAGTGCTGGGCTAGGATTTTGTACATAACACCTTGAGATACTCAAATAAGTGTTTGGAGAATTCAGAGAAGACTTCTCAACAGAGCCAGCGTTTAAAGAGCATCTTTCTATTTCATGCACTGTGATGAACTGAATGGGAAGGAAGTCCACAGTGGTGGGTGTATATATGTATATATACGATAGATTCATTTTGCCATACAGTAGAAACTAACACAACATTATAAAGCAACTGTTCTTCAATAAAAATTAATTAAAAAACAAAGAGCATCTTGAAAGGTCAGAAGCAATTTGAAAAATAGTCACGGAGGGGAAAGAACTTAAGAGCCGAGCCTGAGGCAAAGACACAGTTGCCTCATTTGGAAGGTGAAGCTGGGCAGGACAGGGAAGTCATGGCTGGGAGCAGTAGGAGATGGGGCTAGAAAGGAATATTGGGCTTCAGCCCCTAGGAGGCACTTATTTATTTATTTTGCCTGTGCTGGATTGTTGTTGTTGCACAGGCTTTTTTCTAGCTGCGGCGAGCAGAGGCTGCTCTCCATTGCGTCCATGGGCTTCTCATTGCAGTGGCTTCTCTTGCCATGGAGCACGGGCTCCAGGGACACAGGCCTCAGCAGTTGCGGCTCCTGGGCTCTAGAGCGCAGGCTCAGTAGGTGTGGTGCATGGGCCTGCTCTGGGGCACGTGGGGTCTTCCCAGACCGGGGATCAAACCCATGTCTCCTGCATTGGCAGGTGGATTCTTTACCAACGAGCCACCAGGGAAGCCCTGTGAGGCACTTAATAAACGTGGCTGACTGAATAACCAGAGCCTGAAAAGCCTTCCATGATTTCTAGTCTAGACTTCATGCGATAGGCAACAGGGAGACACCAGGTTTTCAAGCGGGGAAGTAACAGGGCATATGGGTGACTGGACTCCTGCCCCTGCAAGTGGGGTTCATGGACCCTGTGACTCAGGAGCACCAGCATCACCTGAGTGCTCATGAGAACTAGAGGATCTGAGGTCAGACCCCAGCCAGACCGAATCCGAATCCGCATTTCAACAAGACCCCCAGGTGATTCACCTGCCCCCTGAAGTTCCAAGAACAGCTGCTTTTGAAAGCTCACTTTGTTGGCAGGGGGAAAACGTAGTCTCTTTTTTGACTTCCCATCAGAAAAGGTGGTGGTGGGCGGGGGAAAGGGATGGACCAGGCGGAAGAAAACAGAGGGCCAAAGAGGAAGGAGAGAAGAGAGAAAAAGGAAACACCAGTGAAACAGATAAGCAACTTCTCTCTCAAGGCTTTCTTCTACCTAAAGTCCCATCCTTTGAAAGAAGCAGCATCTCTAATTGGAGGACTTCCGGGTCCCAGTTAGCCTCCAGAGGAGGGACGCGTGTGTCCTTTGGAAGGGCTACTTTGGAACTGGGGAGGGAAGGTGGGTTGCAATGGACCGCTGGGGGCAGAGGGACAGGCAACGGACACGTAACTCTTATTCCCTCCACAAGCAGATGAAACATGCACTTAATTTCCAGCAAAGTGGCTGCTGGGATGGCAGCCTAGGGAAATCAAAGACTCAGCGGGTGCCCATAATTCACATTCATTTTGTGTAACCAGAGTGGATGGTGAGACGGCAGGGTAAAAATGTCCCTGCTTTTGCTAGCACACTGCTGTGTGGAGGGCCCTCCTTTCCTTCCGTCTCCCTCTGCATGCTTGTCCAGAGCCACCAAAATCCAGATTCATGCAGAGAGAGAGAATAGACATGTCCCGCTCTGCCCAGGATGCTACGGCAGCCCTCACAGACCAGCGACCCACTTCCACCACCGCATGTATATTGTCTAGGCTGCATTGTCTGGGGGGCATCATCCTCCAAGGGACCCTCATGCCTCATGGAGATCTGTTTTCCCACAAATCCTGAATTTACTTCTGATGAGCTATGCTGATCAGGAAATCCTTGCATCTCAGACTTTTATTGCAGATGAAAGACCAGGCAGATCCTATCTCATTGAATGAGTGCCACCAAGTTCAGTGATAATTCTCAAAATACAGGCAGCTCTTTATTGGGAACCTCATCCTTTCCCTACTTTCATCACTAGGTTGCTAAGAATGGGACTCGTTCTCCAGTGAAGACTGGCAGCTGCTCCCTGGCTCTGACTGGGCAGGTCCACCAATTTTTTTCTTGAAGTCTCTCCTGAACACACTTCAAGATGCTGCACTTGTTCCCAGTCTACAGACAGGTGCATTGAGGCTAGCAGTTGGCTGGCTGCGTAGTTGGGGTTGCATTAAGACTCTGCTTCTTCCTCTGCATCGTTAGAGACATTAATTTCCTCTAGGAGCCACCATCCAGGTTCCCTGAAATAGCATTCTCTTGGAATAACCATCTCTACCCTGAAGACTGCCAAAGGTTTTTGTTTGTTTATGAAATGGACCATTTATAAAGTCTTTATTGAATTTGTTACAACATTACTTCTGTTTTATGCTTTGGTGTTCAGGTTTTTTTGTTTTGTGTGTGTGTGTGTGTGTGTGTTTTCTTTGACCTCGAGACATGTGGGATCTTAAGCTCCTCAATGAGGGATCAAACCCACACCCTCTGCACTGGAGGGTGAAGTCGTAACCACTGAGACCACCAGAGAAGTTCCAAGTGCCAAATTTTTAATGATAACACTGATAGCTCTATTTGTTAGAGCGTTTTGCTTTTTGACCTCTTTATCACATCTTCTCTCATTCATGTTTAAAAGAATATCTCCTAAGACCTTCAGAGCTAGGTCAGTATTCCCAGCTGCTTGCAGAAAGGGACTGAATACCCCTAGAGAATAAGCGGCAGCATGGTGGTGTGTGGGAGGGGGATGAGGGATGTGGAAGAGACAGAAGTGTCGAGTGTCTCGCCTTCCCACCTGTGTGTACTGATGCGTGATCTTACCTAGCAGAAACTGGAATGGGGAGTCTCAAATTCATGAGCTGGAACAGGCAACAAACGATTGTTGCTGCCTTTGAAAAGTGGCCATGAGAAAGGAGCAGCAGGCTTGTCTCGCAAGCGTGTGTGTATTTGCATATGTGTGTGTGCATTTCCAGAAGGCATATGAGAAGTGAGAGAATCCAGCCTCTTTGACTAGGTCTCCGATGAATCCTAGTCACCCTCAGCTTAGTTCAATTCAATTAAATGCAGAACTAGAAGCCCCGAGCAGGGCATATCACAAGAACTGAGAGTGCCAGACAAAGCAGCCATCCACCAATGGCATAGTTTACTTGAAGATCTTACAAGTCTTGTGGGTGGAGACTGAGAGTCCTTGGGATTGTGATCATTCAAGCCTGGATTCTCAAACACAGCTGAAAAGCAAAACACCTGCCCCTGCCTCCTCCTCTGGACCACATCATAAAGATGCTAGGCATGGAATGCAGACCCAAGGTTCCGGTTGGTTGGTAGCAAGGCAGGAGCATTTTTCTGGCTGGTGTACCCCTTATCATCTTTGAACCTCATCTTAGGAGTTTGACCCAAAATTCTAAAGAGAGTGACTGTAAGATTCTAGGAAACTCATAGCGCTGCAAGAAATCGAGTCATCGAATGCAGAGAACAAAAAGGAGATGGGCATCACAGTATCACAGCTGCAGAGAGGACCATTCTCAGCATCGATAATTGACACGGAGGAGTTGCAAGACACCTATAGAAGCAACATCGACTCGGTGACCTAGTTTTGCAGGGGTGGGGACAGGAGAAGGGATACCCTTGGCTGTGCCCAGCTGTGATGCCCGAGCAGTTGAAGACACAGGAGTGGTTGAGATTAGGAGGTAGAGCAGAGCTCAGAGGAGCAGTAATACCTGGAGAACTTCAGTGACCTTCAAGATGGAGCGTGAGATGCTCTAAGATGTTTCCAGCTTCCCATGGGTGATCAGCCTCTCTCTGCCTGATTATATCTTACTTAACCTTGAAAACCCAGTTCCAAGGACACTTCCTGCAGTGTTCTCTTCTTGAAGTGGGTCATCCTCCTCCAAACTCCTGGAGCTCCCCAGGCTCCCAGAGCTCTTAACCTTATTTCACATGTTATTTTCCATTTTGTCCTTTGGCTGGCTGTGGTCCACCGGCTCCAATTAACTTTTCTAGATCATGAGCTCCTGTCTCCTATTCCTCTGCCCTTTTCCCATTCAGCTTCTCTTTCTAGATCCTATGCTCCCTGAGGGAAAAGACCTCATCTCTGAATCCCCCTCCTGCCCAGCTCAGCCAGAATGCTTAGCACAGTCTGGACATGGTAATTTTTGTTCTGATTGAATGACTGTGAGTAATAAAGGAGGAAGGATGGTGGCCGGATCAGGGAGGGAGATGGGGTGCCTTTTCATCCCCAGGAAAGAAATCACTGTAGCCTTGGCCGCATTGCAGCCTCGGGTTTCCAGAAGGGGCCAATTCTTGCTCACAGTAGATGAGCCAAGAGATAGAGGGAGGGGGACAGCCAGGGCAAGCACATCCATTTCCCTGGAGGAAATGCCCTTGAAGGACATTTGAAGGACATTTGCCCTTGAAGGACAGCCCTGGCTACACGCCACTCTCATTCCCAGGAAAGAGAGGCGGAGAAGGCAGGGCAAGAGACTCATCCTTGAGGCTGGTGGGTAGAGGGAAGAGGAAGGGGAGGCCAGGGGCGGAGACAGCACCTCGCTGACTAATTAAATCCTTTGGTAGCTGGCCCCCGCCAGCTCAGGCAGATTATCACTGCTGAATCAGCTCCCTCCAAGGCCAGACTCCTGCTCCCTTTCTTCCTGCTTGATTTGCCTAATGGAAGCTGACAGAGAAGTTCAACCCTGATTGTCAGATTTCAGTAGAACCTCAAGGGGGAGGGGGAGAGGAAGGCAGACATTTGAGGAATAAAAATAGCACACATAATGAGATCCTTTATTTAGCCGAAGCACTTCTTTAATGACTTACCTCCCCTTTTCTCTCTCTCTCTCTCACACACACATAAACACACACAGTTGTGTACACATACAAATGTATGATTTTTGCTTGGGCTGCAAAACTTGCCTGGGTCCTATAGGAAAAACAGGCCATCCGTCCTGGATGGTACGAGTTGACAAAAAACGTCCTTCAATGGTGAGGTTGGGAAATATTCCTCCACATTCCTCCAACCAGAAACCCTGCTACCCAAACTCTTTCAGTGGAACCATTTTCCAAAATGTGACCCAGGAAACTGGTCTGACCAGCAAGACCACACATCTGGGCAGGCACTCATACTTTGGGTGGTTTTTCTTGCCTTTTTGTGGACTTCCCCTTTGGCTCAGCTGATAAAGAATCCGCCTGCAGTGTGGGAGACCTGGGTTGGAAAGATCCCCTGGAGAAGGGAAAGGCTACCCACTCCAGTATTCTGACCTGGAGAATTTGGGTTAGGGTCACAAAGAGTCAGACATGACTGAGTAACTTTCACATTACTCACTTGCCTTTTTGTACTTCCTGTTCTGTAACAGAAAATGAGGTCTGAAGGGTTTGATTACGTGCGTGTGCTTGCTAAGTTGCTTCAGTCATACCTTACTCTTTGTGACCATATGGACTATAGCTTGCCAGTCTCCTCTGTCCATGGGATTCTCCAGGCAAGAATACTGGAGTGGGTTGCCATGGCCTCCTCCAGGGGATCTTCCAGACCCAGGGATTGAACCCAGGTCTCCTGCAGCTCTTGCATTGCAGGCCAATTCTTTACTGCTGAGCCACTAGGGAAGACCTGGAGGGTTTGATTAACTTCTCAAAATCTGGGCTCCTCCTAGAAAAATCAGCCTTACCTCTTATAGGATGAAACAAGCAGGCCCAGGCAAAGCCTGGAGGTCTCTAGAAGACCCCATGTTGCATAGTAGGTGGACAATAAGAGTCAGCTCCTTCTTCCTCTGAAGTGGGATTTTCTATAATATTCTAGGGAATCAGACAGCAATCCTAAGGGTTAGGGTTGGAAGCCTAGTTCTCTAGAAAGAGGTTGAATTGTTAGCTGCCTTTATTAGGGAGCTGACAATATAAGCTAATCACATCACAGGCATTCATTCATGCATGCCATTCATTCATCTACTACAGCCCCCGTTAGGCCCATTTTATCCCCAACCAAGACACAGAGGAGTTGCCCAAGGTCATCACAACACAAGTCAACTTTGATTTTTTTTTTTTCCTTGTTTGTTTGTTTTGGTTTTTTGGCTGTGCCACGTGGCATATGAGATCTCAGCTCCCAGACCAGGGATGGAACCCAGGCCCGCTGCATCAGAAGCATGGAGTCTTAACCACTGGACCATCAGGGTAGATCCAGAAATTTGTTTTTAAATTGCCCACTTTTCCAAGTGTCTCCAAGTGACTGCTTTAACTAACACAAATGTTTAGCTGTACTTTCAGGAGGCAGGCATGATTTCTATTAATCGCCAGTTCCCCATCGTCGGTGGAATGTTAACTTTGTAGATAGAACAACACAATAGCAATCATGGCAAGAGGAATTCCCCCAGCCTTTGCTCATTTCATGAACAAGTAACTAGAAAAGTGGCCAGAGACAGGCTGGGAACAAGACAGAAACAGGAAGTGCAGGAGCCTGAAATCAGGACCCAACCAGCTCCTCATCTGACAAGCTCATTCATCTCTACCCAACACCTGCCACTGGCTTCTGCTTTCTCCCCAACAGGGAGACAAACTGACCACCACCAACTCTGCCCAGGAGATGCCAGAGGAATCCAAATAAAATATAAAGAATACCCATGAAACCAAGGAAAAGAGCATGGGAGTTGGGTGATCCCATTAGAGGTCGAGAGGTCCCATATATTACAAGAAGAGAAAGTCAGACACAAGGTACAATGATGGACAACACTGAGAAAGCCTCAGTTCAGAACATGCTGCAGAAGGGATACAGTGGTGGAGAAGCTGGCCCTCTGAGACTCAGGACAGACTCTAGACTAGGGGTCTGGGAGAATAGAGATAGGCGGGGAGATGAGGAACAGAAGCAAAGAACTTAACTGAGCATTTATTTGGACTCAGAACAGATACGCCATTTAGCCATTCCCCCCATGCTTTCCTTTGTAGAATAGAAACAAGAGAAGTTCCCAGATGGAAGCCAGGAAGCAGCTGGAATGAGATTGGAAAGGGAGTTTGAGGTGAGCCAGGAAGTATGTTTCCAGGAAAGAAATTGAATGTGCTAATGGACGGGGCTTCCCTGGTGGCTCAGACAGTAAAGAATCTGCCTGCAATGTGGGAGGCCTGGGTTTGATCCTTGGGTTGGGAAGACCCCCTGGAGGAATGCATGGCAGACCACTCCAGTATTCTTGCCTGGAGAGTCCCCATGGACAGAGGAGTCTGGCAGGATGCAGTCCATGGGGTTGCAAAGAGTCGGACATGACTGAGCGACTAAGCAATAGACGGAACTGTTGAACGACTGGATAATTCTGAGGGTTTGGTAAAGACATGTCATTGTTTTATCACCAGGGAAAAGAAAAGAAGGAAGGAATGAAGGAAAGTAGGAAGGAAGGCAGGGACTCACTCCAAGTGGGTGGAAGAAATTCAGGATCCAAATACAAGGCAAAATAAAGTGAGAGTGCTTCTGAGCCATCTCCATTCTAGGAATCTTTTCTCATTAGTGGCATTACTCCTCAAAAGAAAATGTAAACCTAGTATATACTGCAGGGCTCCGCAGGCTGAAAACGCTACACAGTCATGATAGACTATGAAGATACGTATCTTATTCACATTATATGTTAATATATAATATATTATATATATTAATTTATAAAAATTCAAGTTTTAGAATTAACCTGCAGAAAAAGTAAAGAAGTCCTTACTTTGGTGTTGAACACCTTGATTGTGTTCCTGATCTTCATCATATGAAAGTGATGTTTCACATTATAGAAAGTGGGGAATGGAGCGGGGATGCTGTAGAGGCAGAGAAAAGGATGTGATTGCCGAGAGGCTAAACTTTGATGGTGTAAAGTTCAGGCATCTTCTAATGTTGATGCAAGAAGAGTTTTAAGTATATCATTTAAAATTATGAGCAGAACTATGAGAAAAATACAAATTACAATCAAAAATTAGGACGGATGGAGTTCCCGCTATATTCTATGTGGAGCGATATGTACAATGACTCTGGAGAGAAGAGGGAAGACAGAGTGAGAGACCAAGATTTTCCTCTTTCATATCAACAAGTCAGCATATATGCTTTATGGTTAACAAATTTTGACCTATTTTTATAAGCATATTATCTGGAAGAGAAACAATAAAAGGAAAACTTAACTAAAATCTTGCAGCCTCTCTGGTTAGAAACTGGGCATCCAAAGGCAAAGCCTGTTCCTTTTCTGTTAAAGAATTTTTGAACCATTTGATTTTTTAAAACTTATGCATCTAGTATTTTGATCAACATTTAAATTAAAAAAAAATCTTCCTAGCAAATGAAAAAAAATTAATTCAAGAGTTACATTCTCTCCTGGGAAATTACAACTCACCCCAAGATAATAGATTTATTTGCTTCAAACCAAATCTGAGAATTTGCACATGACTTCAATGTCTGTAAATTAATAAGAAAGCAGCAGCAAACTCTTGTTCTTTACGTTTAACTTTTGTCTCACGGCTTGTATGACTCACAAGCCTTTATGAAACCATCTCATCAAAGGTCTGAGGCACCATGCAGTCAGCTTATCAAATAATCCCCAGTTTGATCTCTCCTATAAATCATATGCACAGCCCCATCACTTAAGAGAAATTCATTTTCCTTCTCCCGTTCTGTTTCCAGGTAAGCGGTTGACCTTCAGATTGCTTATGAGTTCATCTCATACAGGAGCTCCCCAATCTGACTTTTAATTCCCCTCCTTCCTGCTCTGGCAATTATTCTCAAATTCTCAGTCTCACCTGCTACAGTCCCTAGCAGGTCCATCTCAGATTCTCTGTACTTCTCTGACTTCTTCCAAGGCCAATCAGGTAACACCCTTTAAAACCACACTGCTGGGAAAGAAAGTGATCAGCCTGGAACTCAAGTCAACGTTTACCCCTGGCTAGTAGTTGGGAAAAGAAGATGTATGGTTCAGAGAATCAGCGTCTGTTGAACACCCCAGACACTATGCCGGGAGAAGAAAGTCAAAGTGTTAATCACGTAGTCCTGCCTGACTCTGTGACCCTATGGACTGTAGCCCCGCTGGACTCCCCTGTCCATGGAATTCTCCAGGTAAGTATACTGGAGTAGATAGCCGTTCCCGTCTCCAGGGGATCTTCCTGACCCAGGGATTGAACCTGGGTCTGTTGCATTGCAGGCAGACTCTTTACCGTGAGCCACCAGGAAAGCCCACTATGCTGGGTGCTTCCTGTGAGATGACCCACTAAACTCCCACAGTGACTCATGACGCAGGTACTGCTTCCTCCCTGTTATAGACAAGAACCTGAACTTCACAAAAGCTGGGCACTGCCCTGGTCACAGGGCTATGATGGGGCAGTGCCTAATGTGAACTTAGGTCTGTTTGACTTCCTGTGTCTTTTAAAAATGTAAATTACAGGGATGTCCCTGGTGGTCCAGTGGTTAAGAGTCTGTCTTGCAACACGGGGGACATGGGTTCGATCCTTGGTCCGGGAACTAAGATTCCGCCTTGGAGAATCTAAGCCTTCGAGCTGCAAGTGGAGAGCCTGTGCATCTCAACAAACGATCTCGCACTGCCAAATAAATAAATCATGTAAATCACAGTGGAATCACATGGTGTCTAGTGTTCCACAGAAGACAAGTCATACTGAATATGGGAATGGGGTTGAATATGGGTAGCTTGCAGGCAGTCAAGAATGTGGAGATGGTGCCCACATGTTGGCATCAGGGAACAACCAACAGGATTCAGCATCCAGGGATACGAGCTTTGCTTCATTCCTCTGACCAATTAGCTTTTTGGACTTGAGTTTTCTCATTTATAAACTAAAATGTTTTTCCTGGATGATTATTAAGCTCTCTTCCAACCCTGAAGAATCTATACACACAAAAGAAATAAAGCTCATTAAAGTTATTGTCTAATTCACATATCTTGCAAATCACTAAGGTGAATGAGGTGGAAAAGTGAATTTAAGGTTAGATGATAATTGAAACAGTAAGATGATAATTGAACTAAAAATAAGATCTATGTAGTCTAGCTCTTAACTTATTATTGTCCAGCATGGGGTGGATTTAAAGTACTATATTGCATTAGTCTGCTTGGGCTGCCATAGCAAAATACCAGAGATTGAGGGGCTTTGACAACAGAAATTTCTCACAGTCCTGGAGGTTGGAAAGTCCAAGATCAAGGTGCCAGAGTGCCAGCAAGCCGAGTTTAATTCTGTGGTCTCTTCTCTTAGCTTGCAGGCAGGCACCAGCTCGTGTGTGGCCACACAACCTCTTCTTTGTGTACAGGTAAGGGAAAGAAATAGAGGGGGTGGGAGAGAGGTTTCCCTGATAGTCCAGTAAGCTAAGAATCCACCTTCCAATGCAGGTGATGCAGGTTTGATCCAGACTGAAGAATTAAAATCCCATATGCCGTGGGGTAACTAAGCGCATCCAAGGCAAATACTGAGCCCTGATGCTCTGGAGCCTGTGCCACAACTAGAGAAGTCCCTGCACTTCACTGCAATGAAGACTCAGCTGCTGCTGCTGCTGCTGCTAAGTCGCTTCAGTCATGTCCGACTCTGTGCGACTTCATAGATGGCAGCCCACCAGGCTCCCCCGTGCCTGGGATTCTCCAGGCAAGAACACTGGAGTGGGTTGCCATTTCCTTCTCCAATGCATGAAAGTGAAAAGTGAAAGTGAGTCGCTCAGTCGTGTCTGACTCCTAGTGACCCCATGGACTGCAGTCCACCAGGCAGCATATCTCCCCAAAAAAGAGGGAGGGGAGAGGACAGAAACTTTATTATCTGGTGCTCTTCTTATTGTTATTTAGTGGCTAAGCTGGGTTTGACTCTGCGACCCCATGGACTGCAGCACACCAGGCTTCCCTGTTCTTTGCTGTCTCCCAGAGTTTGATCATTCTCACATCCACTGAGTCAGTGATGCCATCTAACCATCTCATCCCCTGTCATCCTCTTCTCCTCCTGCCCTCAATCTTTCCCAGCATCAGGGTCTTTTTAAATCCACTAATCCTATAGGATCAGGGTTCCATCCTTATGACCTCATTTAACCTTAATTAATTCCTTAGAGATCCAATCTCCAAAGGCAGTGTGTTAGGACTTTAATATTTGAAGTATAAGGGGGAGAGAAACATTCAGTCCATAACAAGTAGTGTTAGAAGATAGTGGTGTGATAGCATCAGATTTGAACTGCCAAATTAGGTTCCCTAAGAAGAATGAAAATACCCTAGTAAAGATGTGGTCAGAAATAGTATAGAGCAGTGCCTTCTGCTCCAAAATCACTGCAGATGGTGACTGCAGCCATGAAAGATGCTTGCTCCTTGGAAGAAAAGTTATGACCAATCTAGAAAGCATATTTAAAAGCAGAGACATTACTTTGTCAACAAAGGTCTGTCTAGTCAAAGCTATGGTTTTCCCAGTAGTCATGTATGGACGTGAAAATTGGACTATAAAGAAAGCTGAGCACTGAAGAATTGATGCTTTGAACTGTGGTGTTGGAGAAGACTCTTGAGAGTCCTTGGACTGCAAGGAGATCCAACCAGTCAATCCTAAAGGAAATCAGTCCTGGAAATTCATTGGAAGAACTGATGCTGAAGCTGAAACTCCAATCCTTTGGCCATCTGATGCGAAGAACTGACTCACTTGAAAAGACCCTGACGCTGGGAGACTTCCCTCGTGGCTCAGATGGTAAAGCGTCTGCATACAATGCAGAAGACCCGGGTTCGATCCCTGGGTCAGGAAGGTCCTCTGGAGAAGGAAATGGCAATCCACTCCAGTACTCTTGCCTGGAAAATCCCATGGATGGAGGAGCATGGAGGCTACAGTCCATGGGGTCGCAAAAAGTCAGACACAACTGAGCGACTTCACTCACTCACTGATGCTGGGAAAGATTGAAGACTGGAGGAGAAGGAGACAACAGAGGATGAGATGGCTGGATGGCATCACTGACTCAATGGACATGAGTTTGAGTAAACTCTGGGAGTTGGCGATGGACAGAGAAGTCTGGCATGCTGCGATTCATGGTGTTGCAAAGAGTTGGACATGACTTAGCAACTGAACTGAGTGCTTCTCAAACTTTACCAAGCATAATAGCGTGAATATTTAAACATAAAGTTAAGCTGTAAAATTGGCTGTCAAATTATTTGTGACCAGAGCAAAAAAGAAAACATGCTGGTTATATAGTTTTCACTTTCCACAAGGAAGTTTGATATAAATCTATCCTCGGGGGAACTAAATGTTTGCCATCACTAAATACTAAAAATCATCCCTGAATATTCATTGGAAGGATTGATGCTGAAGCTGAAGCTCCAATACTTCGGCCACCTGATGCAAAGACCTGACTCACTGGAAAAGACCCTGATGCTGGGAAAGACTGAGGGCAGGAGAAGAGGGAGACAGAGGATGAGACGGTTGGCTGACATCACTGACTCAATGAACATGAGTTTGAACAAATTCTAGGAGACAGGGAAGGACAGGAAATCCTGGCACGCTGCAGTCCATAGGGTCGCAGAGTTGGACACAACCTAGTGACGGAACAACAACTGCAATAATACTAAAGTAAATTTATCTCCATGGCACTGAGAAATACGTGTTAGATGCTCTGAAGAAAATACTGGATTTTATAAGTAATAAAGCTTTCTCTTCCATCTTCTTAGTAAAAGTTGAATCTGTAATGTCAAATGAACTCAATAAAAGCATTATTCTGGCATTATGGATTATGGAACATTTCAAAATAACTGTATTTTTTTTTGTTGTTCAAATGCCTACAGTCATTGGAATTGGGTCAAGAAAACACTGTCTAATAAAAATCCTCGGGGGACCAATTTGATGAAGAGACAGACATCTATGATAAGCATGACCTTTTTTCTTTAAGGAATACTTTTGCAAAGCTTGAAGAGTTGTTTGTCTCTTAAGTAGTTTAATCATTCTCCAGGGACTTGTGTTTAGACAATTAATTTACTTAGAAACACTTTTTTTTTTTTTTGCTTTTGTAGGCCAATGGGTTTTATCTAAAAACAGAGATGTTAATGAGAGGAGACAGGTCATATCCGATTCGGAAATCCTGTGTATCTTCTCTATCTAGTTTATGTAATTGGCCTCTGATGCCTGTATTTACAGTGTAGCCAAAGGTCTTGTTGATAAAATATCCATGAGAAGTTCTCTCTGGGCATAAATGAGCTAACAGATTGCGTTGGATGGGGCTTAGTGCTCTGGTCCCAATGCTTCTCCATAATAGTGGCTGAAAATATTCCCAGGCAAGTGGTTTGCAGTAGCCTAGATGCTGCATATCACGTCTCTTTTCCAAGCCAATGGAGAGGTGCAGAGAGAAGGGGAAAACAAAAAGAAAACAGCAATGCAATTCCATTGTGTTTGATTTATGGATTTGTTCTACTCTGAGAGTCTCAGAGGAGGTCTTTTTGATAAGGGCCATAACTGATTAGAAAGTAATGAACTATGGAAAGGAATCCAAAGATACTGAGATTACATCTCCACTGAACTGAAGCTGGTAGCGTTTGCGTGGAATGTCCTTGTGCTGCTAGCTGTACAAAATGTGGATAGATTCCTGCTGTCAAGTTTCCTACCTCCTAAGTAGGGATGGGGAGCTGGAAGCACCAGCAGAAGGAGTAGGCGGGCATTTGTGCTTAGTAACTGTTACTGGGGCAGGGGGTGTGGGGGGAGCCTTCCCTGGTGTCTCAGTGGTAAAGAAACCACCTGCCAATCCAGGAGACTTGAGTTCAATCCCTGATCCAGGAAGATCGCACATGGCAGGGAACAACTAAGCCCCTTGTGCCACATCTCTTGAGCCTGTGCTCTACAGCCTGGAAGCTGCAACCATGGAGTCCATGTGCCACAACTACTACAGCCTCGGGCTCTAGAGCCTGTGCTCCACCACAAGAGAAGCCGCTGCAATGAGAAGCCCAAGCGTGGCAGCTAGAGAAAATCTCCCGCAGCAACAAAGACCCAACACAGCCAAAAATCAATAAACAAATAACATCATCTAAAAAAGTTGTGTTACTGGGGATGCTGCTATTTTAAGCCAAGGTTTGTATGCTACTACAACTTACGCTATCATCCACTTTCCAGAAGAGAAATTCACATTTTCTAACTTCTGCTAAATGAACACATCTAAATCTAGTCTTTTGAAAAGACCCTGATGCTGGGAAAGATTGAAGGCAGGAGGAGAAGGGGAGGACAGAGGATGAAGTGGTTGGATGACATCACTGACTCAATGGACATGAGTTTGAGTAAACTCCGGGGGTTAGTGATGGACAGGGAGGCCTGGGGTGCTGCAGTCCAAGGGGTCGCAAAGAATCAGAAATGACTGAGCGACTGAACTGAACTGGATTGAAATCTAGTCACTAAAACCAAAAGTGTTCAAAGATTACATTTGCCTCCCCTGGAAGTGGACTGACCACAAAGATTTGTGTTTGGTTGCAAAAGCATACACAGAATCACACTGTCTGTTTTTACATTATACTTGTCTCCCTTCAGTTCAGTTCAGTTCACTTGCTCAGTCGTGTCTGGCTCTTTGTGACCTCATGGACTACAGCACGCCAGGGTTCCCTGTCCATCACCAACTCCCAGAGTTTACTCAAACTCATGTTCATTGAGTCAGTGATGCCATCCAACCATCTCATCCTCTGTTGTCCCCTTCTTCTCTTGCCTTCAATCTTTCCCAGCATCAGGGTCTTTTCAAATGAGTCAGTTCTTTGCATCAGGTGGCCAAAGTATTAGAGTTTCAGCTTCAGCATCAGTGCTTCTGATGAATATTCAGGATTGATTTCCTTTAGGATTGACTGGTTGGATCTCCTTGCTGTCCAAGAGACTCTCAAGAATCTTCTCTAGGACCACAGTTCAAAAGTATCAGTTCTTCAGCACTCGCTTTCTTTATAGTCCAGCTCTCACATCCATACACGACCACGTCATATCAGAAGAAATCCAGTTCTGAGTCAGTCATCAATCACCCCTAATTTCACCAGTCACTCCATAGACAATTCTATAACTTTGGATCTGTGCTACCATATTTCCTGGCCAGACAACACGTCATCCATCCATTGATTTAAAAAAGCTTAAACTTTGAATCCGGTCTCATTTTTTTCTAATCCTTTATCCTGGAATATTCTGCCTGCATTCTGCCTAGCAGAATGCAGAAATAGTTCTAGTTTTCTGGGCTGTGGTGGGCAATCCCAATAACCCTCTTCAGATCCGTGGGGATTTTATAGACTTCCAAAATGTTTCCTTTGGCTTTTCCATATAATTCTAATTTCCTTTATATTTTCTCTGGAAGCTATTTAAATCAGTTGATACTTAACTGGCAGAAAATCATTGCAGAACGAGTGTTTCAGAGGATCAAAGAAATCCAAGATCAAAGAAATCCAGATCCTCTGGTTTCTTACAGTAACTCTTCCTAATCCTCTCCACTTTCTGTCAGCTTTTCATTTCTATGTCCAGACCAAAGGGGCCCTAAGCATCTGCCACACAGATAGATGTCAAGTTCACTGAACAGACCATGAGGGTCTGATTTTGATGCTATAAGAGGGTGCTATAATAATACATACCAATATAATTAGAAATCAAAAACATATTTTGTATAACTTGACTCCTTTTAAAGTGATTGAAACTTGCTTTATGGCTCAGAATATGATCTATCTTGCTATAAGTGCTCTGTGTATACTTGAAAAGAATGTTTGTAACAAAGAAGACTAAATATGGAATCATTAAACAATATTCAGTTAATGAAGAAGAAAAAAAAAGGAAGAAGGAAATGAAAAACAGGAAAAATAGAAAACAAATGGGAAGATAATGGATTTAAACCAATTATCAGTTATCACATTAAGTGTGAATGATCTAAGCATCACAAAAAAAGACAGAGATTATTAGATTTGGGGTGATAGGCAAGATCAAATATAAGTTGCCTACAAAGGACTCACAGTAAGTACAAAGACACAAACAAATGAAAAATAATATACTCTGTTAAAACTAATCAATAGGATGCTGCCATACCTACATTAATCTACAAAGTAGATTTCAGAGCAACTACCTTGGATAAAGAAGATCATTTTGTAATGATAAATGGGGTCAGTTCATTAAGATGACATCATGCTTTTAAACATTTATGCTTAAACATAAATTGAGTATAAGAAAGAAAGTCACATAGTCAAGGAGGAAACTGGTAAGATTAAAAACAAAGAAACACCAGAAAGACAACGGAACCAAAAGCTCATTCTGAAAGATCAACGTGATTGATAAACCTCTGGGCAAGCTAATCAGGGAGGAAGAGAGAGAAAGAAAAAAGGAGGAGGAGGGAAAAAAGAATGAGAAGGAAGGAAAGGAGGAGTAGGAGGCAGAGGAGGAAGGAAGGAGGAACTGGAGAGAAGGAGGAGAGGAGGGAGGGAGAGAGGAAGGAAGGAGAATAAAGACAGAGAGACAAATTACCCATGCCACAAAGAAAAATAGTACGACAACTGTAGATTCCATAGACAGCAAAAGGATACGCCAACAATTTCAACAATTTAGATGAAAAGGGCAAATTCTTCAAAAGATGTATTTTACAGAAGCTCATTCAAGAATAAAGCAGATAACACGAAGAGTTCTGTATCTATTAAATAAAATTGAATTTGTAGTTTAAAACCTTTCCACAATGAAAACTCCAGGCCTAAATTGCTGCACTGGTGAACTGTAGCAAACATTCAGGGAAGATATAATACTAATTCAATACAAACTCTTCGAGAAAATTGAAGAAGAAAGAATACTTCCCAATTGAGTCTACAAGGCTAGTGATACACTTACTGCAAAACCAGACAAAGACATTCCAAAAGAGAAAACTACATACTAATATCCCTTGTGAACAGGAGTGCAAAAATTCTAAATCATATTTTAGCAGACTAAAATTTAAAATAAAAATCATAAAATATTATGACCAAGGAAGTTTATCCCAGCAGAGCAATTTTGGTTTAACATTAGTAAAGCAATCAATATAATTCACCATATTAGTGAAGAAACAAAAAATGAAGATAACCCCTATAAATATCTAAATATATGGAAAAATTATTTTAAAAATCCAGCCTGTATTTCACATTTTTATCCATAGAATGCTGAAAGTAAACAAACATTTCCGCATTCTATGAATAGAGAAGAAATTCTGCCGTGAAATAAAGAGCAGCTACTAAAATAAAGCTGTCACCTTATTTTCTGGTAAAAGACTAAAAGCTTTGTCTGTGAGATGAGGAACAGTTAAGAATATCGTATATCATCACTTAATATTGTATGTAGACAATCTGTGTCATCTGTGCATTCAGGTAGAAAAGAGAATTCAAATGCATCCAGATTGAAAAGGAAGAAGTTATCATTATCTTTATTACCAGACAACATAATACTCTATATAGAAAATACAATGAAACACAGACTCCAAAAGCACTACTGGAATTTAAAAGTGCAAAGTTTCAGGATCTAAGATCAAGACAGAAAAATCAAATATATTTCTTTATAACGATCAGGAATTGAAATTCCATTTAAAATAGCATCAAAAAATGAAATACTCAGGAGAACATTCGACAAAATGTGCTAGCATTGTACATTGACTGCTACAAAATACTGTTAAGGGAATTTAAAAAAATAGGTAAGTGGAGAGGTGTATCATGTAAAATACAAAGCTATAAAATACCTAGAAAAAAAGCATAAGGAAAATTGTGCTGATCTTATACCCATATCATAGATACAACACTAAAAACATGATCTATTTTTTTAAATGGATCAATTTGACTTCATAAAAACTGAAATCTTTTGCTCTTCAATGGCACTGTAATAAGAATGAAAGACAAGTCACAAACTAGGAGATCAGTTCAGTTCAGCTCAGTTGTTCAGTTGTTTCTGACTCTTTGAGACCCCATGAACCGCAGCACACCAGGCCTCACTGTCCATCACCAACTCCTGGAGTTCACCCAAACCCTGTGCATTGAGTCGGTGATGCCATCCAGTCATCTCATCCTCTGTCCTCCCCTTCTCCTTCTGCCTTCAATCTTTCCCAGCATCAAGGTCTTTTCAAATAAGTTAGCTCTTCGCATCAGGTGGCCAAAGTTCCAGCTTCAACCTCAGTCCTTCCAATGAACACCCAGGACTGATCTGCTTTAGAATGGACTGGTTGGATCTCTTTGCAGTCCAAGGGACTCTCAAGAGTCTTCCCCAACACCACAGTTCAAAAGCATCAATTCTTCAGCACTCAGCTTCCTTTATAGTACAACTCTCACATCCATACACGACCGCTGGAAAAACCATAGCCTTGACTAGACAGACCTTTGTTGGCAAAGTAATGTCTCTGCATATGCTGTCTAGGTCGGTCATAACTTTCCTTCCAAGGAGTAAGTGTCTTTTAATTTCATGGCTGCAATCACCATCTGCAGTGATTTTGGAGCCCCAAATCACTGACACTGTTTCCGCATCTGTTTACCATGAAGTGATAGGACCGGATGCCATGATCTTAGTTTTCTGAATGTTGAGCTTTAAGCCAACTTTTTCACTCTCTTCTTTCACTTTCATCAAGAGCCTCTTTAATTCTTCTTCACTTTCTGTCATAAGAGTGGTATCATCTACATATCTGAGGTTATTAATATTTCTCCCAGCAATCTTGATTCCAGCTTGTGCTTCTTCCAGTCCAGCGTTTCTCATGATGTGCTCTGCATATAAGTTAAATAAGCAGGGTGACAATATACAGCCTTGACGTACTCCTTTTCCTATTTGGAACCAGTCTGATACATATTATTAGAATATGCAGATCAAAAATATGCATAGATAGGATAACATGTTAAATATCATTATCCATTAGGGAACTATAATTAAAACCTCTGATAAGATACTTCTGTATGCCTTATTAAGTGGTTAAAAAAAAAAAATTACTGACTATATCAAGTGCTGATGAGGATGTTGAGAACACTACCGACGAGAATGGAAAATGGTACAGCTATTTTGGAAACAGTTTGTTTTAAAAGCCAAACAAATACTTGCTATATGATCGTGCTCTTCCACTCCTAAATTCCCAAGAGAAACAACAGCATATTTCCTATCAAAGACTTGCATGTGAATGCTCCCTGAAGCTCTGTCTGTAATAGGTCACCACGGAAAACTATCCAAACGTCCATTCACAGGCGAATGGGTAAACAGAGATGGTGCATCCTTATATTGGAATACTACTTGACAGTAAACGGGGTGAACAATTGATACCAGCAGTAGCATGAATGAATCTCAAAATTCTTATACTGAGTAAGTGATAGGAGATAAAACAAGAGTACATGCTGTGTCATTTCATTTATATAAAACTCTAGAAAATGCAAACTAATCTATAGTGACAGAAAGTGGATAAACAGTTGCCTCAGGAAGGGACAAGGGCAGAGAGGTTAGAAAGCAAAGGAAGAGAGGCAAATTTTTGGGAGTGATGGAGTTGACATGATGATTCTATGGGCATTAAACTGTATCAAATCTTATATTTAAATATATATGCTTTATTTTATGTCAGTTACATAGCAATAAAGCTGTTTTACAAAGTGAATTTGAAGCAGCCTAGATGTCCATTGACAGATGAATGGATAAAGAAGACATGGTACATATATACAATGGAACATTACTCAGCCACAAAAAAGAACAAATTTGAGTCAGTTCTACTGAGGTGGATGAACCTACAGCCTGTTATACAGAATGAAGTAAGTCAGAAAGAGAAAAATAAATATATTAATGCATATATATGGAGTATAGAAAAATGGTATTGATGAATTTATTCGCAGGGAAGGAATGGAGACTCAGATGTAGAGAATGGAGTGTGGACACAGTGGGGGAAGGAGAGCATGGGAGGAATGGAGAAAGTCACATCAATATACATACACGACCATGTATAAAATAGGTAACTGGTGAGAAGTTGGTATGTATAACACAGGGAGCCAAGCCCAGTGCTCTGTGATAACCCAGAGGGGCGGGATGGCAGCAGGGGAGGGGGGCTCAAGAGGAGGTAATATATGTATAAGTATGCTTGATTTGCACTGTCCTGTGGTAGAAACCAGGCTTCCCAGGTGGCGCTAGTGGTATAGGACCCGCATACCAATCCCACATACCAAGGGATGTAAGAGATGAGGGTTCGATGTATGAGATGAGGGGAAGATCCCGTGGAGGAGAGCATGGCAACCCACTCCAGTATTCTCACCTGGAGAATCCCCATGGACAGAGGAGCCTGACGGGCCGCAGTCCATGGGGTCACACAGAGCTGGACACAACTAACACATCTTAGCACAGCCCTGCCCATGGTAGAAACCAATTCAACACTGTAATGCAATTCTCCCCCCATTAAAAATAAATTTCAAAAAAGTGAATGAATTTATGAGACAGATGCTATAAAGCTGAACATGTCCCAGAAAATTCATAAGGCACCAAAATGCCAATATGAAGCCAGCATCCGACTCAGTAAATAGAATCCATGTTCTAGTCCTGAATATGGTTTGCAACAGAATGGCCATACCTATTCATTTTAATAATCTAGCCTTTTTGATTATCTGGATTAAAAACTGAAGTTTATCTTTCTGGAAGGATTAGCTGAGTTGTTAGGGCACAACAATTTGCCTTGGACAAATTAAAGCAACTCTCTTTCTATAGGTTTGAAGTACATTTTTTAGGCAAAAGTAACCTGAGCTTGGGATTCAAAACAAAAAAGATTATCTGGTGCCCCTAAATTCCATCAATGCTTCTAGGGTATCTCTCCAATTTCCTTTTCTTAATTGACCCATGAAAGTGAAAGTGTTACTTGCTCAGTCGTGTCTGACTCTTTGCGACCTCATGGACTGTAACCCACCAGGCTCCTCTGTCCGTGGGATTCTCCAGCCAAGATTACTGGAGTGGGTGAAGGTGAAGGTGAAGTCGCTCAGTCGTGTCTGACTCTTTGCGACCCCATGGACTGTAACCTACTAGGCTTCTCCGTCCATGGGATTCTCCAGGCAAGAATACTGGAGTGGATTGCCATTTCCTTCTCCAGAGGACTTCCCGACCCAGGGATTGAACCCGGGTCTCCCGCATTGGGGGCAGACGCTGGAGTGGGTAGCCATTCCCTTCTCCATGAAATCTTTCCAACCCAGGGATTGAACCTGGGTCTCCTGCACTGCAGGCAGATTCCTTACTATCTGAGCCACCAGGGATGCTCTAAAGGAAGTTGCCTCCTGGTTGGGGAATTGAATCCCGGTCTCCTGAGTGACTGGAGGGGATGCTCACCACTAGACTAATGAGGACTGGCTCTACTAATGAGACCCATGGGTGATTGCTAACCCAGCTGCAAGTGGAATATAGCAGGGTCCCAGAATGGTGGTTACCCTAAGGAAGAAACCTTCAGAGAAGGTGGTGAGTGGAGACCTCAATTACACAGTGTTCCTGGGCCCAAGCAATTTGACACCCCAATTGTCTAATTCTTGGAGGAGGTCCAGGTCAAAGAAACGAACAGAGGCACACTTTCCACTCTGGTCAGCCAAGGTACCGTCTCTGAGTTGTCAGCATTCCTATTCTACGTCCTGAGGAATTGCTTGTCTATCTAGCAAGCTGGGCTCCGAAAGGCTCCACCTCCTTCCCCAGAGCCACTGGGATGATGAAAGCACAAGGCCAGGCCCCACCAGCATCACTAGCTACCTGTACTCTAATCCACCAGGCCCTTTCTTCTTGCCATCACCAGGCAGAGCAAAGCTCAACTGCAAACCACCAGGGGCAAAATATTTCCCTGCAACAAAGCTGCTACATCAGCTTCCTGCCAGCGCCCTAGTGTTAGATGCGTCTTCTGGCTTGTTAAAGGTGAGACGTCTGAGACCAAGGTCACCTCCCAATCCATCCTCAGCCAAGACTCAGCTTTGTTCTGCCCCTCTGAGCCCAGCTTTCTTGCCACCACCATTGTACCTTCCAACCTTCTCACCTACAGCTTGTAGAGCTCAAAATAGATCCCAAGTTCTCTGACTTGGGCAGTAAATGTTGCTCAGTCATGTCCAACTCTATGAGATGGACTGTAGCCCACGACACTCCTTCCTCTGTCCATGGAATTCTCCAGGCAAGAATACTGAAGTGGGTAGCCATTCCCTTCTCCAGGGGATCTTCCTGACCCAGGGATCAAACCTGAGTCTCCTGCATTGCAGGCAGATTCTTTACCATTTGGACAACCAGGAAAGCGCAACTTGGGCAGAGAGGGATGCTATTTCCAAAATGTGGGCTTGTTGGGATCTTCCCTGGTGGTCCAGTGATTACGACTTCATGCTGCCAAATGCAGGGGGCCCAGGTTCGATCCCTGGTCAGGGGGCTAAGTTCCCACATGCTATGCAGCATGGCCAAAAGATTTTTTTAAAAACTGTGGGCTTGTTGGAGCGAGTTCTATTTTAGATGAGCCTGAGACTTTCTCAACTCTTTTCTAGGGCCCTTCAACTCAGTGGGATCCATAAAGAAATAATTACTTTCTCATCCCCTGTCACCAAATTTCAAGATAATCAATTCTGCCATGACTACTGACATTTAATATGAACTTACTTCATCTCAGGCACTGTGCTGAGTTCTTCATGTGACACACCTCCTTAAATCTCTATTCACTTCCCAAACTGCCCTTCAGAGCAGCTAATGCTTTCTTCCTCAGCATAGCACTTGTGTCTGACTAGGTTAACTAACTTGCCCAAAGCCACACAGTTCATACCCAGGGAGTGAACCCAGGTCTCCTACATTGCAGGCAGATTCTTTGCCATATGAGCCACCAAGGAAGCCTCATAAGTGGCCAAGTGCCCTCAAGTTCGGTGTCTTCTGTCCTTCACAGACACCACAGTGCCTTTATTCTTAAAAAATCCCTTTCGTGAAGGCGCTTTCTACTATTATTGTGCATTTCATCCTCAATGCATAATTTACTAATAACAGCACACTTGGTCTTTGCTGCTGCTGCTGGTGCTGCTAAGTCGCTTCAGTCGTGTCCAACTCGGTGTGACCCCATAGACGGCAGCCCACCAGGCTCCCCCATCCCTGGGATTCTCCAGGCAAGAACACTGGAGTGGGTTGCCATTTCCTTCTCCATGTATGCAAGTGAAAAGTGAAAGTCATTCAGTCATGTCCGACTTTTTGCGACCCCATGGACTGCAGCCCTCCAGGCTCCTCTGTCCATGGGATTTCCCAGGCAACAATACTGGAATGGGTTGCCATTTCCTCCTCCAGGGGATCTTCTCAATGCAGGGATCAAACCCATGTCTCCTGCGTCTTATGCCTTGGCAGGCTGGTTCTCTACCCTGAGCCACCAAGGAATTTCACTGAAAGGTGAAAGGCAGTTAACCAACTAGAGAAAACTAAAGAGCTAAAGGCTTATGAATCCCACTAGTATTTAATAAACAAATTATAAATTATGTGAAGGACTTCCCTGATGGCTCAGAGGTTAAAACATCTGCCTCCAATGCGGGAGACCCGGGTTCGATCCCTGGGTCGGGAAGATTCCCTGGAGAAGGAAATGGCAACCCACTCCAGTATTCTTGCTTAGAGAATCTCATGGACTGAGGAGCCTGGTGGGCTGCAGTCCATGGGGTCACAAAGAGTCGGACACGACTGAGTGACTTTACTTACTTACTTACTTACTAAATTATGTGAAGGTCTTCAAGCAGATCCAATAGAACTTTCCTACTTACTGTCCTTGGCATAAGAGTGAGTACTTGCAAATATACACTTTTCTAAAAATAGCCAATAAGGAATTCCCTGGCAGTACAATGGTTAGAACTTCGTGCTTTCACTGCTAAGGGCCTGGGTTCAATCCTTGGTCAGGGAATGAGATCCCACAAGCTACATGGCACAGCCAACAAATAAATACTGGGTTGGCCAAAATGTTCATTTGGTTTTAAGTAAAACTAAGCATGTTTTTCATGTTTACCAACAATTTTGTTGAACAACACATTCATTAACCAAACATTTTGGCCAACTCAATAAAATAAAAACTAAAAATAGTCAATAATTGAAACATATAGTCAACTTGCAGTCTTTACAATCATTTTACACTTGTGAGGACTGACCACATTCCACTTCGAGCTGGTTTGAGATATATTGTAGTTTTTAGTGCTCAGTCATGTCTGACTCTTTGTGACCCCATAGACTATTACCTGCCAGGCTCCTCTTTCCAAGGGATTTCCTGGGCAAGAATACTGGAGTGGGTTGTCCTTTCCTTCTCCAGGGGCTCTTCCCTTGAGATGTGTGTATGTGTGTGTATATATTTCAAGAAGAAGGTAAATTTGACCAGATGAGCCTTTTGACCCAGATAAGCCTATGAGTCACATCTGCCAGGTGGCCAAGCCCCACCCCTAAGCTGCCAAGTTGTTTATGTCTGTTACCTGGCCTGGGCCTCCCTTTCTGCTGACCTAGTCCACCCCAAACCCTGTTGCCTCTCAGCTCTCCTACGAGCTCCTAGAATTGTGCTTTGCCTTCACCCCTGCTTCCTGCTCTGAAATGTGTGCTTGTCCCAGCACTGGATGCAAACACCCCGCCACTGCGTGCAGCTGGCCTACCCCTTCGCCTCTCTCATTATTTTTTTTTTTTTTAATATTTACTTATTTATTTGGTTGCTCTGGGTCTTAGCTGCAGCATGAGGGATCTTCAATCTTCCTTGAAGCATGTGGGATCTTTAGTTGTGGCATGTGGGATCTAGCTCCCTGATCAGGGATCGAACGTGTGTCCCTTGCATTGAGAGTGCACAGTCTTAGGCACTGGGCCACCAGAGATGTTCCTTCCTCTCTTATTACTAGTTTCCTTGTTCTGATTCCTATTGTCCGGGGAAGGCCAGCCTCAGGCCTCCTGCAAAGGGGATCTTAGGCAGATAATTAGTTATAAGTGTGTGCGCATTACAGCCGAGTTTGTATTGTCTATCAAGTTATGTGAAATATATATGTGTTCATTTTCATGCCTATTTAACACAAAAGTCCCTATCTCTGGGGGTAATGTGCCATTTTATCAGTCGTTTTCTATCATGTGAAGATCATAACATCCTAATATTTTCAGCTCAGCTCTTCAATTCTCCAGGGAATCCCTTTCCAAGTATTAATCTTGGCAGTGGCCCTCATTAATATGATAAGCCTCTCTGGTTTTAACAGCTCTTCAGACCCAAACAGGCTCTCCTTGAATGGGAGATTTAATTGTTTTTTTCACTCGGCAAACAATCAGGCCGGGAGAGCACGGGCAGTGCAGACAAAGCGCCTGCGCTCAGCTCAGGAATGAAAGGCGGGTGTTTCTATTCTCTCAGAGGCAGCAGTGTCACTGGATTTCAGAAAGGCTGATTCGGGGCTCAATGGGGAAGTGAGTGCTATGGAGTCCCCCTTTCTGGCTGGCAGACAGCTCAGCCACACGGCTCTCTCTTCCCCTGTCACTCCTGTTGATTTGCCTTCAAGGTGGTCATTCAGAGGGAGGGAAAGAAAAAGCCAGTTTAGCTGCCACTCCTGCTTGACTATAGCATTCAGCACTGCAGCTCAGCCCAGAGGCTCTGGCAAATGGATGGCATACTAAGCCTTACTGTGGTCTTTGTTCATATTAAGTAAGATTTTCTCAAGGAGAGATGATAATTGCCTCCCCCCACCCAAAAAAAGAAACAAAAAACACCCACAGCCAGGGGCATGGGTTTGATGGATCAGTGGCTGGCCCTGGATCAGCAAATTCCGTTTTCTACTACACATCAACTCAGTAAATCAGGTGTTTAAGCTTATTGACAGCATCTACTCTGTTTTATTCCCTACTAGCTGACTTCGCTTTCTCCCTTCCATTAGCACTTCATTTTCAAGCTATTTGCATCCTAGGTGGAAAATTTTGTGAAAGCTAAACTTTCAACTTTTTTGTTGTTCTTCTGGAACCATGGGAGAGGGCAGGTCTGTGTATACAGTATTCTGTATACCATTTGGTATACAGAATGGTATAACCATATTCTCTACTATTTGAATAAGAATCACTGGGACCTCCTTGGTGGTCCAGTGGTTAAGACTCAGCTCTTCCATTGCAGCGAGTTAGGGTTTGATCCCTGGTCAGGGAACTAAGTGATTAAAAAAAAAAGGAAAAAGGTAAGAAAGACAAAAAAGAATCATAGGATAATTATCATTGGGGTGCATGTATCTTTTGGAATTGAGTTTTCTCTGGGTATATGCCTAGGGCTGGAATTGCTGAGACATATGTTAGTTCTATTTTTAGTTTTTTTTTTTTCTAAGGAACCTTCATACTGTTCTCCATAGTGGCTGCATCAATTTAGCACAGGGAAAATGAAAAAAAAAAAAAAAGAAGAAGAAAAAGAAGAAGATACAATCTGTTTGTAGGACAGATATTAAGTTAACCTAAAAATACATTCCAGTGTACAGTAGGTGCAAACAAACTGATTCTACTTATATAAGGCACTTAGAATGATCAAATTCATGGAGTCAGAAAGCAGACTCCATTGGATCGACACTGGTAGATTCCAGGGGCCGGGGCGGGGAGTGGGAAGGTGGAATGGGGAGTTACTGTTTAATGGGGACAGAGTGTCAGTTTAGGAAGGTGAAGAATTTCAGTCAGATGATGGTGTGCAATGATATATGAATGTACTCAGCGCCACTGAACTGTACAGTCAATATCGTTTAAAAACAAAGACTCAGAAAACAAGTTTATCATCTGGCTTCGGGGAAAGCGTGGCCACTGAGGGAACAGACTGTGAGGCCAGCCACACTTCTGGTTTCACTGGAGTCAGATCTCCAGATTTGTCACTCTGCTGTTGGAAAAGAATCCCACAACCTCACACACACCCAGGTGCATGCTGTTGTTGCTGGTTAGCCATTCAGTCGTGACTCGTGACCCCATGGGCTATATAGTCCACCAGGCTCCTCTGTCCATGGGATTTCCCAGGCAAGAATACTGGAGTGGGTTGCCATTTCCTTCTCGAGGGAATCTTCCCAGACCAGGGATTGAACTTGTGTCTCCTACGTTGGCAGGTGAGTTCTTTACCACTGAGCCAACAGGGAAGTCCCAGGTCCATGGTAGTAGGGGTCAAAACACATTAAAGCACAAGTGACTCTGATTTTGGAATTACCATGTCCTGATTTACTTCTTGGAGAAAGCAATGGCACCCCACTCCAGTACTCTTGCCTTGAAAATCCCATGGATGGAGGAACCTGGTGGGCGCAGTCCAGGGGGTTGCAAAGAGTCGGATATGACTGAGTGACTTCACTTTCACTTTTCAGTTTCATGCATTGGAGAAGGAAATGACAACCCACTCCAGTGTTCTTGCCTGGAGAATCCCAAGGATGAGGGAGCCTGGTGGGCTGCCGTCTATGGGGTCGCACAGAGTCGGACATGACTGAAGCGACTTACCAGCAGCAGATTTATTTTTAACTACCACACAATTGCACTCATCTCACACGCTAGTAAAGTAATGCTCAAAATTCTCCAAGCCAGGCTTCAGCAATACACGAACTATGAAATTCCAGATGTTCAAGCTGGTTTTAGAAAAGGCAGAGGAACCAGAAATCAAATTGCCAACATCTGCTGGATCATCAAAAAAGCAAGAGAGTTCCAGAAAAACATCTATTTCTGCTTTATTGACTATGCCAAAGCCTTTGACTGTGTGGATCACAATAAACTGTGGAAAATTCTGAAAGAGATGGGGATACCAGACCACCTGACCTGCCTCTTGAGAAACCTATATGCAGGTAAGGAAGCAACAGTTAGAACTGGACATGGAACAATAGACTGGTTCCAAATAGGAAAAGGAGTACGTCAAGGCTGTATATTATCACCCTGCTTATTTAACTTATATGCAGAGTACATCGTGAGAAATGCTGGACTGGAAGAAACACAAGCTGGAATCAAGATTGCTGGGAGAAATATCAATAACCTCAGATATGCAGATGACACCACCCTTATGGCAGAAAGTGAAGAGGAACTAAAGAGCCTCTTGATGAAAGTGAAAGAGGAGAGTGAAAAATTTGGCTTAGAGCTCAACATTCAGAAAACGAAGATCGTGGCATCTGGTCCCATCACTTCATGGGAAATAGATGGGGAAACAGTGGAAACAGTGTCAGACTTTATTTTTCTGGGCTCCAAAATCACTGCAGATGGTGATTGCAGCCAGGAAATTAAAAGATGCTTACTCCTTGGAAGAAAAGTTATGACCAACCTAGATAGTATATTCAAAAGCAGAGACTTACTTTGCCGACTAAGGTCCATCTAGCCAAGGCTATGGTGTTTCCAGTAGTCATGTATAGATGTGAGAGTTGGACTGTGAAGAAACCTGAGCGCTGAAGAATTGATGCTTTTGAACTGTGATGTTGGAAAAGACTCCTGAGAGTCCCTTGGACTGCAAGGAGATCCAACTAGTCCATTCTAAAGGAGATCAGCCCTGGGTGTTCTTTGGGTTCTAGGGTTAGGGTTAGGGTTAGGGTTGAATGATGCTAAAGCTGAAACTCCAGTACTTTGGCCACCTCATCCGAAGAGTTGATTCACTGGAAAAGACTCTGATGCTGGGAGGGATTGGGGGAAGGAGGAAAAGAGGACGACAGAGGATAAGATGGCTGGATGGCATCATGGACTCGATGGACGTGAGTCTGAGTGAACTCCGGGAGTTGGTGATAGACAGGGAGGCCTGGCGTGCTGTGATTCATGGGGTCGCAAAGAGTCGGACATGACTGAGTGACTGAACTGAACTGAACTTATTTACTTCTACCATGATCATTAGTCAAAATAAGATTAATTAAAGCTGTTTCAGTGTGGTAGAGATTGCTACATCTTTATCAAAACCAGCATCCTTTTTTTCTGAGATGTACTATTCAGAGGTCATATAGGAATAGTTACATTTCTGTAACTAGTCACTGTTGATATTTGTAACCATCCTCTCCCACTGCCAAACAGACAGCATATCAAAAAGCAGAGACATCACTTTGCTGACAAAGACCTGTATAGTCAAAGCTATGGTTTTTCCAGTAGTCATGTATGGATGTGAGAGGTGGACCATAAAGAAGGCTGAATGCTGGAGAACAGATGCTTTCAAATTGTCGTGCTGGAGAAGACTCTTGAGAGTTCCTTGGACATCAAGGAAATCAAACCAGTCAATTCTAAAAGAAATCAACCCTACATATTCATTGGAAGGACAGATGCTGAAGCTGATATTACAGTACTTTGGTCACTTGATGCGAAGAGCCAATTCATTGTAAAAGCCTCTCATGCTGAAAAGACTGAGGGCAAGAGGAGAAGGCATAGACAGAGGATGAGAGGGTTGGATGACATCACTGACTCAAAGGACATGAGTCTGAGCAAACTCTGGTAGATAGTGAAGGACAGGGAAGCCTGGTGTACTGCAGTTCATGGGGTTGCAAGGAGTTGGGCATGACTTACCAACTGAACAACAATAACAATAAGTTATTATTATTTTAAATGGAAAGGATGGGAAATCGAAAGCAACAAAAAGATTTTCCTGAGACAATCAGATCACCAAACTAAGCTTGATTTTGTTATTCTAAACCCTTAATGTTTCCCCTATCAAAGCTGCTTAAAAACAAAACAGAGTAAGCAAACGTATCTATAAAATTTCACCAAACTTGGGACTTCCCTGGTTGTCCAGTGGTTAAGACTTCATGCTTCCAATGCAGGGGACCTAGCTTCAGTCCCTGGTTGGGGAGCTATTAATAGTTCCTGCATACTGCAATTAAGACCCAGCTCAGCCAAACAAATAAAAGCATTTTTTTAAAAGTTCATCAAGCTTAAACTTTACCATCACTCACTGGTCGCCTCAGAGTGGTACAGAGCAGTTCTGTTCTCTCAGAATAATCACACACATACCGTGTAACCTTCTTCCACTTTACGAAGAGAAAATCTTTTTTCTCTTTCCCAATATTTTCTACTCAATTTGCTTTCCATCAGGAAGATGTCTTTTCCAGCCATCTAAAGAGGATCTCTCCAAATATTCTACTTCCTCATTTCCCCATAGGGCTTCCCATAACAACACTGATAGATTCAGATCATAGGTTGGAAGTATCACATTGAATAAATGGATTAAAGACAGAATAAACCAAAGTTCCAATTCTAGTAATTGTGAAATAATTTATACCTGATTAAGCTTCACTCAGATAACAGTGATACAATTGTGATCAACAAAACAAAGAGCAACCTTTCTGATGGTGCTGAAGAGCAATCAAAACCGTGTACCCCAATGTTCATCGCAGCACTGTTTACAATAGCCAGGACATGGAAGCACCTAGATGTCCACCAGCAGATGAATGGATAAGAAAGCTGTGGTACATATACACAATGGAATATTACTCAGCCATTAAAAAGAATATATTTGAATCAGTTCTAATGAGGTGGATGAAACTGGAGCCTATTATACAGAGTGAAGTAAGCCAGAAAGAAAAACACCAATACAGTATACTAACGCATATATATGGAATTTAGAAAGACGGTAACGATAACCCTGTATGTGAGACAGCAAAAGAGACACAGAGGTATAGAACAGTCTTTTAGACTCTGTGGGAGAGGGTGGGGGTGGGATGATATGGGAGAATGGCACTGAAACATGTATATTATCATATGTGAAACGAATCACCAGTCGAGGTTCAATGCATGATACAGGGTGCTCGGGGCTGGTACACTGGGATGACCCAGAGGGATGGAATGGGGAGGGAGGTGGGAGGAGGGTTCAGGATGGGGAACACATGTACACCCGTGGCGGATTCATGTGAATGTATGGCAAAACCAATACAATATTGTAAAGTAAATAAATAAATAAAACTGGGAAAAAAAAAAAAAAAACCCTCCACCAAAAGTAGGCAGAAATTGGAATTGGATTCAATGCTTGCATGAGAGAAAATTCAGTGGTGGCAATGATGTTTATTTAGCTTTTCCCCTGAGAACTATATCAGTATGCCCAGTGTAAGTTGCCTAGAACTCAAATGAAAATATATAGCCTTGGGCTTTTGTGGTGGCTCAGTGGTAAAGAATCCACCTGCCAGTGCAGGAGACATGGGTTTGATCCCTGGTCTGGGAAGATCCAACATGTCTCAGAGCTAGTAAGCCCATGTACTATGGCTACTGAGCCTGTGCTCTAGAGCCTGGGAACTGCAACTTCTGAAGCCCGCATGATCTAAAGCTTATGCTCAACAGCAAGAGAAGCCACCACAAAGAGAAACCTACTCAGTGCAACTAGAGAAAAGCCAGTGTAGCAATGAAAACCCAGCACAGCCAAAAACTAATAAATAAAGTTATTTTAAAAATACAGCCTCCACACTGTCCTCCATAGTGGCTGCACTAGTTTGCATTCCCACCAACAGAGTAAGAGGGTTCCCTTTTCTCCACACCCTCTCCAGCATTTATTGCTTGTAGACTTTTGGATTGCTGCCATTCTGACTGATGTGAAATGGTACCTCATTGTGGTTTTGATTTGCATTTCTCTGATAATGAGTGATGTTGAACATCTTTTCATGTGTTTGTTAGCCATCTGTATGTCTTCTTTGGAGAAATGTCTATTTAGTTCTTTGGCCCATTTTGCTTGGGGCTGGTGCACTGGGATGACCCAGAGGGATGGTATGGGGAGGGAGGAGGGAGGGGGGTTCAGGATGGGGAACACGTGTACACCTGTGGCAAATACATGATGATGTATGGCAAAACCAATACAATATTGTAAAGTAAAAAATAAATAAATAAATAAATTTCAAAAAAATAAATAAAAATAAAACTACAGCCCTTTATCTTGGCATGTTAAAAGGAAGAATCTGGGGCTTCCAGAGTGGCTGAAAATTTAGGGAGAGGAGAATGGTTCAAAAGAGGGATCTACAGAAGAAATCCTTAAATCTGCATGTAAACTCTGCTTAAATCCTCAACTGACATCTGAACTATGCATTTGTAAGGGAGATTCCAAGACACTCAGCAGAGAGAAATAGCTGGAAAGCTGAAAAACCTGAGCTGAAATTTCAGCTGTGACCTGCTTGGGAAGAGATAGAGTTCAGAGTTTGAATCTTAAGTTATAAAGTGTCAGTAAACACCTTGGGTTGCTCGTTGATTTCTAAGAAGGGCCATGCCTTACATATAAAGACGATTGCCCAGAACGAAGGGTTCATTCCAAGAAAAAAAACTAAAACAGACTCACTCTAACAAAGGATAAAACAAAACATTAACAAGTTTGAGGTATTAATAATCAGCCAGTAATTAGATCACTTGCTGGGACTTCCCTGATGGCTTAGCAGTCAAGAATCCACCTTCCAATGTAGGAGATGTGGGTTCCATCCCTGAGTAAAAGGAAATGCAACCCACTCCAGTTTCTTGCCTGGGAAAGCCCATGGACCAAGCAGCCTGGTGGGCTACAGTCTGTGGGGTCTCAAAGAGTTGGACACAACTTACCAACTAAATGATAACAACATATCGTTCACTTGCCAGAGCGAAAAGCAACTCATCCATGGAAGATAAAAGAATCCAGAATTTATATAGCATCCATAGTATTTAGTTCAAAACAATAAAACATCAGACACAGAAAGAACAAAAAAATATGGTCCATAGCCAAGAGAAAAATCAGTCAATACACTAAGACCATATGATAATTCAACATTGTAATTAACAAGGAGTAATGAGCAGTAATTAAATACATGGTCAAGGACATAAAGTAAAAGATGAGTATAATTAGTGAACAGAAGAGGAGTACCAACAGAGTAAAAGATACTATAGATTAAAAACAAATTAAATCTATAACTTGAAAATATAACCCTTGAAATAAAAATTTCACTGAGTGGGCTTAACAGTAGATAAGATACATTAAAAAAAATCATTGTGAACTTAAAATATTGAAAAAAATTGTTCTCAGAAATGTGGGACAATATAAAATATTGTAATATATGTGTAACTGAAGTCCATAAAAGAGAGAAAACTTTTAGAAATAATATATAAAGAAGTGAGTATTGACTTCCAGGAATTTGGTGAAGACCATTAACCTACACACCCAAGAAACTTAGAGAACCCTCAGCAGGATAAATATATAGAAAACCTAAGTAGGTCATCATAGTTACACTGCTGGAAACCAAAGATAAAGAAAATGTCCTCAAAGTAGCCAGACAGAAATGACATGTTATATACAGGGGAACAATGGTAGTATTTATAAATAACTTCTCTTTTGTAACAACGGAGGTCAAGAGACGATGGATAGCTCCACCTTGAATTCTCTATCAAGTAAAAATATTCTTCAAACAAGAAAGAAACAGTACAAACCTTTCATGTAACCAAAATTTGAGAGAATATATTGTCAGCCAACTTGAATTTTAAGAAATGCTAATGGATTTTTTCAGGCTGAAAATAAATGAAACCAGATAGCAGTAAATGAAGGATGTCAGAAGTGATACATCTGGTCAATTCTCATTATTCATGGATTCTGTATTTATGAATTTGCTTATTCACGAAAACGTATACTGTAGACCAAAAAGGAATACTTGTAACTCTTCTGCAGTCTTTGACAGACACGTGCAGACTGGGGGCATTTTTGGGTTGCCTAATGTACACTGTTCCCACCGGAAGTGACATGCTGCCTTCTTTCCGTTCTCCTGCTGAGACTAGAGACCATTTTGCATTTTATTTAGTGCCATGTTTTCCCTATTTTTGCGCTTTTGTTGGTGATTTTGTTGTTTAAAATGGCCTGTAACACTGCAGTGAGATTGGTTGTGATGTGTGTTTTATGAGAAAAATATGTGTGTGGGTAATCTTCATTCAGGCAAGTTATAGCTCTGTTAGCCGTGAGCCCAATGAAATGAGTCAACTCTATGTATACTAAGGTGTCTTTAAACATAAACACATAGAAAATAAGGGTTATTATTAATTAGTTGATGAAAACGTGACCAGAGTCTTGCAGGAACCTAATCCTGTATTTCCACTAGGAATGACCGTTTTGTATTCACTTACTTAGTGTTCACAGAGACCTAACCGTACATTATCCTGAATAATGGAGTATCGGCTGCATATGGGCAAATTAAGAGGTCAGTTGTTCCCTATTAAGTTCTTCAAAGGTTTAAATATGTTAATAATGTTTTGTGGGTTTATGAACTACTGGATATATAATAAGTGCAAGAACAACAGAAAGCTTAAGGGAACAGGAAATGGAGTTTTATTGCATAGCTTCAGGATACTTATATTTTATGTGAAGTGTTACGTTAAATTCAAGTAGACTATCAGGGTGTATATTATAACCTGGTGAGCAGCCACTATAAATTAACATGAAAAATTATAGCTTAAACATCTATTTAATCAGTTAAAATGGACTATGAATAGCATTTGATTAATTCAAAGATTTCAGGAGAGAAGAAACAGGACAGAAAACAGATGGGGCGAATATAAAACTGGGAAGATGGTTGGCTTCAATACAATAAGAGATCAAAGAACATATTAAGTGTAAATGACACAGATTGAAAAACAAAGAATGTCAGACTGGATAAAAAGGATAAATGAAGGAATAAATGAGTAAGCAATTCTGGAAAAATGGATCAAATGGGGTTAGTGAGTATTTTGTCATTGCTGGTAACTCTTTAGGGAACTAGTTCCCTCACTCTCAGCTCACACAATTTAACAGTGGGTCTCATTCCATTCCTGGCTTCATGTAATCCATATTTGGGCATTCAGAGAAGTTTCTCTCTATCCACAGGGATTGATTAAGTCACAGGCACATGAACCAAGCTATACCAATGAGAGGCACGGCCAACTGTTTTGCTGCAATCCTGGGAAAGAGAATCTCTTTTCTCACAAGCCGCTAAGCTGAGAAAATATAAACCTGGCTCTTCTGGTGACCGTCTTCGACTGTTTGGTAATGAAGAGAACATGGATAAAGCAGAGCTAAAAACACATAACACGTTTCTGATGTCATCCTTTTTGACACTGGATCCAGGCATGCCTGAAGTGATACATATTCTGTCTTATCAGTTATTTTAAGTTAAAAAACAAAGTCAATCCCCCTTCTTTTTGTTTGTATCATTTTCAAACAAAAGTCACCTGGCTAATACCAGTAGCAAGCCAGTTATTTTTCCAAAAATCCATATCAGTTGAAATAAAATCTATCCTTTAAATGACCTTCTTTGTCATTTTTGACCATTTTCTTCAACCATGAAAAATTCTTGCAAACTCATAAACCAGAAATGATGTAAAGAGCTGCCTTCAAAAAAAAAAAAAGAGCTGCCTTCAAGTCTTCGCAACAGACGGATATTGTTCACAAAAGATCATGCCCTCTAATTTCCACATGACATATTAGAAAGCCCTAGAGGGTATGCTCTCAGCCAACCTCACTTCCCTCTTGGCTTTTCCCCTTAGAAGGTTCTATACCTTTTCCCCAGACTATTTACTATTGTTGATGGCTGTGGGTATGTATACAGCAATTCTAACCACTTGTCAAGTCATGGACACACTTTACATATGCAGGAACTAAAGCTGGATGGATTTCAAGTAGATGCTTATTTGTCTATTGTTAATGCTTTGAAGAATTTGACATAATCAATATCTTGCATGGCTGAAAAAGGAAATTATTTTCTAATCTTCATAAATTACCTTCCAAATAGTTGACTTTCTCATATCTCTTTGCCCTGTAATGAAAGAATGGTCTTTCAGGGACTGGCAAAATTAGTTTGCTTATGTTTTAGAATCTTTCTCTATATAGTCTACTGTCAAAGAAGTAGAGAACAAGTCCAATGTCACCAGATTAATAAGCATACACAAGTGTGGGTATGGTATATTGATCAGCACTCACTCCGTACCTGGTTTAAGAATCTGTCTTGGGAAGCATTGCAAGTAAGAGCAAAATGGCTCCTTTACTTGGTGCAAGCTCTCTGGTTTCTTCTTATTAGGATACTAATCCTATCATGGACTCCATCCTCAATGATTTCACTATCACCTCCCCAATGTACCCACTTCCACATACCATCATAATGCTGCTGCTGCTGCTAAGTCACTTCAGTCGTATCCGACTCTGTGTGACCCCATAGATGGCAGCCCACCAGGCTCCTCCATCCCTGGGATCCTCCAGGCAAGAACACTGGAGTGGGTTGCCCTTTCCTTCTCCAATGCATGCATGCATGCTAAGTCGCTTCAGTCGTGTCTGACTCCGTGCAACCCCCTGGGCAGCAGCCCACCAGGCTCCTCTGTCCACAGGATTCTCTAGGCAAGAATACTGGAGTGGGTTGCCATTTCCTTCTCCAACCATCATAATAGAAGTTAGGGTTTCCACACAGGAATTTGGGGACTAAGAAAACATTCAGTCCATAGACACATGGGTAACTTTTTTATTTCATTGGCAAGAAAACTGGATTCTGTTCCTTGGCACTCTATAAACATAGCCAACAGAGCTGCCCTTAATCCATTTTTCACATTTTACAGCTGGCCACCAGGACTTGATGGGCAAATGAGATCTCACCAGTGACTTGAACCACTTTAGCTCAGGAAATATTAAAAAAAAAAAAAAAAAAAAGCAACTCCCAGTTTTACTTGGAAAAATGTAAGCAAGCTGTCCCTGGAAGCTCAGTACTGACCTCATGGCCCCAGTTGACAATCTCTTTGCTTTGGAAATTAATGCAAAGTGTCTCCAGGACCTTACCATTTTTCATAACCTTTATTTTAAATCAACTCATTGTTTCTGATCCCTTAGGCCTCTGCTGAAGGAAAGTTGCTATATCTTAGAACAAAGGCAGACACACATGATTCCTGCTACTCTAGCATACTAGTCAAATGTCAAATTCTCCTACTGCCTATTTTCAAAAATTAACCTTTCCTCTCCTCCTCCTTTCTCAGCATCCCCCAAAGAAATTCCAATATTGTTACTATTTTTTTTAACATCTCTTGGATCTCCAGATATAGATGAAAGCGTAGCATGATTCAGGGTTGATTTCAAATGCTATAGATTAAAACTTAGGTTTCTTTTTTTTTTTCATTCTGCCTCTTGTTAGCAGAAATCACAAACACACAAACACACACAGATTTCATTCTCAACTGTGAACATGACAAGTGCCTCCTTTTTACCTTCTCTATAGCACCTCCCCTGTGGAATTTCTCTATCCATCATCCCCAGGGCAGAGTATGTGCACACAAGCTGTGTGCCTGTTGCAGCTCTCAACACGCTCCACCGTAATTTTCCATTTCCTCTCCAGCTCCTCCATAAGAATGTGATCCATGTTAGTGCAGAGGCCCAAACTGCTTTGCCTCCAGGGCCCAGGACAGCAGGAAACGCAGGTACCTGTTCTGTAAATGCTTACTGATTGCACGAATGAATGATGGATGATTAGGCTTTCCTGGTATTGAATGACTTGCCCTACTGTAGAGCACAGTGAACTCTGCTCAACGTTATGTGGCAGCCTGGATGGGAGGGGAGCTCGGAGAGGGGGGGGGAATGGATACATGTTATGTATGGCTGGGAGAAGGCATTATGTGCACACAAGCTGTGTGCCTGTTGCAGCTCTCAACACGCTCCACCGTAATTTTCCATTTCCTCTCCAGCTCCTCCATAAGAATGTGATCCATGTTAGTGCAGAGGCCCAAACTGCTTTGCCTCCAGGGCCCAGGACAGCAGGAAACGCAGGTACCTGTTCTGTAAATGCTTACTGATTGCACGAATGAATGATGGATGATTAGGCTTTCCTGGTATTGAATGACTTGCCCTACTGTAGAGCACAGTGAACTCTGCTCAACGTTATGTGGCAGCCTGGATGGGAGGGGAGCTCGGAGAGGGGGGGGGAATGGATACATGTATATGTATGGCTGGGAGAAGGCAATGGCACCCCACTCCAGTACTCTTGCCTGGACAATCCCATGGATGGAGGAGCATGGTGGGCTGCAGTCCATGGGGTCGCTGGACACGACTCAGTGACTTCACTTTCACTTTTCAGTTTCATGCATTGGAGAAGGAAATGGCAACCCACTCCAGTGTTCTTGCCTGGAGAATCCCAGGGACAGCGGAACCTGGTGAGCTGCCGTCTATGGGATCTCACAGAGTCGGACGCGACTGAAGTGACTTAGCAGCATATGTATGGCTGAGTCCCTTTGCTATTCACCTGAAACTATCACAACATTGTTAATATGTATTGGTTGCTTCTTCATGTCCAAATCTTTGTGACCCCATGGACTGTAGCCTGCCAAACTCCTCTGTCAATGGGATTCTCCAGGCAAGAACACTGGAGTGGGTTGCCATTCCCTTCTCCAGGGGATCGTCCCAACCCAGGGATCAATCAGGGGTCTCCTGCATTACAGGTGGATTCTTTACCATCTGAGCCACCAGAGAAGCCCCAAATCAGCTATACTTCAATGCAAAAAAAGAAGTTAAAAAAATGTCATCTCTGAATTAGCAGAGTCTTGCTGCCAGAGCAAGACATCTCCCCTCTGCTCTCCTCTCTGTACAACAAAGGCTCCACTTTCCCTGGTCTTTATCATGCTTCACACTGACAGGCTTGCAGGGTAGCAGGTGGGGGTGAAGGGTGTCTTGTGAGGCTCACCCAGAGCCCAGGTGATGGGTTCACATGTGAAGGAAACCCTAGCTCTCACTGAATGGCTCACCTTTGTGGATCTTCCCTCTTCTGTCCAATGCATACTGCGGACCCCCCGCTTCCCCCCCGCAACCTGGGACCTGGGCATAAGACAGATGTCCTCTCTCCATAGCTGTCACATTATTTATATACATATATAGAATGATGCTTTCACTCTGTTTCAATTTTTGTTTTTGTCTGCACCATGTGGCATGTGGGATCTTAGTCTTCAACCAGGGACTGAACCCCCACCCCCTGCAGTGAAAGTGGAGAGTCTTAACCATTGGACTGCCAGGAAAGTCCCTGCCACATTACTTTCCTTGAAGCCCATAAGCTCCAGGATTGCAAATTCCAATTCAGGAACATACAGGAAAATGATTACAAAAAGACACGTGGATGCTTGAGTTTTTTTTTTTTTTTTTTTTTAAAAAGAATACATTTGAATCAGTTCTAATGAGGTGGATGAAGCTGGAGCCGATTATACAGAGTGAAGTAACCCAGAAAGAAAAACACCAATACAGTATACTTACACATATATATGGAATTTAGAAAGATGGTAATGATAAACCTGTACACGAGACAGCAAAAGAGACACAGATGTATAGAACAGCCTTTTGGACTCTGTGGGAGAGGGAGAGGGAGGGATGATTTGGGAAAATGGCAGTGCAACATGTATGATATCATAAGTGAAATGAATCGCCGGTCTAGGTTCGATGCAGGATGTAGGATGCTTGGGACTGAGGCACGGGGATAGTCCAGAGAGATGGTGTAGGGCAGGAGGGGGGAGAGGGGGGTCGGGATTGGGAGTTCATGTACACTCGTGGCTGATTCATGTCAATGTATAGCAAAATGAATACAGTATTGTAAAGCAAAACAAACTGAAAAATAAAAATTAATTTAAGACTGATAAAAAAAAAAGCATGTTCTCTCTTGTTGCAGTAAATATGCCATTTCCTTGGCTGATCCTCATGTTTCTAGTTGATAAAAAATCTACTTTATCTGGCATTCAGGCACCCACTTATTCAGTCAATAAACATGTCCAAGTGCCTTCCATGGTCCAGATCCATCTCACACCTCACTCCCTTTGATGAAGATCTTTGACTTGCTGAGAAAGTGAAAGTGAAAGTCGCTCAGTTGTGTCTGACTCTTTGTGACTCCATGGATTGTAGTCCATCAGGCTTCTCTGTCCATGGAATTCTCCAGGCAAGAATACTGGCATGGGTGGCCATTCCCTTCTCCAGGAGATCTGTCCAACCCAGGGATTGAACCTAGGTCTTGCACATTGCAGGTGGATTCTTTATTGTCTGAACCACCAGGGAAACCCACGAATACTGGAGTGGGTGGCCTATTCCTTCTCCAGGGGATCTTTCCAACTCAGGAATCAAACCAGGGTCTCCTGCACTGCAGGTGGATTCTTTATCATCTGAGCCACCAGGGAAGCCCTGACTTGCTAAGGCTGTGTTAATGACTCGCCCAGCACATCTCCCATTCATTTCAATGATGCATTCGCTGCTTCCACGTCCCCTCTCCATCATGGGATGCTTGAGGAACAACTGAGCTTAGATTTACCTCTAGATTTCCAGCAGGCAGCATGTAGACTGGTGATAGGAGGAGGACAGCAAGAAAGTGCTGTTCAGAATCCTACATTGTCTATGAAATCACACTCTTCAAAACCATAGTTTGTTCAAAGATAAATACTATACTTTTCCCTACAGGTTTTGAATAGTGCCCATGGACTTCCTGTTTCTTTTTGACACAAACAAGGGATTCTTTATGAATAACGCCCTGTAATACACCAGCCTTTAAGGTGGATCCCACACTCCATAAGTAATGCACTCCAGTAAGTGCATTACTGGAGAATAACCTAGAACCTTGGGTGGAGTTCTATAAGCGTTGATTCCTAGAAGGGAAATAAACAGGCAAAAAAAAGCGACAAAACTCTCCACTTCCTGAGAATACTTAGAGGTCAAATCTGGAATCCATGGGAATTTCAAGGCCCTAAGGACAAGCAAACAGTTCAAAATCTGTGGTCAGATTTATGGAATGGGCCATGATCTTACCAGCCAAATGCCCTAAGTAGTACATATTATTAATTAACCAGGCTTCCCCCATGGCTCAAGCAGTAAAGAATCTGCCTGTAATGTGGGAGAGGCAAGAGATACAGTTTGAATCATGGGTTGGGAAGATCCCCTGGAGGAGGAAATGGCAACCCACTCCAGTACTCTTGCCTGGAAAATGCCATGGGCAGAGGAGCCTGGTGAGCCACAGTTCATAGAATTGCAGAGTTGGACACAACTCAGCACACATGTACAGGTGAGACTTAGTATGGTTAAGAAGGTCCAGCATATCTCCAGAAAGGGACAGAGCTTTGATCAGCATTGTGATTTCTAAGATATCTTGCAAAAGTAAGTGTGTGCTCTTTGGCAAATTAAGCAGTTGATAAGTCCCTTATTATGTGGCAGCATGTCGTTGGCAGTCCTTTAGGTCAAATAGACATGAGAAAAGGGAATTAGAGAAAAAAGGAGAGAGGGGGAAAGAGAGACACAGAGAGACAGAGAGGAGAAAAGGGATTGAGAGCCTAGAAGGAGACCCAGCAGATGATAGAGATGCTGCTGGAGGCGAGGTGGAAGCAGAGAAACACTCTGACTCCTTCCAATTTATCACCACCCATGTCCCACTGGTTCCTCAACCGGCTGAACCCAGACACAGTCTGGAAAATGCAGTCTGCAGGCCAGGCCCCAGGGGAGAAAGCAGGTCCAGGGAGGTAAGACATGTCTGAGGTCCCAGAGGCTCAGTGAGGACCCAGCAGCACTGAAGTCTACATGGCTCCATCAGAAGGACTGCATATGCACAGAGCAGTGATGGGGGGTTGTTTTTCAAGGAGCCACCACCTGTATCCAGTGTTCTTGAAGACATGCATTCATTTCCCTCAGAGCAACAGAGAAGTGACCACCGCATCTCGTGATGGTTCCTTACCAGCGTGGACACCTGGATATTCAGCCCAGAAGTCCCGCTCCCTCTCTGGGAAGCATCACCTGGGACCTTAGGGGGTCCTGAAGGGCTGAAGCATCATAGGAGCCATTAGAGGATGGGACCAGCGCACACTCGCCCCTGCTGGGCTCATTAGAGCTCCAGTTGGACAGAATATATTAACACTGCAGAACCCTTTTCCTGTGTGAGATCACAGTGAGAGAACATCTCCTATTTTCCTCCCAATGCATGTGTTGGAGTGTGTGAGGCAGGAAGGGGAGGAGAGTCTCTCACTTCAGTTCAGATCAGGGAAAGAAGAGGCTTTCCAGACCCTAGTCCCTGGCAGTGGGAGAGGGTAAGAGTGGGAGCCATGGGCACCAGGCAAGCACAGACCCTCAGCTCAGGACTCAGCTCATGCCAGAGTCTGCCATCACAGGAACACAAAGGTAAAGGTCTGAGACTCAAGGATTTTAGTGTCAGAGGAGAGTCAGTTACTAAGCTGGCTTGATTTAGGAGCTGCTGTGTTGTGCTCAGTTGTGTCTGGCTCTGCAACCCCGTGGACTGTAGTACCCCAGGCTCCTCTGTTCATGGGATTTTCCAGGCAAGAATCCTGGAGCAGGTTGCCATTGCCTGCTCCTGGGGATGTTCCTGACCCAGGGATCCAAACTGCATGTCTTGCCTCTCTTGCATTGGCAGGCGGATCCTTCACCACCATGCCATCTTTGAAACCTTAGGAGACCTGGGTGTAAATCTTGACTCTGCCAAACTGTTCCGTGACTTTGAGGCAGATGATATAAATCTCTTTGGGTCTCAGTATTCTAATCTGCAAAATGCTGTCCCTCTAGTCACTGAGAAGATTAAATAAATCAGATTCCAGCAGTGTGTGCATGCTAAATAAACACACATATGTGTTTTTGTAACCTTCCAAGAATGAGACCATGATGGGTATTCTTGACTCAAGATAGTAATATTTATTTCGAATGTTATTTTGTTAAGAGCAAAGAAAAGACCTCTACACTTGAATTTATAAACAGAAGCATCTGGTCATGGAGAAGAGAGGGTGGATGTTGCCCCTGGGAAGTGGCCAAGGCTGTAGATTTTCCCTGCCTCTCTCTGTCTCTCTGCAGAGGAGCGGTGCCTTGTTCATGATGTCCTGGGAAGCGGACATTTGTTTGTCTATTACAAGGTGACTTGAAATGAAGTTCTTCCACTCAGGAGGGATGTTGGCTGGCAGCTGCACCCTCCAGCGAGGTCTGTTCTGCACCTGGCTGTCTCACCAGCCAGTTCCCTCCCTCTACCGGCCCCAGAGAACAGCCTTCTTTCTCCCAGGCTCCATGGCATTTGCTATGAGAGCGACTGGATGGGACACAGAGAGGTGACAGTCACAGGATACATCAGGATCTCCCAACTATCTTCTACCGTGAAGCCTGCTCTCAACCGTTTACTCCTGAACACAGATTTGCAGACAGAAAACAGCAGACTTGTTCCTACCTTCTTTGGTATTACCTTTCATCATTTGTCTCTTGATTTTCTCATAAGTCCTTCCCCGTGTAGCTACTTTGTACTACATTTAGAAGGTGCCTACTTGATTGCATGCACCCTAATCCAAGCCTCAAGCGTCTCAAGTGGTCCATTACAATAGCCTTTGAACTGGTCCAGGGGAATCTCCTTTCACCCTCATCATCCATTCTTTAGACTGAAGCCAGAGAAAGCTTTTACAAACACAAATGGGATCCCTTCTTAAAGTTCTTTAATAGCTTTGCTTGGAGGATCAACAGCAATATTCTTAATGTGGCCTCCATGCCCTTGTGTTGTCTGCCAGGTCCCAACTCTTTATCCTCATCATCACAGGATATAAGGATGATCACATCATCAACCACACCTTTCTCTTGCTTTTCTTTTTTTTTTTTTGGCAGCGGGGCGGTGCAGGGGTGGGTGGGCAGTTGCACAGCATGTGGGATCTTAGTTCCCCAAACAGAGATTGAACCCATGCTCCCTGCATGGGAAACTCAGACTCTTAACCACTGGACCACCAGGAGAGCCCTGCCACACCTATTCTCCAGGAGCAATGAGTTCTCACTCCTCAAGGCCATGGCACACTTGTTCTCTCCACCAGGAATCTTCTTCAAAACCTCCCCCACCTCCCTTCTTGAAAATGCCTACTCATCTGATCTCAGCCTAATTGTTTCCTCCCCAAGGGAACCATTCCTTCTAGGGTGAGCTCACTACCCCACTGGCCACTCCAAGACTAGTTTGAGTTTCCTGGTTTACACGCTCCCAGCCTTGCCTTCTTGTCTTTCAGAGCACGTCATCATGGTTATAATCACATGGAATCGTGACAAACTAAGTCTGTGCACTTCATGAGTGCAAGGATCCATTCTGTCTCTTGCTTCTTGCTGTGTCTCCAAAGACTGCAAAGGGATTGGTGCCTGATAGATCCTTACTTAGTGTTCACTGGATGAATGAATGAACAAGTAATGAATATGTTTGACAAGAATAACTATCCTCTGGGTGGGGGAGGGGGAGGGATACTTGGGGAGTTTGGGATTGACATGTACACACTGCTATATTTAAAATGTATAACTACATTTCCCTTGTGGTCCAGTGGTTAAGAATCTGCCTGCCAATGCAGGAAACACAAGTTCAATCCCTGGTCCAGGAAGATCTGGCATACTGTGGGGCAACTAAGTCCACGTATTGCAATACTGAAGCCTGTGTGCCCTAGAGCCCACGCTCTGCAACAAGAGAAGCCACAGCAACGAGAAGCTTGAGCGACCCAAGTAGAAAGTAGCCTCTGCTCATCACAACCAGAGAAAGTCTGTGTGCAGCCACAAAGACCCAACACAGTCAAAAATAAAGAAATAATTTTTTAAAATAAAATGGATAGCCAACAAGGTACTACTGTATAGAACGGGGAACTCTGCTCAATGTTATGTGGCAGTCTGGATGGGAGGGCAGTTTAGGGAGATGGATATTTATATGTGTGGCCAAGTCCCTTTGCTGTCTACCTGAAACTATCACAACATTGTTATTTGGCTATATTCTAATATAAAATAAAAGCTTTAAAAAAAGACAGTTATCCTCTCTGGGTCTCGGTTACACATTCTGTTAATTGAATATCCTATTACAATCATCCTTGTCTTCTTAGAGGGAGTGTTGTATGAAAAATTGGAATTCCCACTCAGCCAAAGTGCTCTTGTTGTTTAGTTGCCAAGTTGTGTCTGACTGTTTGTGACCCCATGGACTGCAGCACACCAGGCTTCTGTGTCCCTCACTGTCTCTTGGAGTTTGCCCAAGTTCATGTCCATTGAGTCGGTGATGCCATCCAACCATCTCATCCTCTGTGGTCCCCTTCTCCTCCTGCCCTCAGTCTTTCCCAGCATCAGGGTCTTTTCCAATGAGTCAGCTCTTCGCATCAGGTGGCCAAAGTATCGGAGCTTCAGCTTTAGCATCAGTCCATCCAAGGAATATTCAGGGTTGATTTCCTTTAGGATGGACTGGTTTGCTCTCCTTGTTGTCCAAGGGTTTCTCAAGAGTCTTCTCTAACACCACAGTTCAAGGGCCTCAGTTCTTCAGCGCTCTGCCTTCCTCACGGTCCAGCTCTCGCATCTGTACTATATCCTTACATCGTGCTCCTACTGGCTCACAATTTATGGCCATTCTCATCCCAAACTGTTCATCCATAACAGACAAGCTGGCAGTTGATGCCTGCTGCAGATACTCCATGAATTATTTCAAGATCAAGTATTAAGACTGATAAATTCCTAAGGACCAGTTCAAGACATGACCCCCTTCAACCCCAATTTCCTCTCCATCCCAAGTCCTCCATCCCAAGTCCTGGCGTGTCTCATCATCAGTGGAAGTTCCAGGAAGCCAAGAGGAGGCACTGCCCTCTCAGGTCAGTGGTGACCTCCTGCTCATTCAAATACCATCTCCCCATGCCCCAAGGTAGCAGCAGGGTATGGGCACCCCAAACGCCACATTCAACCCTAGTGAGCAGGGCCAATCCTCACACTCACTGTGGAAAGATCTGGCTAGTCTCAGAGTCAGAAGCACTCACCGTTCAAGGGCTGCAAAACAGATGAACGGGTTTTAATTCCTTTGGTTGGGCCTTTCCCTCCATGGGAACTCTCACAGGACCTTACTCATAAGAAATGGGGCCAGTTTTCATCCTTAATCATGCAGCTCCAAGGCCAACCTTGACCACATTCATGGGGCATTAGGAATAGAAACATCTTTCTCCTTTGCCAGCAAAGGTCTACTTGACTCTTCACCCTGTGACATTTAAACCCTTGTGTTTGTCTTGTTATAATTCCACATGTGGCCCCTCAAGATGACACCTCTAACAGGGATGGTGGCTTTGCAAATTGATGTGAATGTACTTGGCAGCATCTTGAGATGCTGAGTTCACAAATCTGTCCTTCCAATCATCTGAATTCGGTTTGATGCCTTTTGGCCCAATGTCAACAAACACTGTGAATGTGTCTGGCTATAGAGCAGGGAGTTTACCCAGCTTGATTAGATGGAGATCAAAAGGAACAGATGTCTGCTTTAAGAACTGGACACAGGGTTGGCCTCGAAACATAACTGTCCTCTGTTTCCAACATGTCTAAAGCTATTGGATAACCTCCATCTCTCTTTGGGATTCTCTCTAATTTCAGAGATTAATTTAGCCTGAGAATATTGTTAATCTCATTGCCCAGTTCTTTTCCTTTCATTAAACAGAACTGAGATCTAGCTTTGTGCCAAGCCCTGTGTTATGTTCTTTGATAAAGAAATGGGATTATTATCTATTTTTTTCCTCATTTTCTAGCACAGGAGGGGAAAAAAAGGGAATAGATGGCAGTGTATTATGATACATATAATACAGGTATAAATAAAATATCACAAACACTGAGAAGAGATAATTAAGGGGCGTTTCTGAGAGGTGGTGGCATTTGAACTGAGTCCCATGTGAGGAAGACAGAAGGGAATAGTAGGTGAAAAAAAAAAGAGGGAAGAGATAGGAGTGTATGGACACATACACACTGCTTTGTTTAGAATGGATAACCAACAAGGAACACAGTAGCACATGGGACTCTGCCCAGTTATGCGGCAGTCTGGGTGGGAGGGGAGTTTGGGGGAGAATGGATACACATATATGCATGACTGAGTCCCTTCACTATACAGAGGAGAGATGGTTGGATGGCATCACCAACTCAATGGACATGAGTTTGAGCAGGCCTCCAGGAGTTGGTAATGGACAGGGAAGTGTGGCATGCTGCCGTAAATGGGGTCACAAAGAGTTGGACACGACTGAGCAGCTGAACTGAACTGAACTTCACTATTCACCTGAAACTATCACAGCATTGTTTGTTAATCAGCTGTACTCAATACAAAATAAAAAAGTTTTCAGAAAGAAAAAAGAGGGCAAATGATATAAACAGGAAATTGAGGAAATTTTAAAAACCAAGGAGCATATGATGATACATTCAAAATCACAGTAATTAATTCCTATCAGCCTGGAAAGTTTAGAAAGCTGGATGATGCCAAGTGCTTCTGAAATGCAGAGGATATAGACATTGGAGTAGCCATTCTGTAGAACAATCTGTCAATATTTAGTCAGATTAGGTACACGAATGCACTCTGGCCAGCAATTCAACTTCTGAGCATCTATCTCCCAGGGAAATTTTCACACAAATCCATTGTAGCATCATTTGAGGCTCTGGGGAGTTGGAGGCAACCCCTTGCACAGATGACAGTGTCCAGTGAATTAAAACTGACATAACTCTAAGCCTGAGACTACAAAAGGAGAGAGACACAAAGAGATTAAAAATGGGGTAAAGTGTTGCAGACAAAGGCAGTAGCTTGGAGAGAAGGTTTATTGTTTTCTGAGTATCACAAATGTTGTCCAGCGGGGTCACTGGATGTGCCTAGAAAGCAATGGAAGCAAGACGTGGACAGGTAGGTTGGTTGTAGAATATAATGGGCCTTGTAAGAGAAGCTACAGAGAAGGCAATGGCACCCCACTCCAGTACTCTTGCCTGGAAATCCGATGGACGGAGGAGCCTAGGAGGCTGCAGTCCATGGGGTTGCTGAGGGTCTGACACGACTAAGTGACTTTCACTTTTCAAAGGGTTGTTACTGTTATTGAGTCACTAAGTCTGACTTTTGTGATGTCATGGATTACAGCACACCAGGCTCCTCTGTCTTCTACTATCTGCCCAAAGTTGGCTCAAATTCATCTCCATTGAGTCAGTGAAGCTATCTAGCCACCTCATCCTCTGCTGCCCTCTTCTCCTTTTGCTTTCAACTTTTCTCAGCATCAGGATCTTTTCCAACGAGTCAGCTATTTGCATCAGGTGGCCAAAAGTATTAGAGTTTCAGCATCAGTCCTTTCAAAGAATACTCATTAAGAACCCCATGAACAGTGTGCTAAAAGGATAGACACTTTATTTCATAAGCAGTTGAGTTACAAGGTAGAGAGCAATAGAATCATATTTGGATTTTAAGCTACTTATTCAAGTAGCTGCAGGGAAGAAATGAAAAAAGATGATGAGTCATGTACCGAGGACCAGTGGAACCCAGGAATGGGGGGAGGTTCTCAATGTTTTGCTGCGTCTTCGCTTCCACACACAAGCACAATGAGAGCAACCGTGAACAGTGTCACTAAGGTGCCCAAAGCCCCACATCTGTCCGTCTCTAAGGGATGTCTTCTATTTCTTCTTCAAAAACCATGAAGCTGTCACCAGAACTTTCCCTACTCTCCAGCCAAATTCAATTCATCAACCTTTTTGAATCAGTTCAGTGTAGAGTCCTGGGACTGATTGACCCATAAGACTTGGTTTTCACCCTTGAGACTTAAAAGTTTCTTCCTGCTGGCCACCTTACTCTGGCTCACAGCCCAACACTCCACAAAAATGGAGGGAAATGGATGATGACTTATCTTGGAAACACACAAAAAACTCCTGAGGGGAGCCTTCACACTAGAAAATCAATTAATGTGATTCACTATATTAACAAACGTAAAAGAAAAATCACAGGAGCATCTTAACAGATGCAGAAGTATTTTTTTAAATGATATTTGGGTGGGAGGTGAGAGTGAGGTTCAAGAGGAAAGGGATACACGTATACCTATGGCTGATTCATCTTGATGTATGGCAGAAACTAACATAATATTGTAAAGCAATTATCCTCCAATTAAAAATAAGTGAATTTTTAAAAAGTTAAAAAAATGATACTAGGAACAAGTGCATAATTTCCCCTTCCCTCCTCCAAGAATATCTAACCATACATCACAGAATACACAAAAATTAACACAAAACAACTCTTTGTGAAATTGTGTCACCCAAAGACTTTTTGAGTTTTACTGGAAAAAAATCCAATATCCACAGCAGATAAAAACTCTCAACAACTTTGGAAGAGAGAGGAACTTTCTTACTTTGGTAAAGACATCTAAACCTATAGCTAACATCATTCTTTTTTTAAAAAATTAATTAATTAATTTTAACTGGAGGCTAATTACTTTACAATATTGTGGTGGGTTTTGCCATACATTGACATGAATCAGCCACGGTTGCACGTGTCCCCCCAGCTGGAAACCCCTCCCACCTCCCTCCCACCCCATCCCTCTGGGTTGTCCCAGAGCACCAGCTCTGAGTCCCTGGCATCACACACTGAACTTGCACTAGTCACCTATTTTGCATATGGTAATATACGTGTTTCAATGCTATTCTCTCAAATCATCCCATCCTCACCATCTCCCACATAGACCAAAAGTCTGTTCTTTACATGTCTCTTTTGTTGTCTCACATATAGGTTCAGCATATAGGTTCATCATTACTGTCTTTCTAAATTCCATATATATGCATTAATATACTACACTGGTGTTTCTCTTTCCGACTTACTTCACTCTGTATAATAGCCTCCAGTTTCATCCACCTCATTAGAACTGACTCAACTGTGTTCTTTTTAATACCTGAGTAATATTCCATTGTGTATATGTACCACAACTTCCTTATCCATTCATCTGCAGATGGACATCTAGGTTGCTTCCATGTCCTAGCTATTGTAAACAGTGCTGAAACAAAAGACTATATATAGAAAACTATAAAACACTGATGAAAGAAATCAAAGATGACACAAATAAATGGAGAAATATACCATGTTCGTGGATTGGAAGAATCAATATAGTGAAAATGAATATACTACCCAAAGAAATCTATGGATTCAATGCAATCCCTATGAAGCTACCCATGGTATTTTTCACAGAACTAGAACAAATAATTTCACAATTTGTATAGAAATACAAAAAAACTTCAAATAGCCAAAGCAATCTTAAGAAAGAAGAATGGAACCGGAGGAATTAACTTTCCTGACTTCAGACTATACTACAAAAGCTTCAGTCATCAAGACTGTATGGTACTGGTACAAAGACAGAAATATAGATCAACAGAACAAAACAGAAAGCCCAGAGATAAATCCATGCACCTATGGACACCTTATCTTTGACAAAGGAGGCAAGAATACACAATGGAGAAAAGACAATCTCTTTAACAAGTGATGCTGGGAAAACTTGTCAACCACCTGTGAAAGAATGAAACTAGAAAACTTTCTAACATCATACACAAAAATAAACTCAAAATGGATTAAAAATCTAAATGTAAGATCATAAACTATAAAACTCTTAAAGGAAAATATAGGCAGAACACACTCTGACATAAATCACAAGAAGATCCTCTATGACCCACCTCCCAGAGTAATGGAAATAAAAAATGGGACCTAGTTAAACTTAAAACCTTTTGTATAATGAAGGAAACTATAAGCAAGGTGAAAAGGCAGCTTTCAGAATGTGAGAAAATAATAGCAAACGAAACAACTGACAAAGAATTAATCTTCAAAATATACAAGTAGCTCATGCAGCTCAATATCAGAAAAATGAACAACCAATCAAAAAGTGGGCCAAAGAACTAAACAGACATTTCTCCAAAGAAGGCATACAGATGGCTAACAAACATATGAAAAGATGCTCAACATCACTCATTGTCAGGGAAATGCAAATCAAATCCACAATGAAGTACCATCTCACACCAGTCAGAATGGCTGCTATCAAAAATCTACAAACAATAAAGGCTGGAGAGGGTGTGGAGAAAAGGGGACCCTTTTACACTGTTAGTGGGAATGCAAACTAATACAACCACTATGGAGAACAGTGTGGAGATTCCTTAAAAATCTGGAAATAGAATTAACATCTTTCTTAATGGTGAAAAGCTGAACACTTTCCTCCTAACATTAGGAACAAGACAGAAATATTAGTTCTAACCAGAGGCTCTAGCGGAGAAGACAATGGAACCCCACTCCAGTATTCTTGCTTAGAAAATCCCATGGATGGAGAAGCCTGGTAGGCTGCGGTCCATGGGGTCGCTAAGAGTCGGAAATGACTGAATGACTTCACTTTCATTTTTCACTTTCATGCATTGGAGAAGGAAATGGCAACCCACTCCAGTGTTCTTGCCTGGAGAACCCCAGGGATGGGGGAGCCTGGTGGGCTGCCGTCTATGGGGTTGCACAGAGTCGGACACGACTGAAGTGACTTAGCAGCAGCAGCAGAGGCTCTAGCAGTGTGATCAGGTAATGAAAAGAAAGAAAAGACATACAGATTGGAAAGAATGAAGTAAAACTGTCTTTATTACAGATGACATGATTGTGAAGGGGGCCAGAAAAAGCCACCCCAAAGTGTACCACTTTGGCATAAGGACTGTTTCAAGATGAAGGCAATCAAGAATCAACAGATGCAGAAAGAAGACTCCTTGGAGTTTCCCTTATCTGACTAAAAGTAGAAACTTTAGAGAAAGGAGGTCACTATAAATCCCTTCTCCAGGGGAGTTTTATGGCAATGAAGAAGACAGAAAGCCAGCATCAGGAAGAGTCTGTACAAACAAACCTTACTAAAATAACCCTTATCTTCCATTAGCTTCCCCATATATTTACCATGCCACAATTTACTACCCCTAGAAGCCTCAATACTTTGGCCACCTGATGCGAAGAGCTGACTCATTTGAAAAGACCCTGATGCTGGGAAAGATTGAAGGCAGGGGGAGAAGGGGACAAAAGAGGATGAGATGGTTGGATGGCATCCTGACTCAATGAACATGAGTTTGAGTAAACTCCGGGAGTTTATGATGGACAGGTAGGTCTGGTATGCTGCAGTCCATGGAGTCACAGAGAGTCAGACACGACTGAGTGACTGAACTGAACTGAACTGAGGAGCCTCAATTCCCCTTTCCTTTGTCTATCTACATCTCCTTATCACACTTGGTTAAAATGGTATATAAGCTTCCAAGTCCATCCGCTTCTGTGGGTTTTTACTTCTTTCCTTTATATCCCCCACAGATGTAAAATTTTAATTAATTAAAATTCTATTTCTTTTTCTATTAATCTTTTTCTAATCAGTTTGATTTACAGGCCCCATGTACAGAAGCTAAGAAGGTAGAGGAACTGATGTAGAAAAAGGGATGAAAGCTCTGAAAACTTAATAAGTGAGATTAGAACGGTTGAAGGCTATAAGACAAAAGTCATCATAATTTTATGGACTATAAGTGAACATTGGCAATTTGAAATCAAATTAAAAATGCTTTTTACAAAGAAACTGAAAAATAGACTTTAAATTTATATGGATATGCAAAGCACTTAGGATAGCCAAAACAACTAAGAAAAAGAACTAGAAAACCAGAGGACTAACATTACTTGCTTTTAAGAACCCCCTGATGAGGGTGAAAGACGAGAGTGAAAAAGCTGGCTTAAAACTCAACATTTAAAAAACTAAGATCATGGCAGCCAGTATCATCACTTCATGGCAAATATATGGGAAAAAGTGAAAACAGTGGCAGATTTTATTTTCTTAGGCTCCAAAATCACTGATTACTACAGATGGTGACTGCAGCCACAGAATTAAAAGATGCTTGATCCTTGGAAGATAAACTACAACAAACCTAGACAGCCTATTAAAAAGCAGAAACATCACCTTGTTAACAAAGTTCTGTATACTCAAGGCTAAGGTTTTTCCAGTAGTCATGTACGGATATGAGAGTTGGACCATAAAGAAGGCTGAGTGAGAGACCTTTAGATTGCAAGGAGATCAAACCAATCAGTTCTAAAAGAATCAACTCTGAATATTCTGGAAAGACTGATGCTAAAAATGAAGCTCCGATACTTTGGCCACCTGATGCAAGAGTTGACTCATTGGAAAAGACCCTGATGGTGGAAGAGACAGGGCAAGCAGAGAAGGGGGCAACAGAGGATGAGATGGTTGGATGGCATCACCAACTCAATGGACATGAGTTTGATCAAACTCCAGGAGATAGTGAAGGACAGGGAAGCCTGGCGTGCTGCAGTCCATGGGGTCGCAAAGAGTCAGACACCACTGAACGACTGAGCAACAAGACAACACACCGTGTGCAAACTCTCTGGGGCATATTCAGTGTGTTCTCTTTTTATATCTTCCCTCACCAGGTCAGTTCCAGCCCCAAGCATAGTGTTAAACAAGTGTTAAAACTTCAGTGATTGCCAGAGTCATGGAATTTTAGATTTCTAAGAGACCTGTGAGATCAGCTAGCTCAACTCCTTATTTTACAAGCAATTGAATTGTATTTTAAAGCAACGAAGCAAAAAGGAAAGGCACTGAGGTAGGCAGGTTTTCTGACCTCATGGCGGCCTCAGGCAAACCTCTTAACCTTCTCTGGCTTTGAGTGTTTCATATGTAAAACAAGGACAAACTTACTGCCTGAGGACTGTGGGCAAGCCTGCTAGCTCCCTCCCTTACTGCAGTTGACAGCATGAATTCTTATATCTTTCTTCTTTTCAAGTTTGAAAAACATTGGCCATCCAGGCGGTTGTTTAATCTTAGAAATGGTTTTAAAAAAGGAAAGAATCTATAAGAAATGGTACACAGACTTGGAGAAACCATGCTGGAAATTCTAGGGTCTAAATTTCAAAGCCAGCTCCTACTTGTGAATGTGGGACGATCATGAGTATGTCAAGACATGTAAATCACTTTCTTTCTTATCTGGATATACTCACAGGGATGTCCTAAGATATCGAATGTTGAGCCTCAGTTTGTCTCGTGTTCTATAAGCTCAGAAATTTATCAAAGAGGCACTGGTCGCATCTCCCATTGTGCATTAACACTGCACTTGATTCTCACCAGCTATTGGAGGTAGTTACTCACTCACTCACTATAAGCGCGCCCCAGGTGGCTTAGTAATAAAGAACATGTCTGCCAATGCAGGAGCCGCAGGAAATGCAGGTTCTGTACCTGGGTTGGAAAGATCCCCTGGAGAAGGAAATAACAACCCACTCCAGTATTCTTGCCTGCAGAATTCCATGGACAGAGGAGCCTGGTGGGCTACAGTCCATGGGGTCACAGAGAATTGGACACGACTGAGTGACTGAGCGCTCACTCACTACAAAGTCACAGCAAGGGTCGAATTAGCGAATTTTGAATCACTGCCCCTAGCGTACATACAGTTAGGCTACTGCAGGCCTCTGGCTACATATCCATCAACCGATCAATACAGAACCTTGTTTTCTATGTGTTTCTGCTTAAAGACACTTGAGTTACTACATACTGTTCATTTGTTACCATAGAACAACAGCACAGTAACTCAGGCCTGAATCCAGCTTATCTAACACATCCCAGTTCTCTTGCACGTAGGAACACCAGATCACACTTCAGCAGTGCTTGGGGGTCATTTTAAATAGCAAGATCACCAATGGAAAAAGCACACACACACACATACACACACACACACTCGTACTCACATGTGGCATTAAACAGATCATGGAAAGGATACTTGTTCACAGCTTGAGAACTGAAACAAGAAGGCAGATTGCCTCTTGTTCAACCTCAGCTGGGAAAGCATTTGTTGGCAACTCCGATTTTTTGCTGCTTTTCGAATGACTGCAAGTGACTATTTATTGATTTGAGAATTACAAACACATTTTAGTGAGCCAGTAGGTGAATTCTTAAATACAGAATCCGTGAAAAATGAGGGTCAACCATCGCTTGGTACCTGGCAGTATCTGGCCCTTCTAAGCTTTCCCTGAGCCACCAATGCCAGGAGCCTGAAAACTACATCTCCCAGGCCCCCTGTCAATTGGTTCTTACTTAGATTCTGCCAGTGATGAGAACTCACATCAGATGTGCAGGTAGGAGAGAAGTGAGAACAGTCATAAGGCTTGGACATCGGCAGGCAGGTGGATAGGTTTCCGCAGATGGCTGTGTGGTGTTTTGCAGTGTTTTCCAAGCTTTCTCCAGTGAATCACTGGCTCTGGGTGCCTGTTTTTTTTACAATTCCTGCAACTGCCTGACTTCCTAGGGTCATTGTTGATTTCCCCTTGAGTCTGCATTCCCAGTTTTGCCAAAGTTCCACGGAGCACCTATGACGTAGTAACTTACAATGCTCAGTCGTGTCCAGCTCTTTGCGGCCCCGTGGACTGTAGCCTGCCAGGCTCCTTTGTCCATGGGATTTCCCAGGCAAGGATACTGGAATGGGGTGCCATTTTCAACTCCAGGGGATCTTCCACACCCAGGGATCAAACCCGTGTCTCCTGCATTGCAGGCCAATATTTTATCACGGAGCCACGAGGGAAGCCCCATATCCTTTGGTAAACTTTAGTAACATATCTTCTAATAATGTAAGTAACTGATTTCATGAGTTCTGTGAACTGCTCTAGCCAGTTCATCAAGCCTCAAGAGGGAGTCATGGGAATGTGGGAATGTGCAATTTATAGCCCCATCAGTCAGGCACAGGTGACAACTTGGATTTGCAATTGACATTTGAAGGAGAGGGAGGCGGGCAATGTTGTAGGACTAAGCATTTTTTTTTTGCAGTCTTTTGACCAAGCTGTGAGGCATGTGGGATCTTAGTTTCCCAGCCAACACTCACCCCCTGCACTGGCAGCTCAGAGGCTTAACCACTGGACCTCCAGGGGAGTCCCTGCAGGATTAAGCCTTAACCTGTGAGATCTCATTCTGTCTCCAGGTAAATAACATCAGAATTTGGTTCAATTGGAGGACACCCAGCTGATGTCAGAGATTTTAGTAGTCGGGTTGGGAAAAAAGCCCCAAATATCTAGTATCAGAATAGTTGAGTAAGGCAGTCATGTTGGAATAGACAGTAAACCCAGGAGGTTTTCCCTGTTCAGCATCTAATTCCCTGTGTTAATCCCTTTCTGACGACAATATCTACAGTGGCTTCTGGGTCTCAGATTAAAATTACAAGCGCGAACCTGTATCTAACTGTCCCACTTCGAGAGACCGAAACTCGCTGATTTATTTCAAAGTAATACATTTGGAGGACAAACGTTTTCCTCTAAAGAGCAAAGTGCCCTCTCAGCATCCTAATTTGTGCAATCTCCATGGCCATGTTCTGAAAAGTATATCAGATGATTTGTGTTATTACATATTCAGATAGAACTAACCGAGCTTACCGATGAAGTCTCAGGCATGATGTTAAGAACTGTAGAAAAAAATCATCTGATTTGATCCTCACCACAACCCGGTGGGGAAGGCAATATTAGCTTTTACAAAATGAGTATCATAGACATTTAAGTCCTTGACTGGGGTCATGAAAACAGCAAAGGGTGGAACAGCGATTCAATACAAATTTCCCACAGTGGCCCTGTGGCTGCTTCCCACAGCTGCGTCCTTCCAGATGGGTGATTCCATATCCCCTCTTCCCCTCCCACCATCTCAGTCAATCTTTCGTTTGCCTTTCACAACTTAGGGGAAGACAATTGAAGTCAGGCTTTGATCCCCAGAAAAGTTTGTGTATTTTACATTTTGTTTGGAGCTAATAATTAATGACGGACTTTCCAGGTAACTCAGTGAGTAAGGAATCCTCCTGCCAAGCAGGAGATACAAGTTCGATTCCTGGGTTGGGAAGATCCCCTGGAGAAGGAAATGGCAACCCACTACAGTAATCTTGCCTGGGAAATCCCACGGACAGAGGAGCCTGGCAGGCTACAGTCCATGGGGTCGCAAGGAGTCAGACACAGCTTAGCGACTAAACAGCAACAATAATTAATGCCATTTTCTTAACCACTGATGCAGTTGTGAAATCAGCACATCCTTGAGCCAATAATCCTGTCTGTACATCCACCTAGATGAGTCATGAAATGATTGCAGGGTACAGGTAGGTATGGGGAATCTCTCCCCTGGAGAAACCTTTACAAGGTGCCTGATTTGAACATCTCTAGGCTGACTCTGCTGTCTTTCCAGGCTGTGAAGTTTACTGCTACACAGATCTTCCTGTGTTCATCACTTCATTTGAGCCGTAATAGAGCAATGCTATGGACGGCATGCCACACATTAATTTATTAAATATTAGTGAGAAACTACCCTGGTGATCCAGTGGCTGGGACTCCACCCTCCCAACGCACAGGACCCGGGTTCAATCCCTGGTCAGAGAACTAGATTCCACACACCGAAATTAAGAGTTCACATGCCGCAACTAAAGATCCCATGTGCCACAACTGACACCCAGCAGAGCCAGATAAATAAATAAAATAAATACTTAGGAAAAACAATATGAATGAACATCTACAATGGAATGGGTGTGATGGGCGTGATGTCCCTGGAGTCGGGGAAAAGACCTTTTTCTTGGACAGACGTGAACTTCTCTTTTATGCCACATGATCTGCTCCTCTGTGGGGCAGATGGTGAATACTGACTTGAGTTCTTCTCCTCTAAGAATGAATGAGAAGGCTATTCTTATGGACTGAATGTTTGTGATCCTCCGAAACTCACATGCTGAAGTCTTAACCCCCAGCATGGCTAACTTTGGAGATGGGGTCTCTAGGGAGTAATTGAGGTTAAATGAGATCCTAAGGATGGGGCCCTGATTTGACTGGATTTGTGACATGTTCCTTGGTAGAGAGAGAGCATGGAAGATGCTTTATATTCTTCTTCCATGGGAATGCCAGCCTTGGGTTTCTGGGGAAAGTTAACTCAGAGTCCATAGGGAATTCATACAGGAGAAATTCACTAGAATGCCTGAGACAGTAAAGAGTCTAGGGAACCTTCAGTAATGTCCTTAACTTAGTGGATAGTTGAGTTGGTCTAGATGGTGGGGAAATGACTGTAGCCTCTTTCTTAGTACCTCGTGTTCCTGTACCTTCAGCTCTGCCTAGGCAACACCTAGGCATTCTGCAGGACATGCTAGCTAATGGCTTCCAGTTCTCTTTACCTACCGACTCCCTTAAAAAACATAACCAACAACCCCCCTCTATTTGTCAAAAGGCTCAGTTACAAAAACATCTCTTCTAAATTATCTTCACCATCCCCTTATTGTCTCTCTTGCCCTAAATAGAAAGCTATGGCTGGAGCTGCAGCAGCCATCTTGAGATCATGAGGAAAAGGCTCAATGAGAGCAGAAACATCATTCTAAACATCATAGAGACTAACAACTAATACTGGGAAACTCTTATTTCTGTTACTTGGAGCAAGACATAGTCCTAATTGACAAATAGCTCCAGCATCTGCCAGTAACTGCTCAACAGCAGTGCTCAAAAATGCATGAATGATTCGTTGGGTGTTGGACTGAATACATCAGTTGTTGTCCCCACCCTGTAGCACTTAGCTCAGAGCCTGACAACTAATAGGCACATGATAAATATTTGTTGAATTATATTGCAGACTCAAAAGTTATCATTTAGCATGTTGAGGAGAGGGGCCTGAAATACTTCTCTGAAAAACCTAACTTTCCTTTTAAAGAACACAATAAAACTGCCAGAACTCTAGTTGAAAGAAATAAGAAATTGAGAACATCTAGTACCCAAAAGCAGTGTTCCAATTTAGAAAGCCTAAAATAATACCACTCACTCATCACTCTTGTCTCCTGGCAAAGTACAAATTAGTGGCTTGGAAAATTCCTCCAAGCTCAAGGGTAATGCAGACATTCGCCTAAATACGAAATGTCCTTGTGACCTGCGAGGTCTGCTTCTCAGGGAGGGTTTACTCAGGCTCAACAATATCCAGAAAATCCCAAGGCACTTGATTTGAAACTATCGCTGTGAAAAGTCAGATAAGATAGAATTGGGCGACAGCAGAGCGCCATCACAGTACAGACAGAGGCATCTCCCTAGCTGCCAGCACAGAGCATGAAGGCTGTGTGTCCCCAGATAAGGCTGGCCTTGCCTTGTCAGCCCACCCCTCCACCTTCAGCAGCAGACTCAGCCTACCAAGCCCTCCTTGGAAAGAGCTATGCAGATGGCTCGGCTTTGTCTCCTGGAGCTCATCTCTGGTCCATGTCATCCCCCAGCTAGAAACAAGGATGTGAAAAACACCAGGCAGATTACTGAACATGCATTATTAATACTTATTAGCATATGAAAATGCTCTCAGTGACAAGCACTGATGAAATATTGCTCATGGCAGCTTGGCCCACGTGTGCGGAGTCAGTGAGACTCATGGGCCTGGAAATGAAGCACATGTTCAGATGGAGCAGCAGAGATGATGAAGTGGCTGCCCTGCCCCTGACTGGACATCCCTAACGCAGGTGGGAGGCAGTGGAGACCGACCCTGTCACTGCAAGCTTTCGAGTCCGACAGGATTCTGATGTCAGCTCAAGCAAGAGATGTTGTTGTTTAGTCTCCCAGTCTGTCTGACTCTTTGTGACCCCATGGACTGCATCATGCCAGGCCTCCCTGTCCCTCACTATCCCTGGAGTTTGCCCAAGCTCATGTCCATTGAGTCGGTGATGCTATCCAAACAAGGCATAACTACTCAGTTTGCTCATTGATAAAATAGGATCACTCACATTTCAGCCCCAAAGCTAGATGTGGCTATTAAATAAAATAATGTAGATAAGATGCATGACAGAGTGTCTAACCGTTCACATGAATGATAAACGTGCATGTCTGTGCACAACCGTTCTTATTCAGACACTGTTATTTACAAGGCTCCACAGAAGGAAGAGCCAAGGCTGGAGGGGAAATATACAAGGGGCAGAGCTAGTGGGCTGCCTGAGTAGCCGCTGGAGCCAAGGTCCTCTGACATCCCAGCCTGTGTTCCCTCTCCAGGGCCCGTCTCAGGAGGCTGAGGCTCAGCAGACAACCATGCAGAAAAAATGTCTTACAGACACAGCGATGTGGCTCTTGGAGGCCATAGAAGGTGTCTTTCCAGTTACTTCTGCTCTCCTTCCCGGTTCCCCAGCTTTAGTTCTCCATGATATCTGAGCCCAAGAATCTCCCAGCCCTTCTGGGGGTCCTCGGGGCTAAGGAGCAGGCTGAGCTAGATCAAGTGGAAATGAAAAGGGCCTTGGGGACAGCAGACCCAAGCTTCATTAAGACCTAATGAAAACCTGCCAGCAGATTGGGCACCTGTGCTTATGAGCTTTTTTAACCTCTTGCTTTTGTGTTGGCCTTTTATGGGGTTTCAAGTCTAGAAAGATGAGATGGAATGGTATCAGAAGCAGAGGCTGGGCCAGGAGCCTGGAAAGACAGCAGCCATAATTTCTCAACCACAAAAAATGGGTAGTGTGCTCTGAGGTATGTGCCTGAGGTCAGGGCAGTCCTTAAAAAGAGAGAGTACAGGTCACTGGGGTAAAGGTCACCCCTGAGATGCATGAGAATTGTTATCATGTGTGAAGTCAACCAATACCTGGAGTAACAGGCAAATTTAGCCTTGGAGTACAAAATGAAGCAGGGCAAAGGCTAACAGAGTTTTGCCAAGAGAACGCACTGGTCATAGCAAACACCCTCTTCCAACAACACAAGAGAAGACTCTACACGTGGACATCACCAGATGGTCAATACCGAAATCAGATTGATTATATTCTTTGCAGCCAAAGATGGAGAATCTCTATACAGTCAGCAAAAACAAGACTTGAAGCTGACTGTGACTCAGATCATGAACTCCTTATTGCAAAATTAAATTGAAGAAATCAGGGAAAACCATGAGACCTAAATCAAATCCCTTATGATTATACAATGGAAGTGACAAACAGATTCAAGGGATTAGATCTGATAGACAGAGTGACTGAAGAACTATGGACAGAGGTTCGTGATATTATACAGGAGACAGTGATCAAAACCATCCCTAAGAAAAAGAAATGCAAAAAGGCAAAATGGTTGTCTGAAGAGGCCTTACAAACAGCTGAGAAAAGAAGTGAAAGGCAAAGGAGAAAAGGAAAGATATACAAGGAGAGATATGAAAGCCTTCCTCAGTGATCAATGCAAAGAAATAGAGGAAAGCAATAGAATGGGAAAGATCTCTTCAAGAAAATTAGAGATACCAAGGGAACATTTCATGCAAACATGGCACAATAAAGGACAGAAATGGTCTGGACCTGACAGAAGCAGAAGATTTTAAGAAGAGGTGGCAAGAATACACAGAAGAACTGTACAAAAAAGATCTTCACAACCAAGATAATCACGATGGTGTGATCACTCACCTAGAGCCAGACATCCTGGAACATGAAGTCAAGTGGGCCTTAGGAAGCATCACTGTGAACAAAGCTAGCGGAGGTGATGGAATTCCAGGTGAGCTATTTCAAATCCTAAAAGATAATGCTGAGAAAGTGCTACACTCAGTATGCCAGCAAATCTGGAAAACTCAGCAGTGGCCACAGGACTGGAAAAGGTCAGTTTCCATTTCAATCCCAAAGAAAGGCAATGCCAAAAAATGCTCAAACTACTGCACAATTGCACTCATCTCACACGCTAGTAAAGTAATGCTCAAAATTCTCCAAGCCAGGCTTCAGCAACTTCTAGATGTTCAAGGTGGATTTAGAAAAGACAGAGGAACCAGAGATCAAATTGCCAACATCTGTTGGATCACTGAAAAAACAAGAGAGTTCCAGAAAAGAATCTACTTCTGCTTTATTGATTACGCCAAAGCCTTTGACTGTGTAGATCACAACAAATGGGAAAATTCTTCAAGCAATGGGAGTACCAGACCACTGGAGAAGGAAATGGCAACCCACTCCAGTATCTTGCCTAGAGAGTCCCGTGGACAGAGGAGCCCTGGTGGGCTGCTGTCCATGGGGTCGCACAGAGTTGGACACAACTGAAGCAACTTAGCATGCATGTATGCATTGGAGAAGGAAATGGCAACCTGCTCCAGTATTCTTGCCTGGAGGATCCCAGGGATGGAGGAGCCTGGTGGGCTGCCGTCTATGGAGTCACACGGAGTTGGACACCACTGAAATGACTTAGCAGCAGCAGCAGCAGCATACCAGACCACCTGACCTGCCTCCTGAGAAATCTGTATGCAGATCAAGAAACAACAGTTAGAACCAGACATGGAACAACAGACTGGTTCCAAATTGGGAAAGCAGTACATCAAGGCTGTATATTGTCACCCTGCTTATTTAACTTATACGCAGAGTACATCATGCAAAATGATGGGCTGGGTAAAGCATAAGCTGGAATCAAGATTTCTGGGAGAAATACCAATAATCTCAGATATTCAGATGATAGCACCCTTATGACAGAAAGTGAAGAGGAACTAAGGAGCCTGTTGATGAAAGTGAAAGAGGAGAGTGAAAAAGTTGGCTTAAAACTCAGCATTCAAAAAACTTAAGATCAAGGCATCTGGTCCTATCACTTCACGGCAAATAGATATGGAAACAATGGAAACAGTAAGAGACTTTATTTTCTTGGCCTCCAAAATCACTGCAGATGACTGCAGCCATGAAATTAAAAGATGCTTGCTCCTTGGAAGAAAAGCTATGACCAACCTAGACAGCATATTAAAAAGAGAGACAGTACTTTGCCAACAAAGGTCCATCTAGTCAAAGCTTTGGTTTTTCCAGTAGTGATGTATGGATGTGAGGGTTGAACTATAAAGAAAGCTAAACACTGGAAAATTGATGCTTTTGAACTGTGGTGTTGGAGAAGATTCTTGAGAGTCCCTTGGACAGTAAGGAGGTCCAACCAGTCCATCCTAAAGGAAATCAGTCCTGAATATTCATTGGAAGGACTGATACTGAAGCTGAAACTCCAATAGTTTGGCCTCTTGATGCAAAGAACTGACTCATTTGAAAAGACCCTGATGCTGGGAAAGATTGAAGGCAGGAGGAGAAGGGGATGACAAAGGATGAGATGGTTGGATGGCATCACTGACTCGATGGACATGAGTTTGAGCAAGCTTTGGGAGTTGGTGATGGACAGGGAAGCCTGGCGTGCTGCAGTCCATGGGATCACAAAGAGTCAGACACAACTGAGTGACTGAACTGAAACTGAATATGAGATTATCACATATCAAACAGTGGGATCAGCAGCTCAGGCCGTGGACACAGAGATGAAAGGGGGAAAAGAGAGAAGGGGGAGGAAGGAAAGATCTCTAATTTGTTTAAAGATTTTTTTTTTATATGGATCATTTTAAAGTCTTTATTGAATTTGTCATGTTAGTGCTTCTGTTTCATGGTTTGGGCCATCGGGCACTGGGGATCTCCCCAGTCAGGGATTGAACCTAGACCTCCTGCATTGGAAGGTGAAGTCTTAACCACTAGACTACCAGGAAAGTCCCCAAGAATCTTGCATTTATATGCACCTACTCTGTATGTAAATTCATGAGTAATGATCACTCCACTCTTACCAACCACCACAACCACCATGACCAAAAGACCTCTGAACATCTTGACAATCTGTAGACCAAGGAGTCCAGTGTAGAGGACATTTGTAGAGCTTGTGGCTGCTCAGTGTCCATTTCACCTTTGAGACTGGCACCTTGATTTCCTTTCGGGAAATTGCTTCTCTCCCACGAGACATAGTCTGGAATAGCCTAGAAGCAGAAATATGGCACCCAGACAGGACTGATTAGATCCTCTGCACCAGAATGTTCATCCTGAGCTGAGACAAGGAGCATGAAGGTGGTAATGCTCATCCATTCCAGCAGCTGCCCTCTGGTGGGACCCTCAAAATTCATGCTACCCGGACTTTCGAGTTTCCTTGGTCCTGCTTCTATTTGACCTTGTTTTTCAGCATTCCTTTCATTCCTTGGAACTCTTCTTTCTCCAAATTATCATAAACAATGACAAAGCAGCTAATTATTAATAGGTTACTACCCACGATCACCTAGAATTATTGTAGTTCAATTAGGCTGTTGCTTATACAGACAAGACAAGGCAAATGAAGAATTCCAGGAGATAAGATAGAACTGGACTTGAAAGAAGCAAGATACTGATGACAAGGCAGTTGGGGGAAGAATTATATGGGGTAGAGCTTTTATACTTGGCCAGAGTATGAGAATATTTGTATCAATATAGATGTTCACCAAAAGGCCCCCTACTATTAAGGTGCTTAATAATTAGATGGACAGATTGGCCCTCTTTTCAGTATCAATCACCCTTCTCTGCAGTACCGAAAGAAAGGACCGAGTTGACAAAATGGCATGCAAAGTGGGATTCTAAGGATGCAGGCTAAGAACAGGCTCGGCACAATGAACCTCCTCTCCAAGGCCCTCTGTCACCAGCTGTCACTCTAGACTGACCAGTACACTGACATCCATAATCGGCCTTGAACAAAAAGGAACACCTGTAGGGTAGCGCACGGGTAGGAGCTCATGCCGCTCCCTGGGCGGGGGCTGACTACATGGAGACCCTCCTATAATAAAGGGCTGGCTGGGCTCTATTCTGCTAGAGCGGCCCTTTTCTCTGGATTTGATTTTGCTTCTGCTTCCTGGCCTGCCAGGCCTCTCTGCTAGCACTGTCATCTGTCAAGTTACTGAATATGTTTTTCACTGTCTCACACTACATTGCTTCTGACCAAAGAATGTTCTCCCAGGCAGAGAAGAAAGGCAATGAGCTGGTGCCCATGCGATCCACTCTCATCATGAATCCTATCACCCGGGAGAATCTGACTTTATAGATGGGTGGAAGGGCTTACTGATGGCTCAATCACAGTGTCAGTTGGAAGACAAGACCTTCAGGGTTCAGCATATGGTGCTCTCACCTCCATAGCTGGAATGCTTGAGTCCAGCACCAGGGAAGAAAATGCGAGAGGAGCAATTCTCATGGAGGTACCGAATGACCCATTTATAAATGTCTTCTTCCTGTAGCCATGATTTTGACTCTTTTAGGAGAAAGTGGAATTGGGACAACACCTAGATATTTCCTGTAATTCACTCCCTGGGACAAATGTGGCTAACCCCATTGGCTGAGATGACCGACTGAAGTATCAAGGGAAAACTGGGCTGCTGTCACATAATGGGAAACAGGCAATGTCTCAGGGAATCCCCTGGGACAGTCGCATCACTCTGACCTGCAGTCAAGGGTGAAGGGAGACGACAGCCACTCTGCTTGGGCAGGTGCATCAGGGACTAAGAATGCAGATATTGGTTATCCTCACCTGCCCAAGAGCCCTCCACCAGCTGCAGGCTGGGAAAAGGTGAGGGAAGGTGGAAAGGGTACAGGAAGAGAGAAGCATTCCAGACTGCTGGAGCATCAGCTCTGCTTCCATAAGCAGTTCAAGCACTCATTCCTTCAACAAAGATTGACTGAATGCCTCCCTTCTACCAAGCACTGTCTGGGACAAGGGGCAAAGTGATGTGAATGTCTAGTCAGTCACGTCTGATTCTTTGTGACCCCCATGGACTGTAGTCCACTAGGCTCCTCTACCCATGGAATCTTCCAGGCAAGAATACTGGAGTGGGTTGCTATTTCCTACTACAGGGGACGTTCCAGACTCAGGATCAAACCCACGTCTCCTGTGTTTCCTGCATTGGCAGGCAGATTCTTTACCATTGCGTCACCTTGGCAGTCATCAGAGGAAAGTAATGAATAAAACAGAACTCCCTTTCTACGTGGAGTTTGTGTGGATAACGTTGTTGCTATTGTTCAGTCGCTCAGCTGTGTCTGACTGTGGAAAATTCTTAAAGAGATGTAGGTAATACCACAGAAATAAATAAAATGTATATCATGAAAAAACGTGGTAAGGAGTACAGGGGAAAATAAAGACAGAGAAGGGAAACTGGGTGTTGGAGAAAGGTGGTGATATTAAACCCTGTCATCAGAGCAGACATCCCTAAGAAGGTGTCACTGAAGGCTGCAAAGGAACAAGCTATGTGGCTATTTCCAAGTGGAAGGGCTTGGCAGTGCATGACCATGTGGTGGGATAAGCCAGCCCTGTTGGAGGAGCAGTGAAGAGGCAGGGTGGCTGGAGTAGAGTGAGATGGATGGGGGAGGAAGTCACAGTCAGAGGCATGAATGCCAGACCACAGACTCCCTCCAAGTGTGATGAGGGGCTTGGTTTCTATGGAGACTGCTGGAAGCCGCTGGAGGTTGGGGCAGGATGGTGTCCTTTGATATGATGCCCTTTTCACGTGTTCACTCTGTCTGCTGTGTTGAGAGTAAGTCTACAGTGGGCAAGAGGAGGAGCAGGCAAGCACACTAAGATATTTGGCAGCCTGGGCAGCAGCCCTGGCAAGAGCTGGTGGTGTCTGCATCAGGGCTATAATCAGGAAGGGGTGCCAGTTGGTTGGATGCTGGATGTACTTTAACAGTAAAACCACTGAGACTTGCTATCGGATTTGATACAGCTTAAGAAAGCGAGGATGTCAAGGATGCCCCTAAGGTTTCCAGTCTAAGCTACAGAGATGGGGAGTTTGCGCAGGACTTAAGGGAAGACCAGGAGCTCACTGTATACACGGACCAACAGACAGGAGGAGACAGAGACGGGTGAGTTGTTCAATCATTAAGTCGTGTCCTACTCTGTGACCTCATGGACTGAAGCCCACCAGGCTTCTCAGTCCATCACCATCTCCGGGGGTGTGCTCAGGCTCATGTTCATTGAGTCTGTGATGCCATCCAACCATCTGATCCTCTGTCGTCCCCTTCTCCTCCTGCCCTCAATCTTTCCCAGCATCAGGGTCTTTTCCAATGAGTCAGCTCTTCACATCAGGTGGCTAAAGTACTGAAGTTTCAGCTTCAGCATTAATCCTTCCAATGAATACTCATTGGAAGGGTCGATTTCCTTTAGGATTGACTGGTTTGATCTCCTTGAAGTCCAAGGGATTCTCAAGAATCTTCTCCAGCACCATAGGTCCAAAATATCAATTCTTTGGTGCTCAGCCTTCTTTATGGACAAGCTCTCACATCCTTACATGACTACTGGAAAGACCATAGCTTTGACTATACGGATTTTTGTCAGTGAACTGCTGTCTTTGTTTTTTAATGCGTTGTGGCTGACAACAAACATGCCTTTTTGTATTTTAATTAATTTCCCTCTTCTTCTCTCTTCCTTTCGCCTCACGTGGTGTGGAGGCTGGGTGGGTGGTAGTTAAATTAACCATCTACTTCATAGATGGCTGAAGATCCAGACAGGCTCACGCAGAAGTGGAGGCGAAGGAAATACCAAGCCGAGATTCAGAACAGGGAACTTGGACGCACGAGTGATAGTTTAATTTGCTCTTTTTTGGTAAAGAGGTGGGAGTATTTTCAGTTGTACAGGAATACTGGATTGTTCAGCGACAGAATTTCAGGAAATACATGTAAGGGGGGATGTCTGGCTGTAGAAGATGTGCGGCAGCGGACAGCTATGAGTTTCTGACTGTTCCATACCCTGCTTCCTTCCAGGTGTACGGACCTGAGGCCTCCTGTGTCAGAAGGATCACAATACATGTGTATTCAGTTGCTAAGTCGGGCCTGGCTCTTTGCAAGCCCATGCACGAGTGATAGTTTAATTTGCTCTTTTTTGGTAAAGAGGTGGGAGTATTTTCAGTTGTACAGGAATACTGGATTGTTCAGCGACAGAATTTCAGGAAATACATGTAAGGGGGGATGTCTGGCTGTAGAAGATGTGCGGCAGCGGACAGCTATGAGTTTCTGACTGTTCCATACCCTGCTTCCTTCCAGGTGTACGGACCTGAGGCCTCCTGTGTCAGAAGGATCACAATACATGTGTATTCAGTTGCTAAGTCGGGCCTGGCTCTTTGCAAGCCCATGGACGGTAGCCAGCCAGGCTCCTTTCTCCATGGGATTTTCTAGGCTAGAATATTGAAGGGGTTGTCGTTTCCTTCTCCAGGAGATCTTCCTGACCCAGGGATCAAACCCGCGTCACTTGGCATCTCCTGTCTTGGTGAGCAGGTTCTTTATCACTGAGACACCTGGGATCATAATAGAGCCTGTGGCCATAAACCAGGCATGCACGTTCCAGCTTTAGGGTCCTCACACCAGCCTCTCAACCTGCATCTGGGTAATGACTGTGACACTTGGTGAGACTCAGTCTGGAACCTATGGATGAGGGTCTATGTGGGGAGCGTTTGTCTGGCTTGTTCAGATCCTGCTGGATCTGATTTACCCTTCATTTCCCCAATGGGCACGGCTCTTAGCCTTGAATCCAGTCAAGTTGACTAGTCTGAGTCATTTGTCCTCGTTCCAATAAGGCTTTTCCATCCAATCGACATGGCACTTGTGGTAAAGAACCCAGCTGCCAATGCGGGAGACCAAAAAGACACAGGTTCAATTCCTGGTTTGAGAAGATCCCTGGGAGAGGGACATGGCAACCTACTCCAGTATTCTTGCCTGGAGAATCCCATGGACAGAGGAGCCTGGCAGGCTACGGTCCATAGGGTCGCAAAGAATTGGACACGACTGAAGCAACTTAGCCATCCAATCAACATGGAGTTAATCCTTGACTACCATCCTTTATTGGAATTCCTTCATTTTCTTGGAAGAATCCCAGAGGGTCCGGGTCAATGAAGATGTGGAGTCAAGACAGTATGCCAGAAAAGAGTCAGGCTGGGCAGACCAATATCCTGATGCCCGAGAAATCCAGACCACCATGAAAACCAAGCTAAGTTTGAGGTGATCATCAGAAGCCAAACAATGCAATCTGGGGAGAAGAAGTTAGGAGATGACCAGGACAATGGGTTCTTTGAGGGCAGTGAGCATACATGCCAGGGGCAGAAGCAGGGAGATTGTTCCTGGCTGATCTTGTTGCTTTGTGTGTGTGCTAAGTCACTTCAGTCGTGTCTGACTCTGTGTGACCCTGTGAACTGTAGCCCGCCAGGTTCCTCTGTCCATGGGATTCTCCAGGCAATAATACTGGAGTGGGTTGCCATGCCTTTCACCTTAAATCACATGGATAACCTGGATCCACTGAAGAGACACAATGACGGCCATTGTTTCCATTTGAGAGGCTCTCCCGAGTCAATGATTTGGACAGTCTTAGACAGTAAGTATCGATTTTTACAATCCTTTGATAGTAAGTATCATGCTGCTGGAAGCTTCAGAAGCTGCCACTCCCTGCTCAGATATTTTATAACAGCACCCTGACCACAATTAGCCGTGGTCTTTGCACGCAGAGCTTTGCAAGCTTGGTACCCACTGCTAACAGATCAGTTTCTCCCTGTCCCTGTGCTCTACTGGCTCCAGCTGGGTGCCACCTTCAACATCCCCTCCCTCACCCCCTTGGAAATGAACCATCGCTGTCAATTTCCTGTCCAGAGTGACTTTCAGAGACATGCCAGGGAGCTTTTATTGAAGTTGGGAAATTGGAAAGCATCTCAATTTCTCTTGCACCAAGATTTTATTATTTCCTTTGAAGTGAATTTTCAAATACACCAGACTCATCTCAGCTCAAATGGAAGTATGAAAATGCATGTAGAAATCAAAAAGAAGAGCTTTCTTGGCTGTCTCCTGTTTTGTATCGTCCATGTCCTTGCCTGCCTGCTTTGCATTTGTTAACAGAAAGATCGTTTCTGTCCATGCACAAGCAGATGGCCAAACAGAGGACCAGATTCCCAGGGAAAAATTACTCTGAGATTTTTAAAGTCTTATTTCTTTTTTCAGTTTTAGCTATTCATCCTTCAGAGGCAGAGGTCACTCTAATAAAAGGCTTCTGAGTTATATGAACATTTTTCTGTATATTCTACAATGAACATATATTACGTGTGTGTGTGCTAAGTTGCTTCAGTCATGCTTAACTCTTTGCAACTCTATGGATTGTAGACTGCCAGGGTCCTCTGTCCTTGGGATTCTCCAGGAAAGAATAATGGAGTGGGCTGCCATGCCAACCCTCCTCCAGGGGATCTTCTTGACCCAGGGATCAAACCCACTTATATCTTAGGTCTCCTGCATTGGCAGGTAGGTTCTTTACAAACAACACCCACCTGGGACGCCCACACATATGACATTTATAATCAAATAAAACAAACTGCTTTTATTTATTTTTGGCACACCAGCAGCATGTGGGATCTTAGTTCCCCAACCAGGGGTTGAACCTATGCCCCATGTGTTGGGAGCACAGAGTCTCAGTCACTGGACCACTGGGGAAGTCCCAAGCAACAAGCCATTTTAATCACATACCATAGGCCTCAGCCATGGGGAATGGGATAATAAGAATAAAATTATCTTGGGCTTGGAAGTGACATTTAAGGTCTTCAAAAACCCTTCCAGGGACCTCCCCAGGGGTGCAGCGGTTAAGAATCCACTTGCCAATGCAGAGGACATGAGTTCAGTGCCCGCTCTGGGAAGATTCCGCATGCCCCGGGCAATGAAGGCTGTGGGCCGCAACCACCGAGCCCCTGCCCTAGAGCCCACACTCTGCAACCAGAGAAGCCACAGCAATGAGAAGCCCACCCACCGCAACTAGAGAAAGCCTGAACAGTCACAAAGACCCAGCACAGCCAAAGAAAAAAGAAGATTCCTTAGAGTAACAGTGATCCTTTTTAGGGAAACTCCAGGAGGCTCAGTGGTAAAGAATTCGCCTGCCAATGCAGGAGACACAGGAGACTCGAGTTCGATCCCTAAGTTGAGAAGATCCCCTGGAGGAGGGCATGCAACCCACTCCAGTACTCTTATCTGGAGAAGCCCACGGATAGAGGAGCGAGCCTGGCGGGCTACGGTTCATAGGGTCACAAAGAGTCAGACACAAAGCCACTGAAGCGACTTAGCCTGAGCAACCCAGGGAGCTGGCCAAATGTGAAGACACTCCATAGAGCCCTCTCCAACGCTGATGCTAGAGGAAGTGTGATGTTTTGGGAAAGGAGCGCAGCTTCTGTTCCCTCTCCCAAAGGAAAGCGACAATGAACGTCACTGTGAAGTCCGTATTTGTGCACCATCTCCACAGCAGGCATATTTTATTAAAAAGGAACTAACACTCGGCTGTCAGCTGGGTTCATATACAGGCTTGAAAGTGCCGATCTACCAAGACGGGGCTGATAAGCCAGGTCTGTGGGGTCAGGAGAGTAGAGAGTATATTTCAGAGAAACAGGAATCAGTAAACACTACCATCTCGCTTCTTCTATGCCTGTGAACACAGAGTCACAATTAAAGCTAGCTATTATCTTGTAAGTAAAATGCTTTCACAGCAAATGCTTTATATTATTATCATATCAGTAATACCCAGTTTCTCTGCCTCAACCTTGTGATAAATCTCGGCTTTTATTTCTAATCAGTTCAGTTCAGCCACTCAGTCATGTCCAACCCTTTGCAGCCCTGTGGATTGCAGCACGCCAGGCTTCTCTGTCCATCATTGACTCCCGCAGCTTGCTCATACTCATGTCCATCGAGTCGGAGATGCCATCCAACCATCTCATCCCCTGTCATCCCCTTCTCCTCCTGCCTTCAATCTTTCCCAGCATCAGCGTCTTTTCCAATGAGTCAGCCCTTCCCATCAGGTAGGCCCCCTTTAATCTAATCCACTGTGGTTTGATTAACTAGAGTTAGTGAAAGCCAGATGAAATGATATGATTGAAAGCATCCACTCAAACCTCACCAGTGCTAAATATTGTCTCAGGCATGAAGATCCTACCCACGAGGCCAGAATGCTATGCATTCTGTAATCTGAAAGTGACCAACATTTCCAACCACATCTTCTGTAACTTGTATTTTACATTTAAAGGCATCTGTTATTTTATTGGACCACACTTCTTATTTTCTTCTAGGAAATATGGTTAGTATTTCATTCCTCCCACCATTGCCTCCTCCAAATGTTCCTTCCCTAGTCCAAATATATGGTTATAGAAGTGACATTCTTACAAGTTCTGTGTTTTTACAAATTTCCTCTTCTCTGTGTATGGAAGTTGGTACAACCTGAGCTGGACACTTGCAGGGGATTTTAGAATGTGAACCGGAGTCTGAGTTCCTCCTTGGTCACAGACATGGGGGATGCTAATAGGAGAGCCTGCGCCCTGGTTCCCACCATAAGGAGAAAGACAGGGAAAGTGATAAGCTGGGAGAATCAGAGATGGGGGTGGCGAGTGTAAGTGCTGGTGGTTTTTCAGCCACTTGTCCCCTTTGTCATCGTGACCACCTATACCTCTGCCCATGCCACAGTTTTGTGGATGTTTACTATTAAAAAAAATGGAGTATTGTTGATTTACAATATTGCATTTCTACTGTACAGCAAAGTGAATCAGTTATACACATATCCACTCTTTTTTAGATTCCTTTCCCATGTAGGTCATTACACAGTACTGAGTAGATTTCCCTGTACCACACAACACATCCTTATTAGTCACCTATTTGATATATAGTAGTGTGTATATCGGAGAAGGCGATGGCACCCCACTCCAGTACTCTTGCCTGGAAAATCCCATGGATGGCGGAGCCTGGTAGGCTGCAGTCCATGGGGTCGCTAAGAGTCAGACACGACTGAGCGACTTCCCTTTCACTTCTCACTTTCATGCATTGGAGAAGGAAATGGCAACCCACTCCAGTATTCCTGTCTGGAGAATCCCAGGGACAAGGGACCTGGTGGGCTGCCGTCTGTCGGGTCGCACAGAGTTGGACACGACTGAAGCGACTTAGCAGCAGCAGCAGCAGTGTGTATATGGGGCATCCCAGGTGTCACTAGTGGTTAAGAACCTGCCTGTCAACAAAGGAGATTTAAGAGAGGCAGGTTCGATCCCTGGGTTGGGAAGATCCCCTGAAGGAGGGAATGGCAACCCACTCTAGCATTCTTGCCTGGAGAAGCCCATAGACAGAGGAGTCTGGCAGGCTACAGTCCATAGGGTCACAAAGAGTTGGACACGACTGAAGTGACTTAGCATGGCATGGCATGGAGTGTATATGTGAATCTCAATCTCCAGATTCATCCCTCTCCTCTTACCCTCTGGTAACCGAAAGTGTGATTGCTACATTTGTGACTCCATTTCTGTTTCATAGATTCATTTGTACCCTTTTAAAAAGTTCCATATATAAGAGATATCATAGGATATGTCTTTCTCTGTCTGACTCACTCTACTCATTATGAAAATCTCTAGGTTCATCCACGTTGCTGCTGACGGCACTATTCCATTCTGTTATATGGCCGAGTAATATTCCATTGGATATATGTACTGCATGTCCTTTAGTCATTTCTCTGTTGATTGACATTACAGTTGCTTCTATGTCCTGGCTATTATAAATAGTGCTGCAACGAATACAGGGGTGCATGTGTCTTTCTGAATTATGTTCTCTTTGGCTGTGTGCTGAAGCTCCAGTACTTTGGCCACCTCATGTGAAGAGTTGACTCATTGGAAAAGACTCTGATGCTGGGAGGGATTGGGGGCAGGAGGAGAAGGGGACGACCGAGGATGAGATGGCTGGATGGCGTCACTGACTCCATGTGCGTGGGTCTGGGTGAACTCCGGGAGTTGGTGATGGACAGGGGGGCCTGGCGTGCTGCGATTCATGGGGTCGCAAAGAGTCAGACACGACTGAGCGACTGAACTGAACTGAACTGAACTGGCTGTGTGCATTACTACTCATTTCTGTTTTAACCTAAGCTATGTAAGTTGAGTTTTCAGTCACTTGCAACCAAAGTAATCCCAATGAACTTACTTGGCGTGTGCTTTTCCACCCATTTGCCTGCTCTGTAAGTGCTGCTTCCTCTCTAAGCATTCATGCCCTTATCTCCAACTCACAGATTTCTTTCTTTGAAGACTGAGGTTCAATGCCAAAGCCTTAATTAAAAATGGCAGCTCGTGTTTCCAGCTGAAGTGGTCGTGCTCTCTTCTGCTCCATGGCTTTCACTGTTACTTTATGACAGTGATGTTGTCTCTTATAATAAAGCTCTACTTGCACATGTTAGATCTTGCCTCTTATCCTCCATTAATTGTAAAATATCCTAAGAGCAGAGATTGTGTGGTCATTGGTTTGCTAATCCTCGTAAGATCCAGCACTGGACTGTGATGTGAGAAGAAATACTCCTTTAACTTTTTCTTGAGTTGTATTTCCATCTGATTCCTCCAAGCCATGGGAGCAGACTTTGGGAAGTAGCTAAGTTACCCAATCAAGCAAATTTCATCTGGTAGCACTGTGTTCTAAGCGTGAGTTTCAGCTCCTAGAATAGGGGCTTTCCCCACAGTAAAGCTGCTTGACATTATTGTTGTTCAGTCATTAAATAATGCCCGACTCTTCGCAACCCCATGGACCGCAGCATGCCAGGCTTCCCCATCCTTCACCAGCTCCCAGAACTTGCTCAAACTCATGTCCATTGAGTTGGTGATGACATCCACCCACCTCATCCTGTGTTGCTCCCTTCTCCTCCTGCCCTCAATCTTACCCAGCGTCAGCGTCTTTTCCAATGAGCTGGCTCTTGCCATCAGGTGGCCAAAATATGAGAGCTTCAGCTTTAGCATCAGTCCTTCCAATGAATATCCAGGGTTGATTTCCTTCAGGTGTACAGCCCCTCTTTTAAATTCTTGCTCCAAAAGGCATGCCAGTCCATCATTTCTGCAGAGCAGCCTCATGCATGGGCACTCTCCCATCTTTCTGAGTCTCTGTGAGCTTATGGAATGATATTACTGGCAGTCATCCAAATAGTGCTCCTCACTGAATTTGGGGCCAGGATCAAAACTAGCAAGAACCCACAGTCTGTGGAATTTGCTACCGTAAGAATCAAAATCCCACAGCTGGAAAGATCCATAGTACAAGCTAAATGTATCCCATGCTTTTACTCAGGTTTTTCCTTACTCTTGGGATGGTGGCACCCATCCCAACCCTTCTTCCCTGACTACTCAAATATTTATTGTTTCTCAAGTTCCCTTTGGCATTCTCTCTGCCCCCACCACTGGAGGTATTTTTGTCCCCCTTCTGGCCCTCCTCAGCACCCTCTTTCCCCCTCTCATAGCTCTTGTTGATTGACAGCATACATCCTTCTTTGCTTTACATTTGTACTGCCCAAATCTGTCTTCCTGACTAAGGTGTTGGCTAAAGCTTGTTCTTTTTGCTGTCCTATCTCCCAGCATGGAGCCTGGCATAGATTAGATGCTCAGTCAATATTTATTGTAGGCATCATTCCCTGTAATTACATGATGACAACAGGAAATATTTATCTTCTTGAATCTAGGTAAAACTGAACCTGATTAAGCAAGGCAGACAGGAGTCTGGGCAACTCCTGTGGCATTCCAACAGAGGAGAAATTCATAACTTATCTCAGCAAACACTTATAACGCCAGTGGAGTTTGTTCAGTGGTGATAAATGTATTTGTATTGTCACTTCGTCTTCATTGGCTCTTTGTTCCTCTTTACTAGATTGCAAAACTCTGGAGCAGATAGAGGCTATTTCCTTTCTTTACCATCTTCACTGTGTCTAATGTAAGATAATGAACAGGGTGGACAGGTCTTAAGTGATTGATTCATTGACTGACTCAGTCAATAAGCGTTTTCTCAGCTTTCACTGACTGCCAAAGATGTGAACCAGGGCCTTTCGGTCCAGTTCCAGATACTGTGTTTTATCACGGCTTCTTGTTTATGAATTTGAATCAACATGAAAACGTTAATCAGGTCAATATGGGAACAAAGCAAAGGGTGATGAATTCTGCCCTAGGAAAGCCTTCCAGCAGTAGGGATTTTTTTTTTTATATATAGACCATTTTTAAAGTTGTTATTGAATTTGTTACAATATTGCTTCTGTTTCATGGTTTGTTTTATGGTTTTTTTTTTTTGGTTTTCTAGCCCTGAGGCATGTAAGATCTTAGCTCAACAACCAAGGATTGAACCCACACCTCCTGTATTGGAATGCAAAGTCTTAACCACTGGATTGTCAGGGAAATCTCAGGAAGGGATATCTAAGCTTCATTCTGCAAGTACATTGGCCACTCAGAGGAGAAAAGACTTTAGGTGGATGGTCCTCTGTGGAAATGTTACAATTTCCAGGCTAAATACCCAAAGCATGGCAAAACCAACCCAAAGCATGCCTTACATGCTCCCGAATGGGTCTCAACTCTGAATATAGCGTGATGAAGTGGAGACAGCCAGCTACAAAGCATGGGCTGTTGGGTTCTGGGCCAGCAGTGCAACTGCAAGAAAGTCTTACCCCGCTCTGAGCCTGAGTTTCCTCATCTGTAAAATGGGTATGACAACCCTAATCAAATGAAAACTCAACTAGGAAACTCCACCATAGTCTATAAAAGAGGTCAAGTTTTTGCTCTGGGGCAAATGTTCCACTGGGCTTCCCAGGTGGTTCAGCCGTGAAGAATCTGCCTGCCAATGCAGGAGACGTGGGTTCGACCCCTGGGTTGGGAAGATCCCTTAGAGAAGCAAATGACAACCTACTCCAGTATTCTTGCCTCAGAAATCCCATGGAAAGAGGAGCCTGGCAGGCTGCAGTTCGCAGGGTTGAGAAAGAGTCGGACACAACTTAGCAGCTAAACAACAAGAAGTACTCCACTAGCATTTAACATTTCTCACAGTCCACTGCTGTGGTCTCCCTTCCTTCCTCTCCTTCAAAGAGCTCATTGCTTTCGTGGTGAGCGGCAGCCCCACCGCTCACCCAAGCAGCAGTGGACAGAGCAATGGTGTCGAAGAAGCAGTTAACATATAAAATAATAGCAAGGGGCTGAAATTGCCCCGATGCCCATTGCTGCTCTAGTTTTTATAGTCCATTAAAACCTACAATCACTGTAATGTTTATGCATTATTGGGGAGATAAATTGCATAATTTTCATTTTGCAATTTAAATGTAATTATGATCTTACTAATGACTTAAACCTGAATTTGCTAGACTATCAGTTTTTCTAACCCTTGCCAAAATTATAGGTAATTACTTAAGGCTTACAATAATTATAAGTCCATCTCTTAAATAATGAATGTGCACTTTCATGGTACAAAACAGCTAGTAATCAAACGACCTCCGCTTACACTGCAAACCCATGCAATTAGGCCTATTGTGTAGGTCTGTGGAAATATACCCATTTGCAAGAGTCCCTTCAGTTGGCAAGCTAAAACAGAGCTGCTGTGGATTATAGCATCAAGTAAGGGAGAAATCCCCGGCTGCCACAAGACGAGAAAAAGGAAGTGATCTGTGAAGCCGTAGGAAGTTCAATATTAATCGACACAGTACTACTGAAGCTGGTGGGTTTGGGGCTGAGGAAGGGGAAAAAAGTGAGGGACCCTGTCAGGGCTGGACTTGGAGAAATAGGGAATGATCTACTCATGATTTTCACAAAGAAACTAAGTGTGGGGGTTTGGGGGGCTATCATCTGCATTTTGTTCCCTTTCTTCTTCTTTAGGGGGCATGCTAATTCCATCACACAACATAGGATAATCTGCTGAGTTGCGAAGATCCCACGGGGATTAATAAGGTGATATTTTTTTGCCCTTGAGGAATCAGCCCACTTCTGTGTATTACAAGATAGGGAAATAGAAAATCAGAACATACTCTGATAAGTGTTACAATTTTCCACAGAGTACTAGTAGATAGACAGGGATACTGGTAGATAGGCTAGATACTAGTACACTGGACTAGTAGATAAACCTGGCGTGCTGCAGTCCATGGGGTCACACAGAGTGGGACACGACTGAGCGACTGATCAACAGCTGGTAGATACGGGAACGCTGAGCCACAAATGGTGTTTCTCACTACAGTAAGTCCCCACATACGAGAGAGGTCCATTCCAAGTGCAAGTTCGTAAGGCCAAAATGTGTTTGTAAGTCCATACCCAACTAACACAGTAGGCTATATTGTACTGTATTGTAATAAGTTTATAATACTTTTCACACAAATGGAATGCAATGTGAAATGGGAGACCCTGTTCTTCTGAAGGAAAAAAAAAATCACTTATACTCAAGTAGTGAAGAGATTGAATTCCAACCTAAGTCCTCCCTTCAAGGCTATGTTCACCTAGGAAAGTCATTTTCTCTCTCTGGCTTCACTTTTTCTAAATTAGGAATTAAAGGCTCCAGTCCTGGCAGATTTTGATTCTAAGATCTGGCTCTGCACACCAGGACCTCCAATCAATGGTGAGAGATTCAAGTTTCTTGACTATAATCAGCAGCTTAGTAAAAACCACACACCTTTTGCACCAAGGAGATGTTATGCCTCCCCATCCTGCCATGGGTGGGATGCAGGCATGGAGGATGGCCTGAAATCTGGCCACCCAATAGCATCTCAGTGTCCCGCCCTGCCCCCCTCCCCAAAGCAACTCCAGTCGCATCTTCTGCACAAACAGCAGCCCCAGAAGCCTGTTGTGCTTCAACGCTTGGCAGATTCCACCTCCGTGGACAACAGGGCTCCACATGGGCCCCAGTGAAGTTTACAAATCTGTGGGAAGAACCCTGGTCCATGCTGTCAGCTTCACACTGCATCACCCTCCAGCAAAGGGCCTGACTCAAAGGAGAGCACAGACTCTGTTGCCAGCTATGGCAGATTATCCCCGAGGCAAGCCAGATTTCTCATTACTTAGCAAGTCACTCCACAGTGGGACTCGGCCCCCTTGAATCCACAATGTGATGGCATAGCAAGGCCCATTGAGCACCTCCCTGTTTACTTGGGTGAAAAACACATCCCTGGCAGCTCTAGTCCCACCCAAACTCACATCAAATACTTGGAAACCCCTAGCTCAGCATACTCCATCCTTTAGCCAATGGGACACGGGCTGAGAACAGGTGGTCTGGGGCAGATGGGGGACCCCCAGCTGCAAGAGGGCTTTCCTGTGATCACTGTAGTTTTTTCTTTTTTGCTGTGCCGGGTCTTCTTTGCTGCCCGGGCTTTTCACTGCTTGTTGCAAGTAGGGGCTACTCTCCAGTTGCAGGGCACGGGCTTCTCATTGCGGTGGCTTCTCTTGTTGCTCTCGAGGATTGAGGTGTGAGTAGTTGCAAGTCCTAGGATCTAGAGCACAAGCCCAGGAGTTGCAGCACATGGGACTTAGTTGCTCCGTGGCAAGTGGGATCTTCCCGGATCAGGGATCAAACCTGTGTCTGCTGCACTGGCAGGCAGATGCTTTACCACTGAGCCACCAGGGAAGTCTATGATCACTCCATTCTTACACTCCAGTTTCCTCCCTGGATGATGATTCTGGTTTCTCACGACCAGAGTGTCACTCAGCTGTGGGCAAAGCCACAGACTTTTAGATGATGGAGAGAAAGTATGACAAGCACAGCAGGATTTGGAATCAAATGGATTTGGTTCCATTCCAGCTATAATACTCTTAGCTCTAACGTCTTGGGCAAGTTATGAAGGTATTTCTTGGTCTCAGTTTCTCAGTATGAGAGACGGGGAAGATAAGTTTCTAGTGAAGTTGTTATAAACATCAGTAATGGTTCTTAAAATGTTCACAGAATAAGTCTTAATGATGAGAAGTGTAAAAAATCATCATGTCTAAATCTAGGCATTTCAGGAACTGTTTTCAGGTCATCAAACAGGGATTTTATGCCCGCTTCTTGGTACCTGTGAGAGTTTTACCATTGCTTTCCAAGTACTGTTCCTCTGTAACCAACACTTTGGTTGATTTGGTCTGGTTGCACCTCAACTCCAGGTTCAACTTCAGACACTATCTTGGACTCTTTTGACCCCACTACAGGTCAAGTGTTCTCACCTACCCAGGCTTGGGTCCCAGAGCATTGGCTATGGAGAATCTGGGTGAGGACTGACTCCATCAAGGTCACTACAGTGAAGCAAAGACGCAGCCTAGAAGAAATTGCATGGGGCACTGGGCTGGGATGTGAAACAATGGTTACATTGACTTGTATTTGGAAGCCAAGCCATTGAGTCCCATTTCTGAGTGACCAACAAGTCGGTATGTTTTTCAAAGATCAAACACAGCAACTTCCAGCCAACTTTGCATTCTCACCCTAAGGAGTTGGATGGGGGGCGGGGGATGAAAGATCAGTTATGAAATCCCTTGTCTCTGCTCCTTGATGTACAGCAGACCCTGTGCATAGAGGTTCAGGTAGGGAGTCATAAACACCGGCCGGGTGTCCATCACAGAGCCATGTGCTTCCCAGGGCATTCACTTTAGTAGAGAAGAAAGTCACTCTTTTTCAGAGGTGGGTGTTCAGGGTAGTGTTCAGTTCAGTTCATTTCAGTCACTCAGTCATGTCCGACTCTTTGAGACTCCATGAATTGCAGCATGCCAGGCCTTCCTGTTCACTAACTCCCGGAGTTCACTCAAACTCACGTCTATCAAGTTGGTGATGGATCCAGCCATCTCATCTTCTGTTGTCCCCTTTTCCTCCTGTCCCCAATCCCTCCCAGCATCAGAGTCTTTCCCAGTGAGTCAACTCTTCACATAACGTGGTCAAAGGCCTGGAGTTTCAGCTTTAGCATCATTCCTTCCAAAGAACATCCAGGACTGATCTCCTTTAGAATGGACTGGTTGGATCTCCTTGCAGTCCAAGGGACTCTCAAGAGTCTTCTCCAACACCACAGTTCAAAAGCATCAATTCTTCGACGCTCAGCTTTCTTCACAGTCCAACTTTCACACCCATACATGACCACTGGCAAAACCATAGCCTTGACTAGATGGACCTTTGTTGGCAAAGTAATGTCTCTGGTTTTCAATATGCTATCTAGGTTGGTCATAACTTTTCTTCCAAGGAGTAAGCGTCTTTTAATTTCATGGCTGCAGTCACCATCTGCAGTGACTGGACCCCCCAAAATAAAGTCAGCCACTGCTTCCCCTGTTTCCCCATCTATTTCCCATGAAGTGATGGGACCAGATGCATGATCTTCGTTTTCTGAATGTTGAGCTTTAAGCCAGCTTTGCACTCTTCTCCTTCACTTTCATCAAGAGGCTTTTTAGTTCTTCTTCATTTTCTGCCATAAGGGTGGTGTCATCTGCATATCTGAGGTGATTGATATTTCTCCCAGCAATCTTGATTCCAGCTTGTGTTTCTTCCAGTCCAGCGTTTCTCATGATGTGCTCTGCATATAAGTTAAATAAGCAGGGTAACAATATACAGCCTTGACGTATTCCTTTTCCTATTTGGAACCAGTCTGTTGTTCCATGTCCAGTTCTAACTGTTGCTTCCTTACCTGCATATAGGTTGCTCAAGAGGCAGGTCAGGTGGTCTAGTATTCCCATCTCTTTCAGAATTGTCCACAGTTTACTGTGATCCACACAGTCAAAGGCTTTGGCATAGTCAATAAAGCAGAAATAGATGTTTTTCTGGAACTCTCTTGCTTTTTCCATGATCCAGTGGATGTTGACAATTTGATCTCTGGTTCCTCTACCTTTTCTAAAACCAGCTTGAACATCTGGAAGTTCACGGTTCATGAATTGCTGAAGCCTGGCTTGGAGAATTTTGAGCATTGCTTTACTAGCGTTAGAGGAAAAGAAAAAGCAGCATGGCCCACTGTTGGGGACACAAGGCAAGGGCTGTGGCTAAAGACCTTCAGATCCCAACTTCATCCAGAGAAGGATATCACCTTTGATTGCACTTAATTCAACATAACTCGATTCCGCTTCAGAACTGTGACATTTAAAATTTTAAACCAATGTAAAACATTTTTATTTTGTCATAAAATATCAATCTTTATAAGAAATAGAAATATCCCCCCGCCATCAACCCCTCCCAAAGAACTCTGTAACTATCCCTTTAATTAGATACTCTTTAATAAATATATCTTGTTCTCAAATCCCCACGCACTTGGTACAGTAGTTCATTAGCACAGGAAGAAGCAATTTAGATTTCCTCTGATAATAGCATCTGTCACTAATCAAATTAAGGCAGGATGTGCCAATTATCTAAAGCCGGACATGCTAGCGTGGGGTGAGGTGGGGGGAAGCTCAGGGCAGTAAATATCATCTTTAAAATGACAGTCTCAGAGAAGGAGAATGGTGTATGATATCCGTTATACATCAAAGCTGAAAAGAAATGATACAAATGAGTGTGTTGGGTTACTCAGTCGTGTCCGACTCTGCGACCCCATGGACTGTAGCTCGCCAAGCTCCTCTGTCCTCTGGAATTCTTCAGGCAAGAATACTAGAGTGGGTTGCTGTTTCCTTCTCCAGGGGATCTTCCTGACCCAGGGATCGAACCTGTGTCTCTTACGTCTCCCACATTGCCAGGCAGGTTCTTTATCATCTGAGCTACCACAGAAGCCCAAATAGTGATCCAAATGAAGCTACTACCAAAACAGAAAGAGGCTCAGAGACTTAGAGAAAAACTTATGGTTGTTGGGGGTACGGATGGGGAAGGGATAGTTAGGGAGTTAGGGATAGACATGTACACACTGCTGTATTTAAAATGCGTAACCAACAAGGATGGACTCTATAGCACATGGAACTCTGCTCAATGTTATGCGCCAGCCTGGTTGGGAGGAGAGTTTGGGGGAGAATGGATACATGCATACATATGTTCACCTGAAACTGTCACAACATTGTTAATCGGCTATAATCCGATAAAACAGTAAAACAAAACAAAACCAAAAAAGAATCTATGAAGCAGAATGCTAAACAAATCTTGCAAAATATACAACATTCACTACAAAACACAAACAAGCAAAACACAGGAAAAAATAAAATTACATTCTCATCTCCTCAGTGAATGTGGCTGTCCTGATGTCACATCTCTCAGCTTGTTTTCCCTGTGAAGATATTCTTATTGATCGGAACATCCAGGTGGATGCAGGGTTTATCAGATCTTGTCACTAGACCTGAAAGCAATAGTGAGCCGTGACCAATGGACTCCCTGAAATCCATGCACTCATTTCTTTATACAATTAATACTGCTGGAGCTCCTGCTCTATTACCTTGTGGCAGGCTTGGGGAGGCAGAGAAAAAAGAAAGACATAGAGAAGTCATTCTGAATTCTGTGTCCCTCAGTGTGAATCCACCACAGCCAACCCACCACACATAATAAGTGCTATGAACCGGGATCTTTGTGGTCACTGGAGGTACAGCTATGAACGAACCAACGTCCTTGGCCTCAGGGAGCTTACATTCTAGGGGATGGGGGAGACCAGCTACACACTGTAAGAGAGCAGACAGTGAAACAGGGTGGTGAGACAGAAAGAGGGAGGGCGTGTGTGGTGCTGCTCTCTTCAGCGGCGGTCCCTAATCTTCTGGCACCAGGGACCAGATTCAAGGAAGAAAATTTTTCCATGGACGGGGGTGGGGGATGGTTTGGGAATGATTCAAACACATTACATTTCTTGTGCATTTTATTTCTATTATTATTACATCAGTTCCATCACGGGTCATCTGGCCTTAGATCCCAGAGATTGGGGTCCCCTGCATTAGGGGGATCAGGAAAGGCCTGAGAAAGTCACCTTTGAGCAGAGGTCATGATCAGGTGAAGGAACGAGACACAAGATCTGAGAGCCATGCAGAGATCTGCAGAAAGACTCTAAAACCTCAAGGAAAGAGGCAGCGCAAGGGTGGTCTGGCTTTAGAGACTGTGTTTTCAATGTCTCCTAGCCCCATCCAGCCCATCCCTGCATGGTCCTTCCCTTGTCATCGGTGTGTATGAACTTTGAGGGCATTACACAAAGTGAAATGAGTCAGACAGAAAAAGACAAAATACCATATGATCTCATTTATATGTGGAATCTAAAAGAAAAAGAAATCTCATAGAATGAGAATACGTCATGATTGGTGGTTGCCAGACCTGAGAGCAGGCTGGGGGTGGGAGGGGGTGCAAAATGGATGAAGGAGTCAAAAGATACCAACTTCCAATTATAAAATACATAAATGATGGGGATATGATGTACAGCATGGTAACTATAGTTAATAATACTGTATTTTATATTTGAACATTTCTAAGAGTGAATTTTCAAAGTCAGTACACAAGAAAGAAAAAATGTCTAACCATGTATGGTGACAGGTGTTAATGAGATGGTCATGCTGGTTACTTCACAATGTTTACAAATATCAAATCATCAGTTGTACACCTCAATCTGATACTATAGTATTAATAGCCGTCAATTACACCTCCATGAAAAATGTAAGTGACATCAACTGATGACACGGCAGTGTTATTCCCATGAACCACAGGCAGCTTCCAGGAGAGCAAAATCGTTGGCTTCTGGGGGTGGGTGGGTGAGTGGGTGATTGCGTCTGTGGTTGCAAAGCTGAAGCTCAGAGAAGCCAGGAGCCGCGCTGAGGTTGGAAGAGAACCAGCAGAGCACGGTGACCTAGAACCACTGTGAAGACGGTCACTGCAAGCAGAAGAGGCGAGCCACTGTGAAGACGGTCACTGCAAGCAGAAGAGGCGAGCCACTGTGAAGACGGTCACTGCAAGCAGAAGAGACGAGCCACTGTGCCCTTGGCTATTGAATCTTGAGTCAAATGAGCAAAGGGAAGTGACCATCGGATCTGGAGGAAGGGAGATGGTTGCTGACTTTGGCAAGAGTGTTTCCATGGGTGGTAAAGACAAGTACTTGGTCACTGTGAGTGGATGAGACACCAGGACACTAAGGAAGAGGAGCTGGGCTCTGAAAGGGAGCCGCGACCTGGGCGGGCAGCCGAAGGAGAGGGCAGGTCCAGGGAGAGCATTTTTCAAAGGGTGTGAGCTTTGGCAAGACAAGTGAGTCCCCTACTATGAACCTCCAAGTTGGGAGCTTTCAAAGATGTGAATGTGTGTTTGCACGTCCAGTCACGAATCTGGCATACACTGTCACCTGTGTGCATCCTCTAAAGTGGGTGTGTTTTGTGTATTTTACAGAACTGGTTTTTTGTGTTTGTTCTTCATGTATTATTTGTGTGAAAATATTGTAAACCTATTCAGTTCAGTCAGTTCAGTTCAGCCGCTCAATCGTGTCCAACTCTGCGACCCCATGAATTGCAACACGCCAGGCCTCCCTGTCCATCACCATCTCCCGGAGTTCACTCAGACTCACGCCCATCGAGTCGTGATGCCATCCAGCCATCTCATCCTCGGTCGTCCCCTTCTCCTCCTGCCCCCAATCCCTCCCAGCATCAGAGTCTTTTCCAATGAGTCAACTCTTCGCATGAGGTGGCCAAAGTACTGGAGCTTCAGCTTTAGCATCATTCCTTCCAAAGAAATCCCAGGGCTGATCTCCTTCGGAATGGACTGGTTGGATCTCCTTGCAGTCCAAGGGACTCTCAAGAGTCTTCAATATAGTATTATATAGCTGATTGCATTATAACCTAGACTAACCTTGTTGCACTTAGGAACAAAATTGGACTTAAGAACGTACTCTTGGGACTTCCCTGGTGACCCAGGGGTAAAGGATTTGCCTGCCAATGCATGGGACAAGGGTTCCAACCATGTGGGGTCCAGGAAGGCCCCACATGCTATAGAGCAAATAAGGCTGTGCACCACAATTACTGAGCCTGTGCCCTAAAGCCTGTGATCTGCAATGAGAAGCCACAGCAATGAGAAGCCAGCAAACTGCAACTAGAGAGTAGCCCCCTGCTCGCCTCACCTGGAGAGAGCCCTCTTGCAACAGTGAAGAACCCAGCACAGCCCAAGATAAATAAATGAAAAAAAGAAAAAAACACTCTCTGAATGGAACTACCTTCATAAACTAACGGTAACGGCTCTGGAAAGAGGGAGGAAACTAGCATTGAAGAGAACTTGAAAGCTGCAGGAGGCGCCTGTGCTCCACTGGTGACATAAGTCTTAGATGGGTGCCAGACATTGTCATCCATCATGTAAGGTGGGAAAGTGGAGAATATGTGCGAGATGCAACTGGCCAAGTAGATAACAAGGCGGCAAATTTGGGACGTTTTCCCACGGCTTTTAATCTCTCGGTAAACCATGATGTTAGACCAGCCTGAGGAGGAGGGGGTGAGAGGGTGGCAGGCGTGGGAGAATCCCCTCTGGAGTTGTAGGGGGACAGCCGGGTGGTGCTGAGCTTCCACCTGAGAACAGCAAGCGTGAATTGAAAGGGAGAGCTGACAGCCCTGTGAGTGATCTTCTGTGGCCGTGTTCAGTGCTCGGCATGGGGGAGAGGTTGACATTTGAGCTGGAGGCAGTTAGGATGGTGGGAGGGTGGAGCCGGGTATCAGGATGTATGCGGGCAAAGGAGGGGCTATCAGGATGCGGTGTGGACTCCAAGCTGGACCAGGAAGGGAGTGAACATACAAAGGGGAGAACAGAAAAGAGGCGGCATCAATGAACTGGAGGACCCGATGCATCAGAGTAAGGGTATGAGAGGAAGTGAGTGGGGCACATGGTGACGGTCGCCTTGGTGACGGTTGCCCCCTGCAGGTGGACATCTTCCTGCATCTTAGGGATGACACGGAGGTTAGAAATTATCTTGCTCATGTACTAGGGCGTGTGATGGATAAGGGCTAGGACCAGGACAGAGTCCTAGGAAGTGACTGGCTAAGGCAGGAAGCCCTCATGAGTCAACTTCAGTTGACCTCCTCCAAGAATGTCGGATAGAAATCAAACTAAGCTGAACCAGGAATAATGAATGCACATCTGAGGGCAAGAACCTGGTACCAGATGGGGATTGAAAGTGGATCCAGAGCAGGGCGTGTGGAGCTAGAAGTGAGCAGAAATCAGAGGGTAGAGGAGTATGTAGCGTGGACACGTCCACGTGCGGACAGGTCAGTGCACAAAGGCTCAGGTGGTCTTCTGAATTCCCCAGGGCCCCCGCTGGTTCTGTGCTTAAGTGTCTCTGCCCTTGAATCTCAAAGGCACACAGTGTGTCTTTTGAGAGCAGTGAGGTGCCATTGGCAGCACACAGTCCCATGGGTGGTGAACAGCTTGCTGTGAAGTAGAGGACAGCGGGGCAGGGCAGGGCAGTGACCACTGGGCGGAGCCACGCTGGCCTGTGGCCATTTCTGAGGGTTCCAGGGAGAAACAGACCGCACGCTCCACTCCTCCCAACACAGTATTTACAGGGCAACGAGGCGGTCGAGGTGATGACGTGAAGTGAGGGTAACTAGGAACGCCGTGTTCTAGACCCAGCTCTGCCACAGATAATAAACAAATTCAAGAATAATTTGACTTTGGGAGATCCAGTAACTGCCAAAGAATGTTGGGAGACGTTATGATCTAGAACAACATGTTTCCAATATTAGCGTGCCGAAGAATTACCTGACAAGCTTGTTTCCTGTTCTGCTTTTTGCCACGCCCGACAGCATGTGAGATCTCAGTTCCCCAACCAGGGGTCAAACTCACACCCACTGCAGTGGAGGCATAGAGTCTTAACCGCTGGACCCCCAGGGAAGTCCCCAGCAAGCTTGTTAAAGTACGGGTCCCTGGTCTGGTGACTCTGATATCGTGTGTCAGGAACAGGGTCCATGTATTTCATTTCTAACCAGCTCCCAGGGGATGCCCCTGGACCACACTTTGACTAGCACCAGCAGAGGAGGAATGATGAGGGGGAAGAAAGAGAGAAATCAGAAACATGGGTGGTCAAAGGACACAAAAAGGAGAGAGGCAGGCTGAAGATAATTGCCAGGGGCTTTACAATTTGTGAAACTATCCTTCATGGGATGTTAGTCAAGCCCTTCAGAACTCAAGATAAGACTGGATTGTGGAAGCCTGCTGCACCACAGTGATTAGTTTGGACTGCTTCCTATGGGCAATAACTTTTGATAGTAGAGGTGACGACAGACTGAGAATAATGTCATGGGGATGTTATTTTGGCAGCAAATGGCAGTAAAGACTGAAGTCATCACAAGGGAGATGAGAACGAAGGTTTTAGTCACTAAGAAGCGGAAGGATTGTAATAAGACATGGAACAGAGAGAAACTTACTTTCAAACAGGGAAGTAAGTTTGGGGAAAGATTTTTAAAAAAGATCAGTAGGGCTGAATGGCAAAATAACTGCAAGGAAACAACTGATGGAAGAGCTTATGATGGCTGAGGATTTTTGACCTTCTGACCTTTTATCTTTGGTATCACTTTAGAGAAAAGTCACCAGGAAGATACCTTCCTTTATTCAGATATGGAATCAGAGACAAGCATTAAGAAGTGAACTTGCAAAGAACATCTGATTATCAAATAAGAAACACAGTTATTCGAAGTAAAGTGCCACAAAATTCCTGGTTTTACAGTTAGCCCACTCATGGTGGAAAAGGTTCTTTGAACACAAGTGTCATATCCACAAACATCATATCACGGACTTCCCTGGCAGTTCAGTGGTTAAGATTCTGTGCTCCTGGGGACCCAGGTTCAGTCTCTGGTCAGGAAACTAGATCCCGCATGCCATGAGGTATAGTCAAACCCACCCCCAAAACAAAAACCATATCATACCAGAGCCTTAGGCATCTGAAATGTGAAAGTCAGAGGCAAGCTTGTTTCTTTGTGAGCCTGGAAGGATGAGTGGATGAATGCAAGGATGACCATGTTAAATTTGGTTCTCTGGGGTTCTTTGCCTTTATTTTCTGATGCTGGGAATTGGTGTACATGATGAGAGCTCCTGCTCTTGCTGGAAGTGTCTGCTTAGTTTGTTCCTCTCCTGTTCTTGTTCTGAATAAAGAGATAGTGAAGCAGAATGGGAAGAGCTCGGAGCAGGGGTCAGGAGACTGCACATGGGGCCACGGCAAGCCATTAACTATGTACTGCAGGCCCCTCTTGAGGAGGAAGTTAGCTTCACAGTTCCCAGGTAGCTTCTAGTTGTTGTTCAGTTGCTAAATCATGTCTGCCTCTGTGTGATCCTAGGGACTGCTGCCCTCAGGCTCCTCTGTCCTCCACTATCTCCCAGAGTTTGCTCAGACTCAGATCCACTGAGACGGTGTTGCTATCTAACCATCTCATCCTCTCCTCTTTTTGCTCCCAATCTTTCCCAGCATCAGCATCTTTTCCAATGAGTCAGCTCCTCCCATCAGGTGGCCCACTGGAGCTTCAGCTTCAGCATCAGTCCTTCCAGTGAATATTCAGGGTTGATTTCCTTGAAGAGTGATTGGTTTGATATCCCTGCAGTCCAAGGGCCTCTCAAGAGTCTTCTCCAGCACCACGATTTAAAAACGTTAATTCTTTGGCACTCAGCCTTCCGTGTGGTCCAACTCTCACAGCCCTACGTAACTACTGTTGTAGCTTCCAGAGCTGACAACAAGCAGAGGTAGGATACTGGCTCCATTCCTGAGATGCTAGTAGATGCTTTCTTTCAAATGCATCCTTTGTCTCCAGAGCACATCAACCTCATTATGGACTGTATACACCACAGGACTACAGGGGAATGCCAACACCTTGCCAACATCTTCCCACCCCACCATCCCGTTCTTCCCCTCCCCACTTCTCTTCTTTTCTTCTCCTCTCTTCCCTTCATTTCTCTTCATTCCTGTTTTGAAGAGTGATTGGTTTGATATCCCTGCAGTCCAAGGGCCTCTCAAGAGTCTTCTCCAGCACCACGATTTAAAAACGTTAATTCTTTGGCACTCAGCCTTCCGTGTGGTCCAACTCTCACAGCCCTACGTAACTACTGTTGTAGCTTCCAGAGCTGACAACAAGCAGAGGTAGGATACTGGCTCCATTCCTGAGACGCTAGTAGATGCTTTCTTTCAAATGCATCCTTTGTCTCCAGAGCACATCAACCTCATTATGGACTGTATACACCACAGGACTACAGGGGAATGCCAACACCTTGCCAACATCTTCCCACCCCACCATCCCGTTCTTCCCCTCCCCACTTCTCTTCTTTTCTTCTCCTCTCTTCCCTTCATTTCTCTTCATTCTTGTGCCCGTCTCTTTTGCCCTTCCCTCCAGCATAGACCCGCTCTCTCTCGCTCTCCCCTTCTGCGCAGGAAGAATGGAAATTACCCAAGTGTGTGCCTCCTCCCCACATTCTCCTGTATCAAAAGTTTTCCTTGCAAGCAGACTTCCCTGGTGGTCCAGTGGTTAGACTTCACCTTCCAACACAGGAGGTGGGAGTTCAATTCCTGCCCTGGGGGCTAAGATCCCACATGCCTCATGGTCAAAAAACCAAAACATAAAACAGAAGCAATATTGTAACAAGTTAAAGACTTTAAAATGGCATACATCAAAAAAAAAAACTTCTCATTTTTTTGAAAATAAAATTTTCCTTGCTAAATCTGCTACCAGGAGGTGAAATGTTAACATCCAAGATCTGCTGTTTCGCACAGAGAGACTCTCTACAGAAGCTTTTTACAGAAATGTGAATCGTCCCCCAAAGGGCAGTGGTATACTCGCGTTTGCTGATACATCAGATGTCCACCTGGAGAAGGAAATGGCAACTCACTCCAGTGTTCTTGCCTGGAGAATCCCAGGGCAGAGGAGCCTGGTGGGCTGCCGTCTGTGGGGTCACACAGAGTCAGACACGACTGACGCGACTTAGCAGCAGCAGCAGCAGATGTCCACCAGGCATCTCACTGAGCAACAAAGCACAGGAAGAAGCATTCCCGAAATAAGCAGGACTCAGAGGGGCAAAGGCTGCTGGACCCTGGCCAGCCCTGGCTGCAGAGAGATCCTGCCCGCTCTTCGGCAGAGAGAAGACAAGCTCTGAGCCCAACTCTATGTTACTGTGTAGCCCAAAGCCACCATCTTCTGAGTTCTTAGAGCCAATTATAACATCAGACATGGGGAAAGGTTCTCATCAAACTCGAGAATGATGACTTTCGGAGTACCAGGCAGAGGGGAACAGAAGCAAGAGGAAAGAGACTAATGGAAGCAGTGTTGCCCACGGCCAGCCAAGGACGAGAGCAAGTTACTCACGATTAGACAGTAAATTGAGACAGTCCAGGCTTCTGCCTGGGATTCCAACTTAATTATTAGTAATATCCCCTTCACTTTGGAAAGTGTCACAGCACAGATCAAAAATAATATGCTCCTCATTCATACTGAATGTTTCCCAAGGACTCAGACTAACTGGCTCCCTCCTGTCTTTACCACACAGTCTTTCCGTCTTTAATTTTTTTTTTTTTTTCGATCTTAGCTGAAGCCAGTCAAGTCCAGCCCACTTCATCTGACTAAAATACACACATGCAAAGCAGTTAGGCAGTTGTGTAGAGCTGGAGCAGCAGTTACTCCAAATCAAGACTCCCAAATGTACTCTTGGATCCAAAGGCTCAGACTTAGAGAGTTGACCTTGACCTTCAGCTGTTGGCCTGGGGGTGGCACCCGTCCTAAAATGTTGAAGGCAAGGCTTTGTGCTTTGAGACTCATAGGGATGAAATCAGCTTAGGATGCGTGTGTGTGTGCGTGCTCAGTCGCGTTCAGTTTTTTATGACCCCATGGGCTGTAACCCCACCAGGCTCCTCCATCCATGGGATTCTCCAGGCAAGAATACTGCAGTGGCTATTTCCTCCTCCAGGGGATCTTCCTCACCCAGGGATTGAACCCATGTCTCCTGCATTGGCAGGCAGGTTGTTTACCACTGCACCACCTGGGAAGCCCCCAGCTTAGGACAGAAATGCTTAAAACCAGAAGTAACAGAACAGTTTCCATGTTAGGTATTGCTGCAGAAAAGTTAGATGAATGTTTGGGGATTTCTTAACCCAGGCCCTCATGGCCAATCGGCAGTGATGACTGTCATTCTTAAGGTTGCAAGTGGGAGGCACGGACTCCCTCCCCTGCAGTAACAGCTGTGATATTCAGTCTCGTCATTGGTCAATGAACAGGCTTTCTACCTTATTCTTCTCACTCGGAAGAATTCTTGTCCCCAATAGGACGATAACTTCCTCATCCTGGCTCTGCAAGAACTCCTTTTTATGAGATCCTGGAGGCTCAGAGCAGCTATCTACCATCCAAAACAGCCTCCGTGTTCATCTTCAGCGAAGGATCTCCAGCTCTTTTGCAAACAAGCATTATTACAACCACTTTATAAAATCTAGACAGAGAGAGTTCCCTGGTGCCTCTTAGGAGTGGTCCAGGGTGGCGGGCCTCTTAGCAGGCCACACGCGAGAACCTCACCTTCCCTCCGCCCACAGCCCTTCTCATGGAAGGAGCCAGGAGGGCAAGAAACCCAGAGCCTGCAAGTCACAAGCTAAAAGAAGGATAGAGAGAAGATAGCCCAAAGGCTAGGGTGCTGGACTAAGTAAAACTGAAAGTATTAGTTGCTCAGTCTTGTCTGATTCTTTGTGACCCCGTGGACTATAGCCTGCCAGGTTCCTCTATCCGTGGGATTCTCCAGGCAAGAATACTGGAGTGAATAGCTGTTCTCTTCCACAAGGAGTTTTCCCAACCCAGGTTTCAAACCCAGGTCTCCTGGACTGCAAGCAGATTCTTTACCATCTGAACCACTGGGGAAGCCCAAACCCTCTCCTTTTCCTCTTGTTCTCCACCTCTTCTCATGGAAGGAGCCAGGAGGGCAAGAAACTCACAGTCTGCAAGTCACAAGCCAAAGGAAGGATAGAGAGAAGATAGCCACAAAGGGCAGGTCCTAGAATAAATCACGGCCCAAAGGTAGGTCCATGTCCTAATCCTCAGAACTCACAAGTCTTTTTTTAATATGGTATTGGGATTCTCCAGGCAAGAATACTGGAATGAATAGCTGTTCTCTTCCACAAGGAATTTTCCCAACCCAGGTTTCAAACCCAGGTCTCCTGGACTGCAAGCAGATTCTTTACCATCTGAACCACTGGGGAAGCCCAAACCCTCTCCTTTTCCTCTTGTTCTCCACCTCTTCTCATGGAAGGAGCCAGGAGGGCAAGAAACTCACAGTCTGCAAGTCACAAGCCAAAGGAAGGATAGAGAGAAGATAGCCACAAAGGGCAGGTCCTAGAATAAATCACGGCCCAAAGGTAGGTCCATGTCCTAATCCTCAGAACTCACAAGTCTTTTTTTAATATGGTAGAAGAATCTTCACAGATATGAGTATGCAATCGAGCTTGACATGGGGAGATGATCTTGGGTTATCTGGGTGGGCCCTAAATGCAATCCTATGTATGCTTCTAGCTGCTAGAATTCTTTGGCTTGTGGCCACTTCTTTGGTCACTTTGCCTTCTTCTGTGTGTGTGTGTGTGCACGTGTGTGTGCACATGTGTGTGTGTGTGTGTGTGTGTGTGTGTGTGATTAAAATCTCTCTCTGCTTCCCTCTTATAAGGATACATATGATTGCATTTAGGGCCCACCCAGATAATCCAGAACTGTATGATATCTTCATTCTGACACTGTGAAATCAATTTCAGAATTTGGCCTCCAGAACTGCATGCGAATGAATACATTCAGTCATCCACTTGATGCTGAATTGTTACCGCAGCCACAGGAAACTTAAGCAGGCAGTCCAACTCTTTTGTGACTTCCTGGACTGTAACCCCACCAGGTTGCTCTCTCCATGGGATTTCCCAGGCAAGAATACTGGAGGGGTTGCCATTTTCTTCTCCAGAGGATCTTCCCAACTCAGGGATCAAACCCATGTCTCCTGCATTGGCAGGAGGATTCTTTACCACTGAGCTACCAGGAAGCTCCTTCTACTGTTTAAGTCACCAAGTTCATAGTACTTTGTAACTGTAGTCCTAAGAGACAAATACACCGACCTGAGTCAAGAAGATGAGAAAGAGTCGCCAAAACAGGCACTCAGTTGTCAAACCAGAGAGCATCATCTCTTCCAGGGAGAATGGCCGGGAACTTCTAGGAAGCATATTGTCTAATACTCATTCCTAGAGGCTTTGCTATGACACCGACCATCAGTGACTCTTCTGCTTCACATGAACACCCGTGGATTTATCTGTTTGGGAATCAAGTGTACATTCCCTATTTGCTGCCTGTAGGTAGAGACATGTGAACTGAACTGAAACCTACAAAAGGACAGGAAATTGGGACAAGAGGAGGCCACAAGACACAGACATGCATCCTCTTCAGAATCCCAGAGACGTGTGCAAGAGAACTGCTGTGATTTCCCTACTAAAGAGTGAAGTGACAACTCAGGGGACCTGAAGACGTCGGGACTCTACCGGATGTAGGACAGACAGGCTACATTCTCACAAACGTCATGGCCGAAGCAGGAGTGCAGACCACAGGGATCGGGACAGTGAGCTGAGCACCTGCTTGACAGCTAGACCCGTTTCAAAGCCGCAGGGCTCCAGCTGCGCCTTGCCTGAATCCCCGCTAGACTTTCCTCCCTTTCTGGGGAGCTCTGTTGCCCACAAGGGGGCGCCTGCCTCCCTGTACCCTTCCTGGAAATCCTCCCGGGAGGCTCCTCTGCCCAGCGCCTGACCTTGGAGGTGCCTGGGAGAATGGGAGATCAAAGAAAGGAAAGTGCTCCTTTCTGGTACTTCAATCAGGGAGAGAAGCAATTAAAGCATGAATTAATCTAAGTGAGATGGAAATGCAGACGTAGAACAAGAGCATCTCCATCACCTTGAACCTGCGCTGCACGCAGTTGAGCTCCTGTGATTAAAGACATTTTCATGCCATTAAAAACCTTCTCTTCTAATGTTACAAACGCTCTGTCAGTCAAACGCCCTGAGCAGCCTCGGTGAGGACTGCCCTCTCCTCGGTTACTTTCCTTGATCCTTTCACAGGGATGAGGGGGGGCTCTTAGGAGGGGGTCAAGGAGGGCTTGGGGAATGATGGGAATGCAGGATACCGAGCTGAATGGAAAGAGCCCTCCATGTGTCTGCTCACAAACAGATCCTGCCCCGTTCTTGATTCTTTTGTGCAGCCTGAGTCCTGGCTGCCCAGATGGTGCTGGGAGACAGAACTGGGAAACTGCCCTTGTGGTTTCCTGCCTGCTTCTTTGAAATGAGTGAAAACTGTCTTGTGTATTTCCAAATTTTGCCTCTGCTTCTCTATGGTCCTGGTGACTCAGACAGTAAAGAATCTGCCCACAGTGTAGGAGACCTGGGTGTGGTCCCTGAGTCAGGAAGATCCCTTGGAGAAGGGAATGGCTACCCATTCCAGTATTCTTGACTGGAGAATCCATGGACAGAGGAGCCTGGCAGGCTACAGTCCATGGGGTCGCAAAGAGTCGGACACGACTGAGCGACTGACACTTTCTCTGTAGTCTTAAGGACCCTCCTCATTGATCCTCTGTAGGCAGGGTGAGGCTGTGACCCCAGAGGGAGGGGTGCATGTAAGGTAATGTCTGCTGATACTTCTTTAAACCACTGGGCCATGCATGCTTTTGTCTTAGACGTGGTTCCTTCTGTGTGCACACCGAATCTCTCACTTGGGCTTTTTCTGGTTATACATTCTCAGCTTGCTGTGGTCACCAGTGCCCTTCAGTCTCAGGCCGTGAAGCATGGAATAATCTGCCCACAATGTAGGAGACCTGGGTGTGGTCCCTGAGTCAGGAAGATCCCCTGGAGAAGGGAATGGCTACCCATTCCAGTATTCTTGACTGGAGAATCCATGGACAGAGGAGCCTGGCAGGCTACAGTCCATGGGGTCGCAAAGAGTCGGACACGACTGAGCGACTGACACTTTCTCTGTAGTCTTAAGGACCCTCCTCATTGATCCTCTGTAGGCAGGGTGAGGCTGTGACCCCAGAGGGAGGGGTGCATGTAAGGTAATGTCTGCTGATACTTCTTTAAACCACTGGGCCATGCATGCTTTTGTCTTAGACGTGGTTCCTTCTGTGTGCACACCGAATCTCTCACTTGGGCTTTTTCTGGTTATACATTCTCAGCTTGCTGTGGTCACCAGTGCCCTTCAGTCTCAGGCCGTGAAGCATGGAACTTGGAAGACCTCATCCTGAATCCACTTCTGCCACTTTCCAAAGCCAGTGCTCTGTGCAGCCCCTGGGAACAGCCGACCCATCCTGGTCTGGATCTGAGACGGATTTTCTCTTTCCTTCTCTGACTCTCCTTAAGGAAGGACCTCCAATCGGACTGGCGCCAATGGAAACTAGAACCTGCCGTAAGGCCAGCTCTAAGAATGAGTCAGGAAAGAGCATCCAAGGAGGTTGTGAGGTGTACTCTGGGTGGGGTAGTGGCAGTTGACAGTTAACTCAGCTTCTTCTCTGCCCTTTTGTCTCCAGAAGGTCCTGTTTGGGCCACGCAAGACACAGGTCCCAAGAGTACCTAGGATTCAGTGAATGAGTGTCTCTTACCCCAGGACTTTTAAGAAGATGGTCAGAAGCTTAATGTTCATACACATCTAAACCACAGTGTGTGTGTGTGTGTGTGTGTGTGCGCGCGCGTGCGTTCAGTCGCTCAGTTGTGTCCGACTCTTTGCGGCCCCATGGACTGTGCCCGCCAGGCTCCTCTGTCTATGGGATTTCCCAGGCAAGAATACTAGAGTGGGTTGCCATTTCCTCCTCCAGAGGCTCTTCCTGGCCCAGGAATCAAACCCACATCTCCTGCATTAGCAGGCAGATTCTTTACCAGTAGTGTCACCTGGGAAGCCCAAACCACAGTGGGCAACATTAAACGACAAGATTTGTTGTGCAAACGGTGTCAATAGCCCAGCATTTTCATCATGAATTTTCTACAGCCTTCTGATTTAGACAAATGCAAAGCAAAATGCTCCCCAAGTTTCCTCTTTACCTCCCAGACGTTCTAAGAAGCAGGAAGTGCACTGCCATGTTATGACGTCACTCTTCTTTGGTCCTGCCTCTGCTTGCTGCAGCCCATAGGATGCTGCATGCTACGTCAATTCAACTGTATTCGACTCCGTGTGACACTATGGACTGTAGCCTGCCAGGCTCCTCTGTCTATGGGATTCTCCAGGCAAGGATACCGGAGTGGGTTGCCATCCCCTTTTCTTTGGGATCTTCCTGACCCAGGGATGGACCCCACATCTCCTGCATTGGCAGACAGATTCTTTACCCCTGAGTCACCAGAGAAACCTTCAATACGGAGACCAGAGTTTTATTTCACCCACTCGGGTGGACTTGTACCCATATCGCTGGAGAGTATCAGGAACCAAGGCACCTGGAATGGAGAACACTTTTTTTTTTTCTCTAAACGCGGCTGACACCTGGTCTGTGGCTGGAGGGTAAACTCCCAGCATTCTAGAAACAATGAGCAATGTGCTAAAATCACTGCAGTTGATAACTTCTCATTAGTCAATAAGCCCTACTTAATCTACATGGAATTTCTGCAACATGAGACTCCAGCCACTGCACCCCAAATGTATGTTTGTGTGTGTGCGTGCGTACACGCGTGCCTGTGCACAAGCGCCATTCGAAAATGAGAACACTCCTGTCATCAGGGAGATGGATTAGACCATAATTGATTTTCCATAGACAAATGCTTTAAATTTTGGTAAACCTTTGTAACATCTTAGTCAAATTAAACAGCCCTTTCAAGTCAGATTTATAGTCCATAGGATTCCACTTAACTGAGACAAGCGATGCAATTTCAGGGCAATTTAAAGGGTATTTCATTTAGAGACAGAACCAATCCTTGTCAAGGCCCTGGAGGTAACGAGAAATCTTCCTCCTCTCGTTTGCTTGGAAGAAGTTGCAGTCCAGTCCATGGGGGCTGAGCGGCTCGTGGAGAATTGTGAGCAGCTTAAGGGAGTATATTTCACCACCCAGGTTCATTGAAGGGGAAATGACCAAAGGGAGGGCATGGAAAAGAAGGAGAGACCTTCTTATAACATCCAGAGCCTTTCTCAGACTTAGGAGAAAGTATCCAGTCTAGATTCACAAATGACTACAAGGTCCTTCTTCATTCCAGGCTGCAGCAGATCTGAGCACTGGCTGGATTTCTGCCCCCAGTCGTCCCCTGGACTTTGGTGCTCTTGAGCAATATGCAACCTGAGCAACTGTACACAGAGGCCCTGGGAGGATGACATTAGGAACTTCACACATATTACCTTCCTTCATGTTTACCACACTAAGAGGTTTAAACTGCTGTCCCAATTTGACAAATACAGATGGCTGGGAGAGATGAAACACAGTGTTCATAGAAAACATAGGTTGAGCTAGGATTCTAGCCCCAGTCTGTCTGATTCTGAAATCCAAGCTATCTCCTAACTTACCATGGACTGTGAATTCAATGGAAGGGCCTGGAAACCTTACTCTAGGGTCAAAGGAAGACCTGGTATGAGCCCCGCATCTCTGACAGCGCTGTTGGAAAGGGGAGAGGGCATCCTCAGGTGCATGCTCAGTCGTTCAGTTGTGTCCACCTCTTTCTGATCCATGGACTGTAACCCTGCCAGGCTCCTCTCTCCATGGGGTTTCCCAGTCAAGGCTACGGGTGTGGGTTGCCATGCCCTTCCCAGGCGCTCGTCTGCTTTCCACCACAATGCTCCTGCAACTGTGAGTGCACTAAGGTTTGTCTGTCCTAAAGTTCTGCCTCACATCGAGCTGAAACTCCCCTCCCATTGCCCCCAAAGAAAGACTAGTGTCGGGACCAACGATTTCAGGTCCCTGTTCCATGGGACCCACTGGAAAAGCTGGAAAGAGAGAGGAGACTGGGCGCCATTTTACCCTGGAGTCTTCATCTGCTCTTGAAAAATGCAACTAAAAATCCTCGTCCTGCCCATCTCATGACAGGGTTCTCAGAACCTAGAGATGAAGCAAATGGACTGCCACACCCTTGCAAGTGAGATGAGGAAGTAAAGAAAACATACTCAGCTTTTAACCTTTCAAGTTTACACTGTTATGTATTATTAGATCCTGTAATATATTGGCATATATTTACATATGTTTGTGTTGAATTTTAATGTACTAAATTTTCAATACAATTGACAATGTTCTTTTTTAAGCAACACCTATTCCCTTTAAAAGACTGTCTTTCCTGCTGAAACTAAACCTCTGTTACTGTATTTTTAGAAAACGTTATTAAATGAAAGAACATAACCAATAGTTTGTGTGTGTGTGTGTGTGTGTCTTTGTGTCTGTGTGCATGGTTTTACTGTAGCTTGTTTTTTATAACTCCTTTGACTTGGACAAAATTTAAAATTTGGCAGGTCTTTGTCAGTTTTATGGACATTTGCACATGTGTTTTTATGCGTGTGTGTGTGTGGTTTACATTTACAGGTCCATGGTCCCAATATAAAAAGATGCCTTACCCACAAGGAAATACTATTCAATGAGGGCCAGTTCTGTCATTTAACGCTCAGGATAACATTGCAAGACACATATCTCTATTTCAAGAAAATGCCATTTCTCAAAGAATTTCTCCCTCTTGTCCAATCTTTCACAGGTAGCTGAAGTTTCGAACCTAAGTCCCTCTGATGCCAAAGTACCAAGACTTTCTGTTTGTTTGCTTTGATGTTTGTTTCTCACTTTACCAGGTTATTTAATAGCCTCCTTTCATTCCTGTAGTTCCATAGCGGTGTACTCAGAGGAAATTTACTGTTTTCAATATAATAGGTAAATTTCACTCATTCTTTTCCTTGGTGTCCACAATGTCAAATATTGATGTCTACAGAAAACATGTTTGACCAACTTGGACAGATGCTTGAAATCTATAACTCAGTGTAACCAAAAGAACTATTGGAAAATTTAAACCACATTCTACTTACTTCTTGGTTTCAGGAATCAGTGATTCTTAGGAGTTCTTAGGTCCACTGGAAATTAAATTCCATAAAGGCATAGCACTCTGTTCCGTTTTATTTACTGCTGTACTTTCTACAATCTAGGCCATAATAAACACTCAAAAAGTATTTTTCACACCATATTCAAAAATAAACTCAAAATGGCTTAAAGACTTAAGTACAAGACATGTTGTCATAAAACTCCTAGAGAAGAACATGGGCAAAACATTCTCTGACAAATTGTACCAATGTTTTCTTAGGTCAGTCTCATAAGCCACTAGAAATAAGAGCAAAAATAAACAAATGGGATCCAATAAAACTTACAAGCTCTTGCACAGCAAAAGAAACCATAACCACAGTGAAGAGACAACCCAAGGAATGGGAGAAAATACTTGCAAAGGATGTAACAGACAAGGCTTAATTTCCAAAATTAAGCTCATACAAACAGCTCATACAACTCAATAACGAGAAAAGCAAACCACCCAATTGAAAAATGGACAGAAGACCTAAGTAGATATTTCTCCAAAGAAGACACACAGATGACCAACAGGCCCATGAAAACAGGCTCAACATCAAAATTATTAGAGAAATGCAAATCAAAACCTACAGTGAGGCACCACTTCCCACTGATAAGAACAGCCAGCATCGGAAACTCTGGGTCTGTCTTCCTAGAGAAGTGGACAGAGCCTCACAGACAATGTTGCACGTGGCATTTCAGGTTCAATGATCCCCGGAACCTTATCTGTGATGCACAAAAGCAGAGCCTATTTTCTCTGAAGAAATAGCACTGGACGCTTACCGTGATGGGAAGAGCAAGGCTCTCTGGCTCCGGACATTTTCGTTTATGTGGTGGGCACCTGGATGGGGTGAGGGCATCAGCAGTTCAGATCATCCATTGTTTCGGCTATTTGATCTGAAGGGCTGGAGTCCTTCTGGATCTGAGAGGTAAAGAGAAGAATGACATCCATCACGCAATGAGGTTATGTAGTCTGCCAGGCACTATGTTATACATTTTATGTGTAATTGATCTAATCCTCATGTCAACCTTACCAGATAAGTACTGTTATGCCTAGATTTTATTTTTTAATTAAGGTTTAATTCACATATAAGATTATTTTAGTTTCAGGGGTACAACATAATGATTCTATATTTATATATTTTGAGAAAGGATCACCATAGTAAGTCTAATTAACCTCTGTCACCATATATAGTTATAATTTTGTTTCCTTTTTTTCCTTGCAATGAGAACTTTGAAGATCTAATTTCTTAGCAACTTTTAAATATATACCACAGTATTATTCACTGTAGTCGCCATGCTATATGTTACATCCTTGTGATCTATTATTTTTGTGTGTGTGTGACTGGAAGTTTGTAGCTTTTGATCACTTTCACCTATATAACCCACCTAATCACCAATCATCAGTTTAATAGTCAGACTTTGAAAATCCAGAGCCAGTTGTTTCCATGGTTTGACAAAATAGTGAAAACGTAAGAACACCAGAATCCAACATGGTTTGTGAAATGGGGTTTCCTGACTGCCATTCTTTCATATATACATAAGTGAAGGTGAAGTTGCTCAGTCGTGTCCAACTCTTTGCGACCCCGTGGACTGCAGCCTTCCAGGCTCCTCCGTCCATGGGATTCTCCAGGCAAGAATACTGGAGTGGGGTGCCATTTCCTTCTCCAGGGGATCTTCCTGACCCAAGGATTGAACCCAGGTCTCCCGCATTGGAGGCAGACACTTTAACCTCTGAGCCACCAGGGAAGCCCCTTCATATATACATATGTAAACACAAAGCAAGTACCCAAATATGAATTGATATGACTTGCGAACTTAAATTTTTTTTCATTTTTTATTATGACAAATTTCAAACACACACCAAAGTGGAGAAAATAGTATGATGAAGCACAATGTTGCCTCAGCAACCATCAGTTTCTGTCAATCTTATTTTATCTACCCAGATGTATTTTCATTGCAATTTTTAGCCCATCTTTTCCTTGATGCCCTCAAAATGCATCCCGCTAAAGACACCCCAACAGAGGCAAGCTGACTCATGGTTAAGGTAGCCATCACTTATTTTTTAATATATACTTTAAAGAGCAAGGAATTTGTGGACAACGCAATCTGCTCAATCTAAAGAGGCTGCAGTTTTCAGTGAAGCGCATGCAAATGAGACAAGAGCCACCAGCAGCTCAAGTAGACCACAAGTCTTCCTTTCAGTCTGGCTCAGCGCAGGTTCCCTGGGATCTGTTGAGTCAAGCTGTATTCCCCAAAGTGGTTGGGTCTCTTGGATTAGTTTCACTAGGGTAGTTCTGGTTCTTTAGTTGTAACAGAGCTTGGTAATGAGAGGCCACCTGAGAAGCAATTAAACTAAACCAGAAAATCTTTCCTGTTCATTTCGTCTTGTCCTTAAATAGTTTACACATCAATTGAACTGGGAAGAGCTCATGGTGGTTTATGATGATTGCTCCAGTAGGGGTCAGCGCCTAATGAGTTGGGTACTTATCTGTGACCCCGACAAGATGACTGTAAATGAACAGATAAGAGGACCGATGGGACTAGTTCTCAAGGCTGCCCGCAGAATCAAGACAACGGAAGCCAGTGGAGTTGGTTTCTCAGTTTTCTACTGCAGAGGAGAAGCTGGTGGAGTCAGGCACATCAAAATACCTAGGGTTTTTTAGTTAGAAAAAATAAGGTGCTTATCTTAGCTCTTGACAAACTGCAAGATGCCTATTCAACCCACTCTTTTTGGAGGACACCAGGCTTTCTCTTGGGCTTCTCAGTGGCACTAGTGGTAAAGAATCTGCCTGCCAATACGGGAGATGTAGATTCCCTCCCTGGGTAGGGAAGATCCCCTGGAGTAGGAAATGGCACCCTAGTCCAGTATTCTTTCCTGGAAGAATTCCTGGGCAGAGGAGCCTGGCAGGCTACAGTCCATGGGGCTTGCAAGAGTCAGACACAACTGAGCAAATGGCTTGCTCTTATTTTTTCATGATATCTGGCAATTTATGGTTGCCATCAATTGATTCTGTTGAGGTGGGTAGCTTCACCTATTACAGATGTGCCAACATCAGTCCAGACACATACTAAAATGGCAAAANTCCTGGGCAGAGGAGCCTGGCAGGCTACAGTCCATGGGGCTTGCAAGAGTCAGACACAACTGAGCAAATGGCTTGCTCTTATTTTTTCATGATATCTGGCAATTTATGGTTGCCATCAATTGATTCTGTTGAGGTGGGTAGCTTCACCTATTACAGATGTGCCAACATCAGTCCAGACACATACTAAAATGGCAAAAGAAACAAAAAATCTCAGTAAAAGTGCATTTTCAGAGTAAACAGGTAAACATCATAGTGATACATTATGGCATAATAAAAATTCTCAATAATTGACAAACTAGAACAAGACTCTCCTTTTTCTCCCATTTCATAGCTCTATTAGCTAGATTTTCCCTTTTTTAATGCTGCATAACAAACAACCAAATCTCAGTGACCTGCAGCAACAGATATTTGTTTTAAGCTTGTGGCTTGACATTTGGCTGTGGTTTTAGCTGATCTTAGGTGGACTACAGTCCATGGGGTCGCAAAGAGTCAGACAGGACTGAGAATTCACTTCACCAGAGAGAAGATACGAGAAAAGTAGACCTCAGGGATGAGCTGGAGTGATGTTTTGCGTGCTCTTCTACTCACCCTGGGTGATTAGCATCCCCTAAGACAAGGCTCATGAATGCATGTGGCTTTAGCTGCTAGATCTATGTAACAGGAATGAGTGGCACTGACTGGGACTCAGGAAATATTTGCATAAGCTTGATGGTTGGTGGCAACTGACACTCAGCCTTGGTGTCAAAGAGATGACAGAGGATGATGATGACTGAGATCACGTCTCATCTAGAAGAAGGACTTTTCATTAATTAGCTCTAGCTAACTGCCAAGCACAAGTGTGGGGCTTATGTTGTCAGACACAATTTTTTCAGAGAAACTGGAAATCTCGACAACATCTCCTAATCTCTTAATGGTGACAAGGATAATAAATTCTACTACAAGAAAGAAAGAGAGGGAGGGATCGTGGGAGGAAGGATACCATGCATAGGTCCACTACTGTGAGTCAAACAAAAGCCATTCACAAGCCAAGGACCACTGGGATGGCCCATGTGTGGTCCCCATGAATGTGAAGGGCTGATGAGGTAAGGAGGGCGGTCAAGGAAGGAGACCTTCTTGAATGCAGAAAACAAGCTGCATAATTTTGCATTAGCCTCACTTCTCAGGCTGTAAATTACATTCTTTTGGGAGGATTGAAAATGAGAAAAATAGGTGGGCTGGCTTCTTTTGGGTCATCAGCCATGTGTCTCTGAGGAAGGAGCTTAATTTCTTTAGTCCTCAGTTCCCCCATTTACAACAATAATATTTAATTGTTCGAAAGGTATTCGGAGATTCCTGGAAGAGAAGTACACCATAAGACCAAAAGATTTCCACAATCCTTTGGGGTCCCCGCGGCTGGTACTCAGGCGGCTCCTGCTGCTCATGTCAGAGCAAGGATGCGCTCCAGAGGGCTGTTAAGCAGAAGGATGCCGGTGCGCGATTAGGGCTGCTGGGGAGCAAAGAGTGCGCAGAATGGGGATGTTCGGGGGTTGCTTAGTGGCGAGCTCCTCCTCAGAAGGAAAAGCGGCAGAAAGCTTTATTTCCTACAAGCAGAATCCCCAGAACAAGAAGAGGAGGTGAGAAGCTGGCTTAAGTGGGGTTTCTCATGGAGGGAAGCTTCAGCTGAGAAGCGGAGGTTGCCATCTGCTGCCTCCCTGCTGTTTGCTGGCTGAGAACGAGCTCCCCACTGCGCGGCCTGTTCTGGAACTTGAATCATGAGAAGCAGCTGGGCTACACCTCCTTCAGCATCAGGTAAGTACTTTCTCTAGGCCATCAGGACTTGTGTGAGCTGCCTTGCATAGTGATGGCGTGGGGACAGGGGTGGGGTGGGGTGGAGTGGAGTCCGCTGAGTGGCTAATGGCTTGGAAAAGTCACCTTCTAAAAACTATCTGGTTGTCATAGAGAGTGAAGTTAAGTCAAAATGAGAAAAACAAGCATTGTATAATATTGCTTATGTGTGGAGTCTAGAAAGATGGTTCATATGAACCTATAGGCAAAGCAAAAATGGAGACACAGAGAGTAGGGAACAAACTATTGGACCCCGCCGGGGCGAAAGGGAGCAGGATGAACTGGGAGATTTGGATTGGCATACACACACTACTTGGAGGAGGGCATGGCAGCGCACTCCAGTGTTCTTGCCTGGAGAATCCCATGGACAGAGGAGCCTGGTGGGCTGCAGTCCATAGAGTTGCAAAGAGTCGGACATGAGCGAGTGACTAACACACACAAACATACACACTGGTGTGCGTGCTGTTGCTTTAGTTGTGTTTGAGTCTTTGTGACCCCATGGGCTGCAGCCCACCAGGCTCCTCTATCCATGGGATTCTCCAGGCAAGAATACTAGAGTGGGCTGCCATGCTCCCCTCCATATACACACTGCTGCTGCTGCTGCTAAGTCACTTCAGTCATGTTTGACTCTGTGCGACCCCATAGACAGCAGCCCACCAGGCTCCCCCGTCCCTGGGACTCTCCAGGCAAGAACACTGGAGTGGGCTGCCATTTCCTTCTCCAATGCATGAAAGTGAAAAGTGAAAGTGAAGTCGCTCAGTCATGTCTGACTCCTAGCGACCCCATGGACTGCAGCAATAAATAAGTAATGAAACTGTTGTGTGTCGCACAGGGAGCTCTACTCCATGCTCTTCGGTGGCCTAAATGGGAAAGAAATCCAAAAAGAGGGAATATACGTATATGCGGGGGCTTCCCAGGTGGTGCTAGTGGTAAAGAACCCGCCTGCCAATGCAAGAGACTTAAGAGACATGGGTTCAGTCCCGGGGTGCGGAAGATTCCCTGGAGGAGGGCATGGCCACCCATTCCAGTATTTTTGCCTGGTGAATCCCATGGATAGAGGAGCCTGGTGGGCTACAATCTACATGGTTTCAAACAGTTGCACACAACTGCAGTGACTTAGCATGCATATGTATAGGCGTGATTCGCTTTGCTGTACAGCAGAAACTAATGCAACATTGTAAAGCAACTATACTCTCGTAAAAGTTACTTTTAAAAAAACAAGTACCTCTCCTTTCATGGACATAAAAGAAACATGAGGGAAGAGTTGGATTCCAATGACAGGAGCATACAGGCACCCACATTCTGTTACATATGTCTGATCAAACATACAGGTATATACACAGACCTAGAAACTGAGAACATATACAGGTAGGGAGTTGCTGGAGCTCATGTGTTCCAGAAAAGAATGAGATTATAAAGCCGTTTCATTATCAGTAAGGTACAGTGTTATTCCACCTAAGAAGTTTAGAAATGAAAAATGTGTTTAAAACAGACATTTAAAATCAATGCCCCATACTGTACACCTTGCACATAGTCGAAACTTGATATTTATTGTACGGGATAAATGAGGGCAAGGAAGGAAGGAAAGGAGAGAGAAGAGAGTTAGGGATGAAGGAAGTCTGGCTCATTTCAAAGCAGAAAACATTCAAGATGAGAATGATCTTCAAGTCAAATTCCTCTTCTTTTATCTTGACTAACCACAAAGAATTAAGTCTGCTTTTAAGGACATGGTGAAGAGGGAGAAGGCTGATTCGGGGTCCAGGAGAGCTTAAATCCAACATTTTCTTCATGTCCCCTTCTATTCTGGAATGTTTTATTTATTTTCGGGAGGGGAGGGGAAGGCGGCAGAGCTCAAACCTTTCTATTAGGCCTTTGCTTCAAGAGGTGGCCAGGGGGCTTCCTTGGTGGCTTGGTGGTAAAGAATCTGCTTGCCAATGGAGGAGACATGGGTTTGATCCCTGGTCTGGGAAGATCCCACGGGCTGCAGGGCAACTAAGCTCCCGTGGGCCACGACTATTGAGCCTGTGCTCTAGAACCCAGGAACCAAAACTCCTGAAGCCTGTGTGCTCTAGAGCCCAAGCTCTGCAACAAGAGAAGCCCCCACAGTGAGAAGCTTGCTCACTGCAGCTAGAGAGAGCCCACACAGCAACGAAGACCCAGCACAGCCAGAAACAGATAACTAAATACAACGATTTTTCAAGATTCTTTAAAAAAAAGAATACATATGATGGTCATAGTAGAAATTAATCCCTTAAAATTTTTTTTTTAAAAGTGACCAGGTAACCAGCTCCCCTGTGATGGAATCAGGTTGGGTTCAGAGATGGAAGAAGCCTGGACCTGGGAAGTAAACCTGGAGTAGGGTAGGAGCCGGAAGAGCAGGACCAGAACTCTGGGTCTGGGTATAGCCCTCTGTCCTGAAGTTCTAGATTGTTCTTATGCCTCTATTTTTTGTTGTTTTTTTATTTTTGCTTTTCCTTTCTATTTAGTTAGGTTCTCTATTTTCAACATTTCAGCGTCTCTCAGCTGTGCTAAGGAAAACAAGAGAAAGTTATTTGTGTCCACAAGAACTCACACACATGCACACCCACAACGGATTAAAGGGGCTGCGACTCCCTTATGGGAAAAGTGTGCTGACAGCCGTAGAACCCTTGACCCGAAAGGAAGACAAACCTCCAGGGCACAGAGCTATTTGGGGAGCTACTGTTCCCTTCCTTGAGGGCTAAAACCTTGACAATTCTGGCCTTCATTTAAAGAAGGGAGGAAGTGCTTGTAGGAGTGGGGCTTCCTAACAGTAAAGAACCCATCTGCCAGTACAGGAGACATAGGGGACATGGGTTCGATCCCTGGGTCGGGAAGATCCCCTGGAGAAGGGCACGGCAACCCACTCCAGTATTCTTGCCCAGAGAATCCCCATGGACAGAGGAGCCTGCTGGGCTATAGTCCACAGGGTCGCCAAGAGTCAGACACAACTGAAGTGACGTATGCATGCACGCTTATATGAAGAGACCCAGAAAATAAGAGGATGTTTTCAAGGAACTGCAAGAAGACACAGGCTAGATCAAGAAAATCAATCTTGAAGGGTCAAACCCGTTCTAACCCAGCCCCACCAGCACCAAGTGCAAAGACACAGATAGAAGCCAGAAGACACACTCCTTCCAACAGACGCCAAGCAGAGATGAGAGTCAGGGAGGGGCCACACAGTGCGCACTCTTTTGATAAATGCTACTCGCGAATGACAAGCACGGGGGCAAGGGAACAATTATTTTCCAGGAGCCGAGAAGTCAAGCCTCTGCCAGCCCTTCTCTGGTCCTGAGGGACACCTGTTTCCACAGCAACCACAACTTGGGGAGAAGGCTGCCTTCAAGTCATCTATCCCAGGAAGATATTTCATAAAGGGCTATCAATTCTGGATGGGCAGAAAGAGCACAGACTGGGAGTCACAAACCTCAGTGGGGCTTTAGGAGGTGGAAGACATTGGTTCTGTGGTTAAGTCCACAGAGGCTGTTGCCAGAGGCAATGCTGAACTTCCCCCTCGTGACTTTCTGCAGCTCCTGCCTCCCCCGCCCCCCACACCCCTGAAACTACCAGCCTCCACCTGCCAGTGTAGATGTTGGTGGTGACAATAAGGAGGATGGCAAATGATGATGGTGATGATGATGAGAATGACAATGATGAGGATGAAAATGATGAGGATAACAATGGTGATGATGACAATGATGAAAATAACAGCGATCGTAGCAGAAACAAACGCTGATTGCTAAGTGCTTCACACGCATTTTCTTGGTTTGCCTCATAAAAGCCCTGTGACGTAAATGCTAATCTTGACCTACTTCACTGATGAGGAAACAGCAGCTCAGAGAGGTTAAAGAACCTGTCCAGAGGCACACAGCCAGCAAGAAGGATATGATGTATGAACCCAGATCAGTGTAACACCAAAGTCACTCCTTTCAGGAGCAGGGTAGCCTAAGAGCTCAGTCTGTGCCACAGACTATTCAGTCCCACAGCTGATGAAGGGTTAGACGCTTAGCAACGGTGGGATTTATCATTTCATCCCTCTGTGCCTAAATGCCATCATCTATAAAACAGAAATAACAGTAGTAGCCCCTCTTTTTTGTTTTGTTTNGGAGCAGGGTAGCCTAAGAGCTCAGACTGTGCCACAGACTATTCAGTCCCACAGCTGATGAAGGGTTAGACGCTTAGCAAGGGTGGGATTTATCATTTCATCCCTCTGTGCCTAAATGCCATCATCTGTAAAACAGAAATAACAGTAGTAGCCCCTCCTTTTTTGTTTTGTTTCGGTTTTCTGAGACTTAAGAGTTCACACGTATAAAGCGCTACTTTTCAAACTTAAACCTGCAGATAAATGACCTGAACGTCCTATTAAACTGAAGCTTCCACGTGGTAGGTTTGAGATAAGCCCTGTGGGTGCATGCGTGCTCAGTCAACTCAGACGTGTCCGACTCTTTGTGACCCCATGGACTGTAGCCCACCAGGCTTCTCTGTCCATGGCATTCTCCAGGCAAGAATACTGGAGTGGATTGCCATGCCCTCCTCCAGGGGATCTTCCTGACCCAGGGATCAGACCTGTGTCTCCTGCAGTCTCCAGGTGACCATTCTGCCGCCTGGGAAGCCTTAGGATAAGACCTGAGTCTGCATTCCTGATGAGCTTCTAGGAACTGGAGGTCTACAGACAGCACTCTTTAAGTTAGCAAAGTGGTAAAGCACTTGGTAGTATACACGATGAACAATGAAGAAGTGTCGGCTATTGTTATTAGTATTATTGTTTAACCCTTCTCTAGCCATAGTCCTCTGCCTGGTTTCATGACTTTTTTTGAGGTTTGTATTCTGGCAGCTTAGGGGCTTCCCTACTGACTCAGCAGTTAAAGAATCCACCTGCAATGCAGGAGCCGTAGGAGATGTGGGTTCGATCCCTGGGTCAGGAAGATCCCCTAGAGGAGAGCAAGGCAACCCACTCCAGCATTCTTGCCTAGAGAATTCCAGGGACAGAGGAGCCTGGCGGGCTACAGTCCATAGGGTCTCAAAGAGTCAGACATGAGTGGTGACTTGAGTGCACACACACATCCTGGCAGCCACTTCACCCTCTGAGAACTTTAGCTTATTTTTAGGATGCAAACATACGATTTGGAGTAAGCATGAACATCAGCTATTGATGTGAAAGTCTGTCCTCCTCTGCTGTCTGTATGGATTAATTAACTGAACCCATGGAGGGCTTCCCTGGTGGCTCAGATGGTAAATAATCTGCCTATGATGCAGGAGACTTGGGTTCGATCCCTGGGTTGGGAAGATACCCTGAAGAAGGAAATGGCTACCCACTCCAGTATTCTTGCCTGGAAAATCCCATGGACAAAGGATCCTGGTGGGCTATAGCCAGGGGGTTGCAAAGATCTGGACACTACTGAGCGACTAGCATGCGGAGGATTAACCTCTGTTGGAACCTCCCCAAAACATCTTCACCCCCAAGAACAAAGCCAGGGGACTTACCTGTTTCCTCTGACCTCTGATCCAAGCAAGAAGTCAAGGGGGAAAAGAGCGATTGTGTCCACAGGCCAACTTGGGGCGGGCAATAAGATACAAGGCCCAGATCCCCTACAGGGAAGGACATGTTGCCTCAGAAGCTGGGGTTGGGTTCACAGGCAGCCCTCGTCATTAGTCGTCCTTCAGCAAGGATGGGTAGATGTAGGGAAACTGAGCAGGAACCAGTGGGGGCCTCCCGGGTACAAAAGCCTTTCCATGTCCCCCGTTTCTTGTCCATAGAAAAAGAGTTTCTGCCTCCTAGACCGTCCCTGAGTTCCAAAGGGCAGATTCAAACAGTTCCTCACTAGGAGAGTGAGCGAATTCAGAAAGAAACATCTATGAAACTTAGGGCCTAGGCTGGCTTCTCCTGGGACTGAGTGGGGCGTGTGTGTGATGTGCAAAACCTGTGATACAGACCCCTGAGTTCTACAGGAACAATACACCCACCCCTCCCAGGTGGAGGGTGGAGACTTCAGGCTGAGCACCAGCTCATGGACTCCAGACTGGTTGAAAACAGAAGGCTGATGAATGAGATCATTCATTCATTCATTCATCATTCCTGGAACTCTACCCTCTTACCTTCCCACCAACCAATCAGAGGAAGGTTACATCTCCTGCAGTCCTCCCCTTCAAATGTTGCCTATAAAAACTTCTCTATTTCCCTGGGTTAAGAATCCGCCTGCCAAATGCAGGGGGCATGGGTTTGATCCACGGTATAGTAGGAGCCTGCCTGCTGTGGAGCAACTAAGCCCATACACTATAACCACCGAGCCCGTGTGCTAGAGCCCGTGCTCTGCAGCAGGAGAAGCCACGCAGTGAGAATCCTGCGTGTGGCGACTGGAGAGTAGCCCCTGCTCACTGCAGCTAGAGAAAGCCCTGTGCACAACCAAGACCCAGCGCAGCCAGAAATAAAAATAAATGCATAAACTAATTAATTAACAAAAACTTCTCTGAAGCTCATCTTTTGGGTGTGAGTCACGCTGTTCTCCTTGAGGAGAGTGTTCATTGTTCAGCTATGTCGGACTGTTTGCAATCCCATGGATTGTAATCCACCAGACTCCTCTGTCCGTGGAATTCTTCAGGCAGTTCAGGCAGTTCCTCACTCCCCACTGGAGTAGGGTGCCATTCCCTTCTCCTTGCTTGACCCTGCAATAAACCTTCCTCTGCTCCAAAGATGATGCAGAGTTTGTCTGGCCTTTGTGCATTGGGCCCAGGAACTTGTGTTTGACAATAGCAGGGGCATGAAGACTTGGCCATCTCAGCCCAGTCACAGGCAACTCTCTCTCTAGAGCTCCCCAAGCCATTGGTCAAGGCTGACCTTGAGCCTGAGCATCACTAGATGTCTCTCTCCTCACCCCTGCTCCCTTTCACTCCCAGAGGCCCTGTACTGGTTTCCTGTGACTGCTGTAACCAATAACCAAGACTTGGGTGGCTTCAGACAACATGAATGTATTCCCCTGTAGTTCTGGAGGTCACACATTTCACTGGGCTACATTAAGATGTTGTCGGCGCTGTGTTCCTTCCGAAGGCTCTGTGGGAGAGTTTCTTTCTTTGCTATTTCCAGCTTCTTGAGAACGGCTTCTTCCATGACTCATGGCCCCTTCCTGCATCCTCAAAGTCAGCAGGGCAGGCTTCTTCAAGCCTTGCTCTAAGCCCTCTGCTTTTGTTCTCGCATCTTTTACTCTGACCTCCTTGACTTCTGATCCTCCCTACTGTAAAAATTCTTAAGATTGTACTGGACTTGTCCAGATAATCCAGGATCACCTCCCCATCTCAAGATCCTTGACTTATTCACATCTGCAAAGACTCTTTTAACATGTGAGGTAACATATTTACAGGGCCTAGAGATTAAGAGGTAGGCATTTCAGGGGCTGTTCTTCTGCCTCTCACAGGTATTCCTAAATAAAGCATATTGCACACAAGACTCTGTCTCAGAGACTGTTTTCTAGGAAACTCAACCTGCAACATTACTATTTAGAAATACTGCTTCCACAGCCTGTCTTATTTCAGCTCTGGATCAATCTTGGTAACAAGGGGTGAGAAAGAGGAATAACCATGTAGATTACCTGAAGCAGAGGGCTTCCCTGATAGCTCAGTTAGTAAACAATCCACCTGCAATGCAGGAGACCCTGGTTCGATTCCTGAGTTGGGAATATCTGCTGGAGAACAGATAGGCTACCCACTCCAGTATTCTTGGGCTTCCCTTGTGGCTCCGCTGGTAAAGAATCTGCCTGCAATGTGGGAGACCTGGGTTTGATGCCTCGGTTGGGAAGATTCCCCTGGAGAAGGGAAAGGCTACCCACTCTAGTATTCTGGCCTGAAGAATTCCATGGACTGTATATAGTCCATGGTGTCACAAAAAGTCAGACGTGACTGAGTGGTTTTCACTTTAAGTAAGTGCATGCGTGCTCAATCATGTCCAGCTCTTTGTGACCCCACAGACTGTAGCCTGATTGGCTCCTCTGTCCATGGGATTTCCCACGCAAGAATACTGGAGTGGGTTGCTATTTCCTTCTCCAAGGGACCTTCCAGTAGATTACCTGAAGCAGAGGGCTTCCCTGATAGCTCAGTTAGTAAACAATCCACCTGCAATGCAGGAGACCCTGGTTCGATTCCTGAGTTGGGAATATCTGCTGGAGAACAGATAGGCTACCCACTCCAGTATTCTTGGGCTTCCCTTGTGGCTCCGCTGGTAAAGAATCTGCCTGCAATGTGGGAGACCTGGGTTTGATGCCTCGGTTGGGAAGATTCCCCTGGAGAAGGGAAAGGCTACCCACTCTAGTATTCTGGCCTGAAGAATTCCATGGACTGTATATAGTCCATGGTGTCACAAAAAGTCAGACGTGACTGAGTGGTTTTCACTTTAAGTAAGTGCATGCGTGCTCAATCATGTCCAGCTCTTTGTGACCCCACAGACTGTAGCCTGATTGGCTCCTCTGTCCATGGGATTTCCCACGCAAGAATACTGGAGTGGGTTGCTATTTCCTTCTCCAAGGGACCTTCCTGATTCAGGGATCAAACCCGTGTCTCCTGCATTGAAGGCAGATACTTTACCCTTGAGCCACCTTTATTCCTTTACCCCTGAGCCCGGGAAGCCTATAGCTCTGGTGGGATAGGTTGGCTAAAAGCTCTCCATGTGAAACTCTCCTGGCTTCTGTCCCACGTGTCTCCCTTTCGCTATTTTTAACCAGTATTATTCTGCCATAATAAACTGTAGCATTGCCTCTAATGGTTTTCAGTGAGTCTATGAGTTCTCCTAGCAAGTGATCAAATCTGAGGGTGGTCTCGAGGAGCCTGGACTTCTAGTTAGTGTCAGAAGTGATGTCAGTCTTGTAGATCCCCAGACTCTGCTCTGTTTAATCCACAGTATTTAGGAAGCCCCTCCCCCCCGCCTGCCATTTCCCAGCAGGAGCTCTGTGTTTTTATCTTTTCTATTCTGATTGTCTGATCAGCTCTTCTCTGTACTAACCTTTAGAGACAGGTATTCCCTCTCTGGCTGCTGCCAGGCTCCAACCCTAGGCAAAGCTGATTCATTTTGGAATCTTCTTGGAACCTGGGAGGGCAGAGAAATGCCTTGATTCAACAGCTGAGACTCAAAGTACATTAGATGTCAGAAACAGCTCAGTTCAACTTTATTATTATTTTTTTTTTTTTGGTGCCATTCTCACCAAATATGGAAATACAAGGCTGGCAGTGCACGTGGAAGAGACAGGCCAAGGCTGCAATGCAGCGGATCACGTGGCCTCTGGGTGCTAAGTACAAAGAGGCGTCAATGGGGGACTTCTTTCGCTCTACCTGCTAGGAAGCTCAAGGAAAAAAGTAATCACATCCCCGTCAACTGTGTTTACCTTTGTAGTCAGCAAAGTTTTGTCTCTCCTTTTCTTTTTGGACCTGATAATATCTTCATTTTAATATATGTAGTGTGAATTTATGGTTTATTTTTATATTTGCACCTCGTTGTACAGAATTAATCATAATTGACTCAACACATCTTGATCATTATTCCCTGCATACTGCTTGTTTATTTCTTTGTTTGCTTGCATTTTAATTAATTTATCTTTTAAAATGTAATAAGCAACCATGAACACACTCCCAAAGCAAACCTGGATCCCCAACAGTATCTTACATTGTGCATTTATTCCCTATTTCAAAACATCTAAAAGAATTTGTGCTTTTTTTTTAGAGTTAAATTAATAAGCTGTTTTTCAGAAAATTTTCCAAATAAAGGCTTACCTAAAGAGAAAAGTATTACCTAGAATTCATTCCCTCATGCCTACCCACTTCATCAATAGCAGTTAATATGCTATTCTGGCACATTTACATTTAAATGTTTTTCTACAGTTTAAGTCATAATGTATGGAAAGTTTCACAAAGTGCTTTTTTTTTTTTTTTTTTTAGCCCCTTGCCATTACGTACTGGGCTTCCCTGGTGGCTCAGTGGTAAAGAATCTGCTTGCCAATGCAGGAGACATAGGAGACACGGTTTCTATCCCTGGGTTGGGAAGATCCCTGGAGGAGGAAATGGCAACTGTCTCCAGTATTCTTGCCTGGGAAATCCCAGGGACAGAGGAACCTGGTGAGATACAGTCCATTGGCTTGCAAAAGTGTCAGATGTGACTGAGCATGCACGAATGCATTATGTATTAAATACTTCACTTAACAGCATATATTACATTATTTCTTATTGTTTTGCCTCTGAACATTATAACCCATACTTTTGGATAGTACCATAATTGATTTGAGTTGTGTGCTCAGTCATGTTCGACTCTTTATAACCCCATGGACTGCAGCCCGCCAGGCTCCTCTGGCTATGGAATTCTCCAGGCAAGAATACTGGAATGGCTAGCCATTCCCTACTCCAGGGGATCTTCCCGACCTGGTGTATTTGTCTAGGTAGGAAGACTGAAAATACTTCACTGTTCCTTAGCTTTGTTTGTAACTTTTAAATCTGCAGACACATGGTATGGGGACCCCAGTCATACCCTTGTCCTGGGTTCTGATATCCTTGGAGGAGGAACTGATACTATTACGACTCTTACCAGCATTTTAAATTTGCCTGTTCACCAGCATCGTGAATGATGATTTGTGTTGTTCAGTCGCTAAGTCACGTCTAGCTCTTTGCAACCCCATGAACACCAGGCTCCTCTGTCCTCCACTGTCTCCTGGAGTTGGCTCAAATTCGTGTGCATTGAGTTGGTAATGCTATTGAACTGACTCAATTATGATCATCCTTTGTTAATTTGGTGAATGAAAAACACAGTCTCATGCTTGTTTTTTGTTGTTTGTTTTTTTTTTTTTTAAGATTTTTTTCTGGGTGTTGACCATTTTTAAAGTCCTTATTGAATTTGGTACAATATTGTTTCTGTTTTATGTTTGGGCTTTTGTGGCCTTCAGGCATGTGGGATCTTAGCGCCTCGACTGGGGATCGAACCCCCTACCCCACGCGTTGGAAGGTGAAGTCTTAACCCCTGTATCACCAGGGAAGCCCCTTGTGCTTGTTTTAACATGCATTATGTTTGACCGTTCATATTTTATTTTGTTAATGACTTGGGTCTTTGTTTATCTATTGTGGTCTCAGATTTTCTTATAAGTTTGTAAAGACTACCTTCATATTACACATAGGAAACTCTGTATGTGTAACAACTAACCTAGAGCTAGATAGGTGATATCTGTCTGATCTCCTCCCTTCCCAACATGCCCCCACCCCTGGCAAAGAAAAACTGCCTGTGATTAGCAGGGTAGAAGGTGGAGCAATTAGAATCTGAGGGAGTTCTGGGGCCCCATTTGATTACAGTCATTAAGTGGGGGTCAATTAAAATAACCACCCAGAATCAGGAAGATGAGAGCAAGGAAAAGAAGACCTAAGTAAGGCATTCTGGGGAAGTTCTGAGAGTGTGAACCATCACCTGGGCTCAATTTGCCATTTACAGATGCCTGACTGGTGAGGACCCGTTTCAGTCCCTGGGTGGGCTGCTGCTGCTGCTGCTGCTAAGTCGCTTCAGTCAGGTCCAACTCTGTGCGACCCCACAGACAGCAGCCCACCAGGCTCCCTCATCCCTGGGATTCTCTAGGCAAGAACACTGGAGTGGGTTGCCATTTCCTTCTCCAAAGCAGGAAAGTGAAAAGTGAAAGTGAAGTCACTCAGTCATGTCCGACTCTTCGCGACCTCATGGACGACAGACTACCAGGCTCCTCTGTTCATGGGATTTTCCAAGCAAGAGTACTGGAGTGGAGTGCCATCGTCTCCTCTGCCCTGGGTGGGCACTGGTGTTCAATAAGTTCGTGAAGAACTGAATTCTTGAATTTAGCTGTAATCTAGCTAAGTCGAATGTCCAAAAGCAGAGTCAGTACTTCCCTGCAAATGATCTCCAGTCAACACGGAGTTGATCTTGTTAAACCACAAACAATCAAGTCACCTCGAACCCCAGGGGCCTTCGTCCTATTTTCTTCTACAAACACCCAAGGAGAAACTCTTCATTTCTTTCAGATAGCTGGCCAGTAAATGTTTTAATTACAAGTTGAAAGCAATAAAATAAAATCATCTGGTGGAATGTTTTAATTAGAATTTAGAGAGTCTGGTGAGCAATTAGTGCATCTAAGAATGGAGACTGTATACACATATTTGTCTCTGTTGAGCTTCACTGGTTTAAATGAACATTTGACTCTGCTTCCTCAAGTTAAACAAAGGCCATCATAATGGTAGCCCTGATAATAATGTAGCCAGAGCCAACTCGTGTGTGTGTGTGTGTGTGTGTGTGTGCTCATGCGCACACGCACTCAGTCATGTCCAACTCTTTGCGACCCCATGGACTGTAGCCTGCCAGGCTCCTCTGTCCATGGAATTTTCCAGGCAAGAATACAGGAGTGGGTTGCTGTTTCCTTCCCCAGGGGATCATCCTGACCCAGGGATCAAACTCATGTCTCTTGCATCTCCTGCATTGGCAGAGGGCTTCTTTACCAGCTGAGCCATCAGAGANGAAATGATTCTCATCTGCAGGGCCTGGGAGGCTCAGAGGAAGGCAAGCAGAGGGTGGTCAGCCACACGGAGGTTCAGCTGTGCACGCCCTGGACCTGCCCTCTTCTCCCCTTAGGGAGTGGCAGCAAGCCTTTGTTATCTTAACAGAGAGCATGGGCTGCTTCCAGGAGAGGCAGAGTTGCGGGGCCTGCTTCCCTACCTCGCAGCCTAGCCCTCCCTGCAGCTGGGGCCTTCCATGTCCACCTGGTCCACCCGCAGACTCTGCCCACCTGCATTACTCCTCTGCAGGAAGGACAAGCAACAGGGAGATGGTGGGCCCTCTGGCTCCTCAGTCAAGTCCTGCCCTCAAGCCCCGGGCACGTGGGCTTTGATAGGGGATCAGCCCGCATTCCCTGCCTTGGTTTCAGAGTGGGCCTTTCATCTGGGGCTGCCACACCCCGGACCCCTCCCCGACCCGGCCTCAGCACCCACGTGTGCCTGTGCTCTGCACAGCTCCTCCCGGGAACCAAACCTCACACTCACAGTCAACACTGAGGCTGTTAACTTGTGCAGGCTCCTTCCCTCTCCTTGCACGCTGCCCACAGAATCCCCTTCTGCCAAGGTTCTACCCACCTTTTGTTTTCCCTTCAGTGAGGTCTGCCCCTCCTGTGTTTCTCATCTTGGATTCTGAGATGTTGAAGACTGCAATGCAGGGCTTTTCCTGATAAACTCAACTTCCTGCTTGGGGCTCACCCAGACTCAAGTGGGACAGGACCTGGCCAGGTACCCAGTTCCGCTGCAGGCCACCCCTCTGCTGTGTTTAACTAAACAGAGCCAGCGTGAGTGGGCAAATCAATTCAAAGGTATAGAAGCACATAATGAAAAAGATACTCAGTGCGTGGTGGTGGCGGCGTAGTTGCTGAGTGATGTCAGACTCTTGCGACTCCATGGACTGTGGCCTGCATGGGATTTCCCAGGCAAGAATACTGGAATGGGCTGCCATTTCCTTCTCCAGGGGATCTTCTTGATCAGGGATCAAACCAGCATCTCCTGCATTGCAAGTGGATTCTTTACCCCTGAGCCACCAAGGAAGCCTGTGCCTGGATAGAAATCATAGAGATGATTGTCTAAGAACCAAATTGTAGAAACATTTAATAGGCTGATGTAACGCAAATTTCTTGTCCAATAAGATAACTTCTCTCTCTTCTTTATAATGGGGCTACGATCACCTACGTGGCGAGGTTATTGGAAAGGTCATAAAAAGGTGCCTGGAGTGGTAGCTCAGGATCTGGTTAACACATCTCATCTGGCATTGGTGTGTTGCTTTCTTTGTGGTTGTGGTTGCCTAGCCCATAATCAGGGTTGCACCTTTGCCTCTGTGTTTTCTGCAGAGTCTGGAGTCTTCATGGCTGCATTGCAGGAAACCCAGGAAAGATGCTCTTGACTGGAGTCCCAGCTTAGGCTGTGCTTTGCTTCAGTGATCCCTCAATGGGGCTGGAAGTACAGCCTGCAGAGGTTCATCTTGGGAGATCACTATCTCCTCCCAGGCTTGACTTGCTACTCCACCTTTTCTGAACACTACTTAGTATGTTAACTACAAATTGGCACCTTGCCACCTACCTTTACAAGGATTAAATAATATCCTGCTGCAGCTGCTGGTTTTCAACACCTCCTGAAAGGGGTCCATGGTGGAGAGCAGAAGTAGAGCACTCTGTACTCAGGAAAAAAAAACTGGCAGGACAGGTCTTCTGCAGATAGTCTCAGGAGCCGAGTTTATGAGCCTGATTCTTGTATCTTCTCATATATAGAAAAACACTAAAATCCTTCATGGTGATGCCTCTTCCTCATAACTTGCCGAAACCTTCTGAAAAAATACGTGCTTGATTGCATGTACTCCCCCTTCACCAAAATCACGTCTATTCTGACCTTCCCTCCTTCCTCTTTGGAACGGTCTCTCAGAGCTATCTGAGATGCTGTCTCCCCACCTGCAGTCCTCATTTTGCCTCAGATAAAATTTAGCTTGCAGGTAACATGTGCTTTTTTTTTTTTTTAAGTCAGCAAGTGTTTGGACACCACATGGGCTCAGAAGGAAACCATCTCCTGTAGAATAAAGGATTGCCAGGGTAGGTAGTTCCCTAGACTTTTCCTGTGAGATCAGGGCTCCCACAGCCCGGTGTACCCTTTGCCTTCAAGTATGATTGTGTCTGGGCTTCAGCAGATGAGGGCGCAAAGTGCAGAAACCCCGTGTGGTCCTTGCATCACCTGAGCCGATCCTGCTGCAATCACTGTCTGAGTTAGCTAATGGCAGGGAACAGGGCCCCCCACTGAGATTCCATTACCTTGTAATTTCCAGCTTGTTCACTGTTGCAATAAAGCCCCTCTGTCTTATAATTCTCTGGCATTCACGTCTCGTTTTCTCAAGAACCGAAGTATGTAAGATGCTTTCTGCTGGGGATTCATTGAGATAAGTTATTGAAGTGAAACCAAGAGGCAGGCTTCCAGCCCTCGGCTGTTCATCTCAGAATTTATGTTTGGGCTGCCTCTGGAAGGTCTAATGTAATCACAAACAATGTGCTTTCTGTATGTTTAAAAATTCATAAGGACAATGGAGGTGGAGGGGCCAGGACTCCTGCACTTGGGGCTCATTAGCAAGAAGAGCTCTGGAGCAGCTGGCTGGTTTTTGATGGCATCTCTGTGGGGCTGAGATGCTGCAGCTGTCGCTCAAAAAGTCATTCCACGGGATGGAGTAAGCACGCTACACATGCTTATCGACCTCGTCCTGGAGCCCGGCCGCAGGACCGACTGACCAGATGATCTGCTTCTTGAAAACGGATGTCTCTCCCACATCTTGTTCTTTGGCCTTTGAGATACGGTCCTTCTCTCGGCTCTGTGGACACAGAGCCAGCTGTGGAGGTTCTGAGCCTTCGTGTGGTCATCTCATCATCTTCCTGCCCACAGCAGCCCCTCCTCCTTCCACCCAGCTTGCTGCCACCCTTCTGATCCTCCCAGGACAGCATTCTTCTCCAAGTTGCCCCTGCAGGAGCCTCATCACCAAGAAGAGAATCAAAGCAAAATATCTCAGTGTGGGATTTGAGATCCAAACTCTGTTATCTCCGCTTGAGATCCAGCAGCACATTTCTCACATGCTGCTGTGGAGGGCTCCCAGGGAGGCGCTGAGAAGGGAACGTAGGGTCATAAAGGGCCTTGGTCTGATGCTCCTCGAGCCACCACTCTCCTCCACTGGACAGCTTCCCAACAAAAGATTTGTGGGGTGGGACTTCCCTGGTGGTCCAGTGGTTCGGAATCTGCCTGCCAGTGCAGGGGACAAGGGTTCGATCCCTGGTCCGGGAAGATCCCACATGCGGGTGAGGAACTAAGCCCGTGTGCCCCAACTACTGAGCCCACGGTCTAGAGCCTGTGCTCCACAACAAGAGAAACAACCACAAGGAGAAGCCTGAGAACCTCCGCAAAGATTAGCTCCCGCTCATTGCAAGTAAAAAAAAGTTTGAGCGCAGCAATTTAAATTAAAAAAAAAAAAACTGTAAGGGAGTGGAGGTTCTAAAGCACAAATTATTCTAATACACAGATTATATGACACTCCTCCTATTGAGAGGTGGGGTCCATGTCCTCACATTTTGAATCTAGACACCTTATGACTGCTTTGACGAAGAGTCATTGGCAAAAATGATCTTCTGTGATCTTCAGATACCCTTGGCTTTCTCTTAGAACTCCTAGGCTCCATGGAAGCAGCCTGGCCACCATGAGGCCACCATGTCATAGGGAAGCCCAAGCCTCACAGAGAGGCCATAGGGAGATGCTCTGGTGGATACTCTGAGCTCAGCTGCACTCAGCTTCTAAGTCATCCTCTCCCAGCCACTTCCATACAAACGCATCCAGATGATTCCAGCCCCAGCCCACTGGCCTCACCCTCAGCCATTGAAAACTTCTCAGTTGAGGTCCCAAATATCATGGAGCAGAAACAACCCATCCTGATGGAATCTGTCCATATTTCTGCCCCACAGAACATGTAAGCATAATAAAAACTTGTGGTTTGGGGCCACTGAATTTGGCATGGTTAAACTGTACAGCAGCAGTTAGCTGGAATGGAGGGAGATGATGAAACCCCTCCCCTATCCTTTTCCAAACATGTATTTTACCCATCTATGGGCTTCTGAGCATTTCTTTGCCTGCCTCCTCCAAAGATTCGAGGAAGAGGCCTGAAATCTTCTTGCTTGGCTTGTTTTCTCATTTGACTTGGGGCATCAGGTTGGGGAATGGTGGAGAGGTAAGGAATGGTGAGGAAAAGCCAAGGGACTCAGGCCCAGATACATTTCAGTGAGAGGCTGGGTGGAGAGGAGGCTTGAGTCCCAAGCAGAACCCCAGGGTAGAGGTTGTGAGCAGCGTCTCAGGGGAGGAACCTGATGGCCGATGTTGCAACAGAAGGGCAGGGCATGAGCAGTGGGTGCAGAGGGACAAAGCCGGACTGGTCACGGGAGGGTCATGCCGTGGAGTCAGGGTCAAGATCATCACCCTGCCACATCTGGCTTTCAATCAGCTCCTGGGCATAAAATATCCAACTCTTCTAGAAATCCTGGTTTCAGTTCAGTTCCATTCACCTAACAAGTGCCCAGCACCGACTAAACAGGAGGCCAGGTGTTGAGGGAAAGAGACAGATGGAAAAGATGCTGTAATTTCAAGTCAGAGGAAATCGTTCTCTGTCCTGGGTATGCTGTCTCTCTGGAAAAGTACTAAGCTACTTACGGTTATTTATATAAAAGCCTTTCCAGATATTGCAGTCACAGTAAAGACAAGGCACCTTCTGCTTTATTATCCTGCCAGTTGCAGGGCACTCTTACTGTAGAGGGGAGGGTGGGTACCAGCTTGAAAGAGAGAAGGTCTCTGGGCATACATGTGGTCCCCAAGGAGAATCTCAGCAACACCGTCTGGCTGATCCCACTGCTTTGCCAGGAGCTGCCTGCAGAGAAGAGCCTGCAAAAGCCTTCTAAAACCACATAAAGCTGGTCTTCGTGCGTGCCATCACTTCAGTCCTGTCTGACTCTGTGTGACCACATGGACTATAGCCCACCAGGCTCCTCTGTCCATGGGATTCTCCAGGCAAGAATACTGGAGTGGGTTGCCACGCCCTCCTCCAGGGAATCTTCCTGACCCAGGGATCAACCCAAATCTCTTTAAGTCTCCTGCATTGACAGGCGGGTTCTTTTGCCACCTGCACATCTGGGAAGCCCCTTGCAAAGCCAGTCTAAGAAGTGAAAAAGTGCATTGCAGCTGCCGGGTGAGCAGGCTGTGTCTGATTGCCTGTGATCCTCACTCAGCCCATGACTGGCATGCCTGGGGACATGCCCGTTGTGCTGAAGACCTCCTGAGTGCAAACTCCCCTCCCACTCCACAGATTCCTGAGAAATTGCAAACATGTCTGTCTTCGGCCAGCCTGCCTGGAAAGGCCACTTCAGCAGGTACCGCATGCCCTCTGCCATTTCGCTCCTGCCCACATGCGTAAACCTTACACCCTCAAGGTTGAAACAGTCACTTGCTGCTGCTTTATACTGGCAGACCCAGGTTAAAAAAAGACAGTGATGATGCCAAGTACTGGTGATAAAACTCCCCTGGGGGAGCTTATTACAAATATTGATTCCCTGACCTCACTCCCAACCCACCAAAGCAGATCCACAGAAATGAGATGTGGGCATCTGCATTCTTCAAAAGCTTCCAGGACATTTTGATATCTTGGGACCACTCTGATACCACGTTTCCTCCTAGCTCAGCTAAGTTTCCCGCAGAGGTGCGTCACCTTAAAGATGTTCTCAGTTTGCCAACCAATCGCAGTAATGAGGTGGCACTAGTGGCAAAGAGTCCACTTGCCAATGCAGGAGACACAGCAGACGCGGGTTCAGTCCCTGGATCGGGATGATCCCCTGGAGGAGGAAATGGCCACCCACTCCAGTCTTCTTGCCTGAACAATTGTGTGGACGGAGAAGCCTAGCAGGCTACAGTCCTTGGGATTGCAAGAATCAGACACGACTGAGCAACTGAGCATGCACACAGCTACATTTGAGCCTGGGGCATTTTCTATGACCAGCTTCTAAACAAGTGCTGGAATGGAGCCAGCCCTCAAGTCTCCCTTTGAACCATCACCCACTCCTCACTGTATGAAAAGCAGCCTCTGGGGTCAAAGACTGGTGATGAAGACTCATGACACAGCCTGTTTCCAGACAGAAGGACTATTTCCCCCAGGGGACTGCCAAGATACAGTCTCAGTTCCCCCTCTCTCTTTCCTTTTAAGAAATAAAAATTACACATAGATTACATCAAGCAACGTACTTGAAATATGAATCGTAGATTGTAATACACCAAAGGAAGAGATTGTGTGTTCTTTGAGCCTTCATCGATTTCTGGGCGAATCAGATTAGTGGATGTGAAATTACAGACATGAACGATTGCCGTTGAAGCTTATGAAGTTGCTTTATGAAGAGGGCACCATGATAATTCCCTGATTGTACAGAGCTGTGTCTCTCCAAGTTTTCCTGCCTGCAAAGCAGCAGAGGAAACGTGGCAGGAAGCAAGGGAAGAAGCATGAAGGTCTCAGCCCTCGGGTCTGCCACCATTGCCCACCTGTGACCTGGTACCTGCCAATATATTTACACACTGTCCTTAGAACCTACATTCCTAAGAGTGTGGCAGGCTCTGAAGATCTGGGAAAAGGAAGAGAGACAGCAAGACTAAAGGGATCTAATCTCCATCTAACAAGATCTCTTTCAAAGGAAATATGATTAAAATATCAGGTTGGCCAAAAAGTTTGTTTGGGTGTTTGGTACCATCTCACAGAAAAATCCTAACGAACTTCTTGGCCAATCCAGTATATGCTGATGGATACCATTATTGCTTTCAGGGTGAAGAAGACTCCTTTCCATGACCTGCCTGATGAGGCCCCAACTACCCCTCCAGCCTGATCTCACCATCTCATTCTCTCCCTCTGTCCTCCTCATGTAGGTGGAACTTTTGGCTTCTCCTTTACCCAAGCTCTTCCCTACTCTTGGGATTATCTTCTTTTCTTTCTTTTCCATGCATCCTTGAGATATCTGTGTAAGCATCCCTTCTTCCAGAGCAGCTTCCCCTGAACTCTGTGTCCAAGCCACCGTTACAATGGTTCACAGACTATACGATCCCCTTTGTAGCAATAATCATAATTGTGACCTTTTAATGGTTTGTGTGGTTATTTGACAAAACTTTATAAAGGCAGAAACTTTCATCACATCTTTTCATCTTGAAAACCTCAGTATCTATCATAATCCTGGCACATATATACACAAAAATATTGGTCTCAGGGGAAAAAATGAATGAATAAATGACCATCTAGGGCAAATTCCCTGTGTTGAAGATGAGGAAGCCGAATCCAGCGGCATAAGTGACGTACCATGGGGAACCTATTGCATGTTAGTTACATGGTTGAGACCAGAACTAAGAGTCTTACAACTCTAAGCCAGGGGCCTCCCTGAGCCACTGGTGGCTCAGTGGGAAAGAATCTGCCCGCCAGTGCAGGAGACACAGGTTCATCCTCTGGGGCAGGAAGATTCCCTGGAAAAGGAAATGGCAACCCACTCCAGTGTTCTTGCCTGGGAAATCCCATGGACAGAGGGAGCCTGGCAGGCTACAGTCCACAGGGTCACAAAAGAGTTAGACAGGACTTAGCAACTCAACAGCAACAGCCCTAAACCGAGAAGTCTCCTCCGATCACAATTCCTTCCAAATAAAACAGTGATTCGGAAAAATAAAAAGAAAACAAGCTAAAAGAAAATCAGAGAAAGAATTTGCCACTCGATGGTCTTTTTTTTTTTTGGTGCTCAAAAGAGAAAGGACAGAACACAAAAGAAACGGTGAAAAGAAGCGGGGATATTATAAACAAAGTACTTGATATGAATAATAATGAACAAAAACATTCCTGCTTATTGTTTATCTAATTTTGAATTTTAATGAAAAGCAGGGTTGGTAATTACTCAATTCCAATGTTTATAGAAAACCAACACACGAAAACCTCACAGTTCGATATTTATGAGGTGTCAGGTTCCCTTAAATACTCAGCTTGGCAATTAGAAGGGGAGCTATTCATTAACATTTTAAACTAGATAAATAAAGAATAGTTGTTATTTATTCATTAAAATTTAAAAAAAAACCTGGAAATTATAGCCTAATCTTTGGGGTGTATACATATCATTTAATTAACCGTGAGTCAAAATGTTACTAAGAAGCATGTGTCTACACATCTAGAAATAGATGTAACACTATTAGCAAATAGAGTGATTTAATCAGAGTAGCGATTCAGACTCATCTTCCATTTGTATTGAGAATCTGACTCCAGATGCCTGATGATTTAGAAAGAGCGATGACGTTAGAGTCAGGTGGAGCTGGGTTTGGATTACTTTGGCCACTTGCTCACCCGTTCTGCAGTCAACACTTTAACCATAAAATGGGATTACAGGCTTATTTCCAGTGTTGTTGGGAGGCATTAAAGATTGTGCAGTACGGTGACTGATTCAGGATAGGTATCTTATGAGCGATGATGGGCAGAACACTGCTCTGGCTTCAGCTCTGGTCCAGCTACATGGAATAAGCATCTGACTTTCTGCAGGTGATGGTCCTAGGGTACCAAGAGTAGTCACCTGCAAGCTGGTGGTGACTGAGGATGCTAGGCAACTCTCTGTGAGTTACAGGTAAGATCTCTGGGGACTTCCTCGGTGGTCCAGTGGTTAAGACTCTGTGATTGCAGTGCAGGGGGCTTGGGTTCAATCCCTGATCAGAGAACTAGATGACACGAGCTGCAACTAGAAAATATCTCATGTACCACAACAAGATTTAAGACCCTGCATGCCACAACTCAGACCCAGTACAGGCAAGTTAATTAATTAGTTAAAATATTAAAGTGAAGTGAAAGTCACTCCGATGTGTCTGACTCTTTGCAACCCCACTACACAGTCCATAAATATTAACAACAACAACAAAAGGCCAGGGCACTGTGGTGAAAGCATTCTAGGCCCAGATGGGGACCACGTGTGTTTGGCTCATCACTGTATTCTCTGGGTCTACTACCCAGAATATAGTAAATGTTCACAGGTATTTATGAATAAACAATAAGCAACTGCATGGCCGCCACTGCAGCATCAGTATCTCCAGGTGGCTATTCAGCCTCTGGGGTCATACTTGCCTTGGGAAGACTGCCCTTCCCAGCACTAGCCAATTCTTAGAGAGAGTAAGGACTGTCCTGCAAGTGCATCTTTTCCATGCAACCCAACTAATCCAAACCCCACCCCAACCTTCTCCTCTATTGGGTTCTTGAATTCCAGGCAAATATTCCCCTCCCTGATGCTGAAGCTGAAACTCCAATACTTTGGCCCCCTGATGTGAAGAACTGACTCACTGGAAAAGACCCTGATGCTGGGGAAAGATTGAAAGCAGGAGGAGAAGGGGATGACAGAGGATGAGATGGTTGGATGGCATCACCAGCTCGATGGACATGCAAGCTCCAGGAGTTAGTGATGGTCAGGGAAGCCTGGTGTGCTGCAGTCCTTGCCGTTGCAGAGAGTCGGACACGACTGAGTGACTAAACTGAACTGATTTCCCTCCCCTAATCACCCAGAGTCAGGTACTAGACAACCTAGGGTAGTCACTGCACCTCAGAGCCTGCTGAAATGGTTGGAACTAGCCAACCATAAGCCTTCTCACCCTGAAACCACAATAAACATTCTTGCCCCCGTTTTCCCCTTGTTCACTCTGCCCCTAGTCTAGCTCCGGTGCCTCCTTCTTTGGCCTTGCACAATGTGGCATTTCCGTTCCTCTTGGGAACTGTAACAAACGATCTTTTCACTGGAAAGCATTTCCTGATTCGTCGGCCTCACAATACCCGAGCAACAATGCAACAGCCGCTCCTATTGCCCTCTGACCCAAGACTTAGAAAATCCATCCATGTTGGCTTTCTTGAAAAAAGTGAACTCTCAGAAACTGACAGCACGAGATGACTAATGAAATGGAGCATTGGATGCATTACAAGGAAGCAGAGTGGAAAACATTTCCTGCAGATGGGGGCGGGGGGGCTTATATCACTGGGAGGCGGCAGTTTCCCTCCACAGCACTATGTAAAAGGAGCATGACCAAGCACAGGAGTGAAAAGAGGTGAGTGTTATGGGGCATCCCATGGCAGCAAGATCACCCCATATGGGCACCTGTTTTGTGGTGGAGCCTGGCTGTGGTTGCAGCAAATGCAAGCAGAGTTGCCCCTCACTTCCAGGCCCCCCAGGTGTAATGAAGATCTAAACCAAGACTGAAGAACGCTATGGCCACCATGAAGTATATGGAGGCTTCTTGAATGTGTTTGATTGACTGCATTCTTGCTTGTAACAAAGCTGCAGGAATGGGCTGTTCGGGTGAATCCTGAACACTCATACACTGAAGTCCTAACCCCAGTAGCCCAGAACATAACTATATTTGAGATAGTCTCTAAAGAGTGCAGTAAGTTAAAATGAGGTCATTAGGGTGCATTTGAATCCAGTGTGACTGGCATCCTTATAAGAAGAGGAAACTTGGGTGCAGACACATAGAGAGGGAAGGGGATATGAAAACACAGGGGAAGACAGCTCTCTACAAGTCAAGGAGAGAAGCATCAGAAGAGACAAGAAACCAATCCCACCAGCACCCTGATTTTGAACTTCAAGCTCCAAAACTGTGAGAAAACAGTGCCAGTCCATGGTACTTTGATATGGCAGCCCCGGCAGACTAATTCAGGCTCTAGTCTCCTCCATCACTACGATGTGTCTGAGAAAGGGAAGAAAGGGTCCTTTTTTAAAAATGCATTTAAAAAAAAATAATTTTCAGCCAGGCTGCCAATAGACTCCTACAGCCCCAAATGAGCTGTAGATGCAGCAGCCAGTGAAGTTACCACATCAAAACATGGGCATGAACGGGACTGTTTGAGCTCCAGCCCGCAGAAATTCTTATCTCTCCCGCTGCCCACATCCCCTGCCCACAATATTGCCATCATCAAAGGTGCTTTTTGAAACTTGGAAACCCTGAATCATCCATAAATTCAAAACTTGAATCGACCCTGTCATGCTGTGGCTGCGTTGGATGATCAAGAAGAGTTCAAAGGGTAAACCACAGCTTTTTAGGCACATGCAAATCAGGCAGACTTGCAGAACTTTGCAAGTTCTTTAAAATATGATCTCAGAATAAGAGAAGGTTTCTACCCTCACCCTTTCTGAAGACCGCAAAGTTAGGAGGAGAACGAAACTCTGTAGATGGGTCTGTTGGAACTGTGGCATGCCTAACCAAGGTGGAAACCAGACGCTTTGGTATGTATTAGAGAAAAAAGAGTGAGAGCTGGATTTCAAATCCAAGATGGCAATTCCTTAATGTTTACAAAGCACAAATAAATAGCAATACTGGCAAGCCACCTGGCATAGGAAGAGCTGCTGCTGCTACTGCTAAGTCACTTCAGTCGTGTCCGACTCTATGTGACCCCATAGACGGCAGCCCACCAGGTCCCCTGTCCCTGGGATTCTCCAGGCAAGAACACTGGAGTGGGTTGCCATTGCCTCTCCAATGCATGAAAGTGAAAAGTGAAAGTGAAGTCGTTCAGTCGTGTCTGACTCTTCACGACCCCAAGGACCGCAGCCCATCAGGCTCCTCTGTCCATGGGATTTTCCAGGCAAGAGTACTGGAGTGGGCTACCATTGCCTTCCACTGGTCTTGAAATCAGAAAACCTGATGATTAACCTATGTCATTTATTTTCCACAAACATCTGTTTCTTGATCTAAAAAATCACTCTCACTCCCTATCTATCACTCACACAGTTAACGGGAAAATCATTGTGAAAACACGTGGAAAACTCTAACTGCCAGGCAAAGGTAGGGGTTTCTTACTCTTTCAAGGGACATCATGCCTTCATTCTCAGGACAAGAGCAACTCAAGCGTTGAGAATCAGTGCAGAAACACTGCCAGCACGACCTTCCTGCTGTAACTTAGACTTTTAATCTTGGGATAATTTTAGACTTAGAAAGCAAGATACCTGTGCTGCTCATGACACGTCATTCCCAATAACTTGCCCTCTTAGAACGCATCTCAGGGACCATAGGCAAGCAACCAAAGGGGGACTTTGAAATGAACACCAGTCAAATCTGGAAGGTGAAACAGCTACTCTTTTAGATTGGCCAAAAAATTCATTCACGTTTTTCTGTAACATCGTATGGAAGAACCCAAAGGGACTTTTTGGCCAACTCAATATCTCTCCCCTATCACCATGGCTACCCCTTTAACCCTTTGAATGCATAGCTGAGCTAACACAGGGAACATTTAGATGGCCCCAGTCCTTTTACCCATTTCTTAACAGCCATTCAACACTTTGGCAGGAAGGGAAAAGGAACAAGGCCTGTCAACACCATCCTGATGTCCAGACTGTTATGAAATGCCAACTTGCCTCTCAAATGCCAGCTGCCTCTCCAGCTCTGTGTTTGCTTTCAGTTCAAGGCCTGTTTTACAAGTTTGGCATACATAAAACTTTGGCATACAAAGTTTGAAGCCTACTTCATCACAAAATGTATAACAGAAGTCAATAAAAGTAGACAGACTCTTGAGAATCCCACGGCTGAATCTATAGGGAAGACATTCTTCGAAGAACGGAGCTGGTTTGGCAACATTTTTGTCTTCCTGTTACAGAATATCTTCTGCCTTAAAAAGGAGGAGGGACTGCTCACTGGTAAAGATGAGATGACCGGTTTGATGTCGTTCATCAGTGTGCATGTCATCCAGGCTGCTACTCTCTGCCTATTTCAAAGACAGACTATGAGGAGCTCTAATTCCCAAGTGCTCACCGAGAGATCAAATACGAATAGTTCCCAAGGAAATGAGAATAAAATAGGCTGCTCAGAGATGCTCCTGTGCACCAATTATACCCCATTTTCAGGTTATGTTCTGCTTCTCAAAATGATAGAAAATTGTGGAGTGTTTCTAATCTTTGCAGTTCAGACTGAATCTATCTTCCCTGAATTGTTTCCAAGTGGGCTTGCATTAAGAAGGACTTTCAAAATAGCCAGGTATCTGGTCTGGATGCTTTGAGACTTGGGCAATTGCATCATGCTTGGTTTCACTAAAAAGGTCACCAGATCAAGTCAAAAGTCAAATGTACCCATTTTGATTTCTATAGATTTATTTTTATTTCTTTTCCTTTCAAATAAGACAGGGAGGTGACATTTATTAAATCTCTAAAAGTGTTTCATGCACTGGGTTGGTATTTTATATATTTTATCTCACAAGTACAAGACAGGCCTGCTCTTCCTCCTTCTAAGTGTAAGAAAACAGAGATGCACCTTTTTTAAAAAGATATTATTCCTGTTCCTCAGGGTAACAAGACATGAGTTCAGGTATGACTGAGAGGCAATGTGTTGTGATGAAAACAACAGGTGCTTTGGAACTAGATTAGAATGTTTACACACCTTGTATTAGCTCTATGACTTGGGAAAGTTACATAACCATGCTGAACTGTTCATTTATGAAAAGGAGATAACAATATATAAGTTGTAGGGCCACCAGACTGTATGTGTACACCCATGTACACATATTAAGTACCAGGCCCCAGAGGTATTTCATAAATGATAATTGATATTAATCAGTCAATAGGTAGGGCTGGGATTTCCCTGGCAGTCCAGTGGTTAAGACTTCACCTTAACCCACTCCAGTTTTCTTGCCTGGAGAATTCCATGGACAGAGGAATCTGGTGGGCTACAGCCTATGAGGTCACAAAGAGTCAGACACAACTGAGAGACTAGCACTTTCTTTTTCCACTTTTCCAATACCAGAGGTGCAGGGTTGATCCCTGATTAGGGAGCTAACATCCCACATGCCTCATGGCCAAAAACCAAAGCATAAAACAGAAGCAATACTGTAACAAATTCAATAAAGACTTAAAAGAATAGGTGGGACTTTCCCGGTGGTCCAGTGGTTAAGAATCTGCCTTGCAATGCAGGCTATGAGGGTTTCCTCTCTGGTCATGGAACTAAGATCCCACACTGCTGTGGGCAACTGAACCCGTGTGTTGCAACTACTGAAGCCTGCGAGCTCTGGGCCCCACAGGCCATCACTAGAGAGTCCGTGCACTGCAAAGAAAGATCCACGTGACATAGTGAAGATCCTGCGTGCAGTAACCATGACCGGACATAGAAAATTAAAAAAAAAATCAGTAAGTAATGACTGACTACTTCCTCGTTGGCAGGAACTATGTCAGGGAGTGAGGCTCCATTGACAGGAGGGCTGCCATTTGTAATTGTGTTTTCTCACCTAGAGCAATGCGATGGATTCTTCCACGACAGCTAATAATGCGGAGCAATTCCAGTGTGCAGTCACTGTTTAGGCACCATAGGAGCCTTAAGGTAACACTACTAAGCCATAAGCAAAACCATTTCAATCCACACTGATCCTATTGTACAGATGCACCAGCTATTCTCAGAAAGCAATGTGCAGATCGCATGGTGAGCCTTCAAAGTGCGAAGGATTCTGAGAATGCTGAAGGTATTCAGCTTTAGAAAGCCAGTTTCCAGATTCTCACTGGGCATTTAGAGTCTTTGCTAAGACCCTTTTAACTGAGAATTCACCTCCAGTTGAGGTGACTTGGATTCTCAGTCCCTACTTTCAACAATCACCTTTCTCACATTTGACAAAAGTATTTCTCACCCACCGCCACTCACACTCTTAAAAAAAAACATAAACAGAACTTCTGAGGTGTTGAATGAAAAACTTAAAATGCTGCTCTTGGGGTTGGGGAAACGTGATCTCTAATGACTGCAAAACAAATCCTCTTGCAAGTGAAGTAGTTTCTGATTCTCTGCTTCCGATTGGAGAACTTTGGGACTGCAAACAGGCAGATCATTAACACTAATCTTTAGTGGCAAATCAAAAGGAGCCTTTTGCAGATAACCCCCAAAATTCATGTCATTTTCTGTTTTGTTTTCAAATTCTGTTCCTATCGACACATTTAAGAACGTGAGTTGTCTCAGCACTTAAATAAATAAAAATTTAAAATGGGAATACAATTGATACCAACTATTTTCATTTAAGAAGTAATATTTATTCATAAATGAGTGACCTACATAAAAACTTTCTTTTTATTCATCAACAGATGTAACTTCTAATAAAATGGTTATGTTTAAGGGCTTTCCTGCTGGCCTAGTGGCTAAGAATCCACCTGCCAGGGCAGGGAATTCAAGTTTGCTCGTTGTTCCAGAAAGATCCCACATGCCATGGGGCAACTTAGTCTGAGTGCTGCAACTACTGATCCCATGCTCTGCAACAAGAGAAGCCACTGCAATGATTAGCCCATGCACTGCAGTGAAGAGCAACCCCCAGCTCATCACAACTAGAGAAAGCCCGTGCATAGCAAGGAAGGCCCAGCACACCAAAATTAAAGAAATAAATATTCATGTTTAGTAATGATCACACTATGTTATGTATTTCTTTTGTTTTGGTAAATTGGATATAATAATTATACAGTTTGTAGTTCATTCTACATTCAAAAACAAAAATTCCCAGACCACAGAAAATTAAAATCCATTTCAACTTACAGACCCAGAATGAGAAGAGCGGTTTCTGACACCCAGGATGGGCCTGGTGCTCATGGCCAGGCCATGCTGCTCTCTTTTTGGGTAGCAACAATCTCACTGACAACAGCGTCAGACCACGGGTCTGATGCTCTGCTGTGTGACAATGATACACAGTCTGTGACTATGCTATGTTGTGAGACAAAACAAAAACAAGGAAACAAAACCATTTCAGAATCTTTTACAAGCACAGAAAAAATGAAAAATGTCATAACTCAGGCTGCTATGACAAAAATACCATAGTCCAGGTGGCTTGAGCAGCAAACATTTAATTCTCACAGCTTTGGAGTCTGGAAAGTTCAAGACCAAGGGACTGGCAGCTTGGGTGTCTGGTGAGACCCCACTTCTTTGTTCCTGCATGGCAAATTTTTCTTGTGGCCTCATACGGCAGAGAGGCAAGGGAGCCCTCGGGGGTCTCTTTCATAAGGGCACAAATCTCCTTCATAAGGGCCCCACCCTCATGACCCAGTGTACATTCTGCATGTTCATGCTCAGTCATGTCCGACTTTTTTTGACCCCATGGACTGTAGCCCTCCAGGCTTCTCTGTCCATGGGATTCTCCAGGCAGCAATACTGGAGTGGGTTGCCATTTCCTCCTCCAGATTTTCCCCACCCAGGGATCAAGCTAGCATCTCCTGTGTCTCCTGCATTGCAGGTGGATTCTTTACCACTGAACCACCAGGGAAGCCCACCTCCCAAAGGTGCCACCTCTTAATACCATCACACGGAGGTTTTAAAACTGGGGGGGCGGGGGGGGGGTGGATCACAGTCTATAGTGAAAGCTATTGTGGAAACCACAAAAGTACCAAATATCACCTTCCCCAGTTAGTATGAGTGATTGTTGATTCTCTACCAATTACACCTTTAAACACATTCTCCTTTCCTTCCAGATAAGATTTATTAAGATAACCAATCATAGACTTTCCCCATTTCCTAACACCATTTAATCCACAGTAAGTTCCACTTGGAGTAGTCCTCCCCAATTATCTAAGAAAGAAAGAAAGAAAGTGAAGTCACTCAGTTGTGACCCCATGGACTGTAGCCTACCAGGCTCCTCCATCAATCTGATAATCAGTCTTTTTTAACATCCATTTTAAAGTGATTTTTATTTACCTTTTTATTTATTTATTTTTGGCTGTGCTGGGTTTTTGTTGCTGCACAGCCTTTTCTCCAGTTGCTGTGAGCAGGAGCTACTTTGCAGTTGAGGTCCTCGGGGTTCTTATTGCAATGGCTTCTCTTATTGTGGAGCAGAGGCTTTAGGGCATGTGGGTTTCAGTAGTCTCAGCTTCTGGACTCTAAAGCACAGGCTCAATTGTTGAGGCACATTGGTTTAGTTGCTCTGCAGCATTTGGGTTCTTCCTGGATCAGGGATTGAACCTGTGTCTTCTGCACTGGCAGGCAGATTCTTTACCAGAGTCACCAGGGAAGTTCCTTTTAAACATCCTTTTACTGAGATGCCCAACGCTTCCCAAATGGTGTACATTCTCTTGGGTTGCAGTGAGTGACAAACCCAACTTAGTCCATTACAGCTGTATTTCTATGGTGTTTGGCTGGAAGGCGTTGCTGAGAGGGATGTGCCACCAAGATTCAGCTGAAAACCTCACTGTCCTGGGCAGAAACCCAGAGCCCAGTCCTGGTATTCACACCTGAGACCCTCTGGGTTTACCTGTTCGAGATGCCTCCTGCCCATGGCTGAAAGATAAGTCTGTGCTAACCTGAGCTCCAATATTTTGTTAAATATTTCACCATTAGATTTATCTTGTTTTCCTGGGAATATGTTCCCTTCCAACCTTTTTTTTTTTTTTTAAAGATCTGATCAGCTCTACAGTGTTCTTTGGTGAATTGCTTTCTAATCTTCTAATACCTGCTCCTGCGGTCTCTCTGCTTGTCTATGGTCTTGAGTGTTCTTTGTCTATAACAGGAAACATCTGTAGGGAGATGTATCTGTGAGGGTTCAACCGGAGAAACAGAATGAGTAGGAGCTATCTATATTAAGAGGTTTCTTGCAACAAACTGGTTTATGCAATCATGAGGCTGGCTAGGCGAGGCCAAAATCCAGAGTACATCAGGAGCACAGAAACCTGGGAGGCCGTGCTGAAGCCTGTCCACAGACAGAACTTCTTCCTCAAGGAAATCTCTCTGCTCTTAAGACCTTTCAACAGCTTAAATCAGGCCCACCTAGATTATCTAGGGTAATCTCTTTTACTGAAAACAAGATTATAGATTTATAATTTATAACTGATTATAGACTTTAATCATGTCTACAAAACATCTTGACAGCAGTATCTAGTTTAGCCTTAGACTGACTAACTGAAGTAATGATAGTGAAAGTGTCTGACTCTCTGCCACCCCATGGACTGTATCCTGCCAGATTCCTTTGTTCCTGGAGTTCTCCAGGCAAGAATACTGGGTGTGGGGGGTTAGGTGTTAGCCATTCCCTTTTCCAGGGGATCTTCCCAACCCCAGGAGAGAATCTCCATCTCCTAAATTGCAGGCAGATTCTTTACTGTCCAGGGCTTCCCTGGTGGCACAGTCGTAAAGTGCTCACATCTGAGAGACCAACACGTTCACTTTCTTTACTGTCTGAGCCACCTGAGAAGCCCCAGACTAACTGAATTATAGCCTAACCAAGTTGTCATATAAGATGGAGCATCACAGACTCACAGGATATTGGACTAGGTCTGATAAATCTGTCCTCAAGTCAGGCCCAGGGGAGTTCATTGTGTCTCCTGAAACTGGCTTCTTTTTAGTGAGACAAACTTTGACTTGGGTCATCATTATAAAACCTTATATGGTATTTCCTGAGTTAGGGTTCCTGAGAACTTTATCTTTGTCTGTCTGGAGTCAGGAGGTTTTCCCTGCTCCTGATATTGGTTGGGTGATAACTGACCTTCAGCTGGGACCCAGAACTGAGAAGGGAAGGGAAGGCACAACATTTAAAAGGATAACATCACCCAAGGACACTATATAACCTAATTAGAACCAACTAGGTCCAAGAGCAGGCTCAGCTTCTACTTGACCTTGAGCCTCAGTATACACTCATTGTAAAACACCCCAGCTGCCTTAACCATGAACAGCAAAAAGTAGGTGATAGCCCAATTCATGAAAATCCCCACTCCTTCCCTAAAATATCTGGAATGCCCCTCCTACTCATTATTTGTTTCTGTTTAGTCATGAGGTTGTGTCCAACTCTGCAAGCCCCGCCATGGACTATAGCCTGCCAGGTTCCTCTGTCCATAGGATTTTCTAGGCAAGAATACTGGAGTGGGTTGCCATATCCTTCTCCAGGGGATCTTCCCAACCCAGGGATGGAACTCACATCTCCTGCACTGGCAGGCAGATTCCTTACCACTGAGCCACCAGGAGTCTCTCCTTAGCCTATGTAATTACCCACCCCTATAAAAATTGACAACCCTGGGGCCTCTCTTGTCTCCTCACTCTCTGTTTACGAACTGTGTTTCTTCCCTGAATAGACCTTCTTTCTCTCTGCTATGGCTCACTCTTGAATTCTTTCCTGTGTGAGGCCAGGAGCACACAGTTGGCGGCCATCCCAGGAACTTGGCCGTGACCTGGGACATGTGTCCCATCCCTTTTCCTGCTCAGAACCGTGAAGAGATGCCAGTGCCTCCTGAAGGGCAGCAGCAGCTCTCCCACGTGCTCTGTCTACGCTGCAGCTCTCCACCCCGGCCAAACTCCGCCTTCCTGCTCTCTTCTCACCATCATGCTAGCTTGCATGCTTATCTCATTAACTGGCAGGATTTCATCAGGAATAGTTCATAAATGCAGTGGCCACTTCGGTGAGCTTTTGACAGGAATGACAGCATTCATTTGAAAGATACCTTTGAATAAAAAAAGTAAACAAATCCTCAAGAGGAGATTCTCTGTCTGTGTATGAGAGGGAGCACTTTGCATAACACAGGTGTCCCCTCCTTTGTTTCAGTATTTGGGAATTGATAATTGCTGACTTTTTAATTGTTTGGGCTGATGAAACTGTCAAGTATGTACAAGTTGTATCAAAGCCAGCTGCATGCCTCTGTCTTCTGTGAGCCAATATATCAAAATCTGTTTTCCCACATCTAAACTTTCTGTCCTCTCTTTGTAGAGAAAATATAATTAGCCTTGTAGAGTGATGATTTCAGGTTTGCTTAAAGCCAGCTGCCTCTCAAAGCTCGCTCTCTCTCTCTCCCTCTCTTGGGGAAAGAAAGGTTAAAGAGTTAAAAAAAAAAGAAAAAAATCGTTCAGTTGTTATGTCAGAACTTTGATTATCTATCCCAAATAAGCACTCAACAATGTTTTAAATAAAAAAAGAGAGAGAGAGAAAACTTAAAAGAGCGTTTCTTCTTGTGGACCTGGAAAAGCATATCTGTATAAAAGCCTTTGCTGCTATAGCTATGAGGTAAACAAAGATGGATGAACCTAGAGATGTCACGTGAGTGAAGTCAGTCAGACAGGGAAGACGAAATATTGTATGACGTCCTTATATGCAGAATCTAAAAAGAAATGATACAAATGAACTTATTTACAGAATAGAAACAGATTCACAGACTTCGAGAATGAACTTAGGGCTGCCAGTGAGGGAGAATGGGAGGAAGGGCTAAGTATGGATTTGGGAATCAAAATGTACACACTGTTAAATTTAAAGTGGATAACCAACAAAGTCCTACTGGATAGCACAGGGAACTCTGCTCAATGTTATGTGGCAGGGAAGGGAATTTGGGGGAGAATGCATACAGGTATCTGGATGGCTGAGTCCCTTTATAGTCCGCCTGAAACGATCACAACATTGTTAATCCGCTATACTCCAAGATAATATAAAAGTGCAAAAGGAAAGAAAAGAAAAATGACTTTAGCTCCAAGATAAAATAAGAGTATGGGGCACGATTCAGTCTTTAAAAATTAGTTTGTCCTTAAAAATACTGACAGCACACAATTTTGTTTAAGTACAGAATTACATGTCTCATATTTAAACTTTCTAAACTGCCTGCACTGGTTTTATGAGTTACTTAAGTTACAACTGTCTCCATAGCTTGTTTAAAATTAAAAATTTATGTGTATAAAATTATATTCACCTAAAGAAAATGATAATAATGATGTATCATTAAAGGGATTAATGTTATAAAATTCTTATAAGGCTACAAATCACAGGAATTAATGTATAAGCCAAGTTGTAATTTTCAGAACTGTGACTAACTTTAAGACCTTAGACAAAGGTTTCAGTTAATTAATTAATGATCTTGGATGCCTGGACAGTTTTTAAATAAAAAGACAGATACAAAAAACTGGTCATTAAACATAATTTACCCTTATTTCTTAAAATTACAATCAGTTCAGTTCAGTTCAGTCACTCTGTCATGTCTGACTCTGCGACACCATGAATCACAGCACGCCAGGCCTCCCTGTCCATCACCATCTCCCGGAGTTCACTCAAACTCACTTCCATCAAGTCGATGATGCCATCCAGCCATCTCATCCTCTGTCATCCCCTTCTCCTCCTGCCCCCAATCCCTCCCAGCATCAGAGTCTTTTCCAGTGAGTCAACTCTTCGCATGAGGTGGCCAAGGTATTGGAGCTTCAGCTTCAGCATCATTCCTTCCAAAGAAATCCCAGGGCTGATCTCCTTCAGAATGGACTGGTTGGATCTCCTTGCAGTCCAAGGGACTCTCAAGAGTCTTCTCCAACACCACAGTTCAAAAGCATCAATTCTTCGGTGCTCAGCCTTCTTCACAGTCCAACTCTCACATCCATACATGGCCACAGGAAAAACCATAGCCTTGACTAGACGGATCTTAGTTGTTTTTAGATAATATATATTTATATATCTTTGTTTATTTCTTCTCCTCAAAATTATTAAAATGATATGAAATGAATATTCATAGAAAAAATAAGCAATTCTTGGTTTCCTATCATCTAGTTTTTCCTTTTGTCTGGAGAAAGAAACCTGTTTAGGGAATACTTCATGCCGTTTTCAAACCTTCTGTAAATTTTTTTTTTTATATTCCTGATTAATTCTATTTATTGATGGTTCATATTTATAAAGAAAAAAACTAAAAATTGCCAAGAGATTCTACTACACAGAGTTGGCTTTACTCAAAATTTAGACTTTTCACAGAATTTCAATCAGCTTTGTAGGCTAAATGGATTACTCTTTGCCAAAACCTAACAACTCATGAATGGTGAAAGGATGAATATGTACACATTTAGAGGTAAATGGCCGGGAGGTTAACTCATGACGTTTAAAAGATTTAAAAACAAAAAAAGATTCCCTGACCACTATAGGAGGGCAGGCAGGAGGAGAAGGGGACGACAGAGGATGAGATGGTTGGATGGCATCACCAACTCTATGGACATGAGCTTGAGCAAGCTCCAGGAGAGGGTAATGCACAGGGAAGCCTGGCGTACTGCAGCCCGTGGGGTCACCAAAGAGTTGGACACGACTGAGCAACTGAACTGACCAACTGATAGGAGTCCTTATCAGATGGACAGAAAATGGGCTCATTTCTATTATGATATAATATCCTTATATTCCCAGGACCACCCATGCACCACCAAGGTTCTACTTCCTACATGAGTATCAGGCTTATACCTGCCCACTTCACACTAACTTACTCTGTGTGTTTGGCAGTAATTATTGGAGACTACTAGATATTTAAAACTACCATCCCAGGACTTCCCTGGTGGTCCAGTGGTTAAGACTTCACCTTCCTAGTTAGGGATTTGGGGAAGGTCATGTACACACTGCTATATTTAAAACAGATAACCAACCAAGACCTATTGTACAGCACATGGAACCCGGCTCAGTGTTATGTGCCCAGCAGGATGGGAGGAGGGGTTTGGGGGAGAAGGGATACATGTATGTGTATAGCTGAGTCGCTTAGCTATTCACCTGAAACTGCAGCATTGTTAATCAGCTCTACCCCAATAAAAAAAATTTTTGGTGTTAAAAATAATAATATAAATTAATAAAAAAAAGAACACTTCACTTTCCAGTGCAGGAGGTGTGGGTTCGATCCCCGATCAGGAAGCTAAGATCCCTCATGCCTCGAAGCCAAAAAATCAAAATGTAAAGCAGAAGTAAAATTTAATGAAGTCAATAAAGACTTTAGGAAAAAACTCACATCAAGAATAAAAAGTAAATAAAACTACCACCCCTCCCAGGAAGTTCTGCAATGAGGCAAGCATGGGAGACTCTGGAAGAGAGAACCCAGGCTCCCTTCATTCAAACTTTCTTAATTGCAATTCCCACAATGACCCGATCCTTGTCATGGACCCTCACACATGTCATATATGATACAGCCTCTGGGTGTCCAATCAATGAGTCTAAATTCATTACTCAGGGTTGCCACTGGCGATCACACAGAGTTCAGTTCTCTTGAATCGTGCAGCCCCTATGTAAATACAACAGGGTAAGTAAAAAGTTCTGAGACTCCTGGGTCTCTAATGTAGGCACTGCTGGATTCTAGGGTGTGTTTTCATTGCTTAGATGTTACAATCTGGGGCCTGCCTGGTGGCTCAGTGGTTAAAAAAAAAAAAAGAAAGAAATCTGCCTGCCAATGTAGGAGACATGGGTGTGATCCTGGGTTGGGAAGATCCCCTGGTGAAGGAAATGGCAACCCACTCTAGTATTCTTGCCTGAGGAATCCCATGGACAGAGAAGGCTGGCAGGCTACAGTCCGTGGGGTCACAAAGAATCAGACATGCTGAGCGACTGAGCACACACACTCTCTTGCTTTAAGACCTGTTGAGCTAACAGTCACGTGGTTTCTGGAAACTGCTTGTGTTATGGTTGCCAGTGTATCTGGTCCAGAGTCTTCAGTGCTTTGGCACTGATGAATCAGACAATTCGGCACCTCCATCTATACCAGAAGACAAAAGAAGGATCGACTCTAACCTGACTACACCCTAGTTAGGGGAACCCCCTCCTGATCTTGACCAATCAATTTTCATCTAGACATGATGAATCAATATCTTGTGGTCGACTTCATTTTGTCTGAAGGGTAGGGGGACAAGAAAGAGGAAAACAGCCTTGGATATGTAATGACAAGCCTGCCACTTACACCTAAGCCTTGGAACTCTTAGGTCCTGACTCATGCCTGACCGCAGGGCTCCCCTCTGGCTGTCAACAGTCTCACAGCACATCAATATCAGATGGTGTTATCTGTGATCACAATGAAGTAAAACAATAACCAAGATCCTGTCATAACTTTGTCCAAGCATAGGAAAAACATCCCTATGCAAACCACAAAAGGACAACGCTGCCTGTCCCACCCCAGCTACTATGACGAACTGCTGGTTCTCCTTCCAAATGAGACTGATAGGACTTCCTTGGTGGATAAAAATCTGCCTGCCAATGTAGGGGGACATGGGTTCCATCCTTAGTCCGGAAAGATTCCACATGCTGCGAAGCAGCTAAGCCCGTGGGCCACAACTACTTAGCCTGTGCTCTAGAGCACCCGAGCCACAACTACTGAGTCCACATACTACAACCGCTGAAGCCCGAGCCCCTGGAGCCCGTGCTCTACAGCAAGAGAAGCCACTGCAGGGAGAAGCCTACGCAAGGAAGAGCAGCTCCAGCTCTCTGCAAGCAGAGGAAGCCCAGCTGCAGCAGCAAAGACCCCGAGCAACCAAAATTAATTAAAAAAAAAAAAAAAAATCATAAAATTGTCCCCACTTCCCAACAGCATCCAATCCAGAGTAAAGCCAGTCTTCCATAAACTTCCCCCCAAATCACTTAATCAAGACCCAAATCATATAATAAATCCTTTCTAACACCCTCTTACTCAGAACCCCAGGGGTTCCCCATGGTTCACGTTCACCCAGTGAGCAAGGCACCCAATTTGCTCTACTCTAGGTTTGTTCTGTTTGGCCTTTGGCTGAAGAGCAGTTACAATATTTTGCTTCATAGAAAAAAATACTGAGAGAATTCATAACAGTCTTTGTGTCTACACGTGGGTTATTCCCCCCACCGCCCTTAAAGGAAATCTCCCTGAAATTCGATCGCATATAAGAAAGTCCAGCTGAGATTTACAGTATGGCAAATAGCTTCAAACACCTGATTCTGGCAAGTCTAGAGCCAAATCTACTAGATTTTTCCACTCTGGGAGCCATAGAGGCTCTTTTCACTCAAATCACTTCGAGTTGGTTTTTGTCCCTTTCAGCAGAAAGAAATCCTGCCCATTAGGGATGATGTAAAATGGCGTGATGGAGTGCCTTTAAAGCAGGCCACGTAGGCTGGCTACAGTGAGAGCTTTCCTTTTGTACATCAGCACAAATATGTGGAAATTAACTGAAAACCGTTCTCCCTGGATACAATCAGGAGGAAGTGAGAGCAGAACTCTCACTGAATTTTAACGCGGGGCCTCAACATTCTGCCAGCCCCACTGTTTTACAGGGGGACAAAAGGGACCTTAATTACTTCCACACAGAACAAAGAATTAGGGGTATAAATACTGCAAAATAGAGATGGCTTCTTTTATTGCAGTGAGATGCCTAGGAGATAATGTGAGCATGCGTGCTCAGCTGCTTCAGTCGTCTCCAGCTCTTTACAACCCTATGGACTCTAACCCACCAAGCTCCTCTGTCCATGGGATTCTCCAGGCAAGAATACTGGAGTGGGTTGCCAGCCCCTCCTCCGGGGGATCTTCCCTTCAGCTAAGGATCGAACCCAAGTCTCCTGCGTCTCCTGGATTGCAGGCAGATTCTTTACAGCTGAGCCACGAGGGAAGCCCCCAAGGAGATAATGTCTCACCTAAGTGAGTCTGTGTTTAAGAAAGGTTGAAACATGCCTGTAAATGCAGGTAAAAGGCTTTTAAATACTTGCCATGGTTATTAACTTAGATCTTGAAGGTAATTATTTACTCATTGAATCTAGGAAATGGGAAGAGCTTAAACATTTCATCCACAGGTTCAATTATTTATCAACCCATCTTTTCTTTAAGATTTAGAACATTTTAGTAGACAGCAGCTAAGGCAGAAAATTCACACAGGATACACAGGAACTGCAGTTACACTGAATGCTCTTCTAAAGTTATTTGTTAAAATGGTCCTTGCTGCTGCTGCTAAGTCACTTCAGTCGTGTCCGACTCTGTGCGACCCCATAGACGGCAGATCTTAACAAAAGTACTTAGTTAATTGAAATACAAGAATTGATGTTTCTCAGCATCACTCTCAGTAAATAGATGTCCATGTTCCAACCACTGTCATCAAGAAAGTTGCGTTTAGGTACCCCCATATCGAAAAACCACAAAGAAACACAACTTAAATATTTACCTAGTGGCTAAGAGGTTAAAGTGTCTGCCTCTAATGCGAGAGACCTGGGTTCGATCCCTGGGTCAGGAAGATCCCTTGGAGAAGGAAATGGCAACCCACTCCAGTATTCTTGCCTGGAGAATCCCATGGACGGAGGAGCCTGGTGGGACTGTAGTCCATGGGGTCGCAAAGAGTCGGACATGACTGGACGACTTAACTAACTAACTTTTCTAATTCTTTGTATATGGGACAGAACCACACCATCAGTTTCAGCATGGGCACAATGGATGCCAGGCAACTCTGGCCCCCTTTACCAGGGCAAATTATGCTGTTATCTTGATGCAAACGCACAGATTGGGTAATTAACAATTATGGGTGGGACTTGCCTGGTGGTCCAGGGATTAAGAATCTGCCTTGCAACCCAGGGGACACAGGTTTGGATCCCTGGCAGAGGAGCTACGATCCCACGTTCCAGGGAGCAACTAAGCCCGCGTGCCGCTACTGAAGCGCTCGCACTCTGGAGCCCTCGAAACACAGCTAGGGAGCCTGTGTGCTGCAACAAAGGATCCCAGGTGCTGCAACTAAGACCCAACTCAGCCAAATAAATAAATACATAAGGAGAAATATTTAAAAAAACAATTATGGGCTGTACATAGAATCACTAATAGAGGGGACATGCAAACATCTCAGCACTAAGAATCCAGTCATCACCTCTGAAAGACAAAGGGATGCAAAAAAAAAAAAAAAAAACATGCAGGTGGGGTGGGAGCAGCAACAGCTATGAAAATGTGCAGACTGATGGTGCAATTATTAGGAGATGCCCTCATATGACATAAGACGCCCTAATGACATGGATGAGAAAGAAACTGCTCAGGAAAAGGCACCGCTGGAAGCCTGGGACGTTCCAAGCATCTCCCAAGTGTAATGATAAACATGCTAATAGGCAGGGTTAGGTGCCAGTGAGCTGGGGCATCATACCTCATCACAAAGGAAAATGAATTTTACCACGTTGGCATCCCCGTGCCCAACCAAGGATGGCTGCCGTGGCACCTTCCATGGCCCGTGTAGGCCCCCTTCATTAAAAGGTTGAATTAGTCATGTAAACAAATTATCTCCAACAAAGGGGTTTACAAATGCTGGCTAATTAGTTTCAATTCCCAGAAGCTTTCCACTGTTTTTAATTCAATAACACAGTGTAAATTCTCCAGTTAGAAAAAGTCTAATAGGAATTGGCAGAAAACTAAATAATTGATATTGTCAGCAAATGCAGCAGCAAGTACCCCAGTGTTATTGTTTCCTGGGAAGCAGGATTGGCAGTGATTTCCAGAGAGGATAAAGCATGGAGTGTAATGAATTAACAATAGAAAACCGTAGACAGCTGGCGCTCAACGTCTCTCCATCCGCTCAGCCTCTAGCTGAGAAACATTTTAAAGTACATATTAATAGACATACCTGGCTTGGATGATAATGAAGCATCATAGCAACCAGTGCTGGAATGGCCAGCTTAGAATCAGCAATGAACTAGCCAGGTGACATAGCCAGTCTCTAACTACCTGTGAGTCTTGCTTTCATGATCAGTACAAGCTGGGGTACAATTAATGCTTTTGAACTGTGGTGCTGGAGAAGACTCTTGAGAGTCTCTTGGACTTCAAGGAGATCCAACCAGTCCATCCTAAAGGAAATCAACCCTGAATATTCATTGGAAGGACTGATGCTGAAGCTGAAACTCCAGTACTATGGCCATCTGATGGGAAGAACTGATTCACTGCAAAAGACCCTGATGCTGGGAAAGATTGAAGGCAGGAGGCGAAGGGGATACAGAGGATGAGATGGTTGGATGGCGTTCAACTCAATGGACTTGAGTTTGAGCAATCTCTGGGATACAGTGAAGGGCAGGGAAGCCAGGTGTGCTGTGGTCCATGGGGTCACAAAGAGTCAGACACGACTGAGCGACTGAACAGCGACAATAAGCAGGGCTAATGGTATCAACTCTGGGGTCCCCTGCCTCTCCTAGCCACACAGGGAATCGTTAATAGAGAAGACATGGAAACATCTTAGCAGTGAAGAAGGGTCTGAAAAGGCAAGCATGGTGTCTTCCAACTGTTGTTAATATTTTCAAAAGTCTAATGAAAACTAATTTGCATATGAGCAAAATGTATTTACTCATTGTGAAAGAGCCTAGGCCAAAACTTCTTAAACGGGGGTATGCAGACTCCAAGCATATCTGATCACATGCTGAGGAGGAAGAGGATGGTGCAGGACAAATATGGCAAGTCATCCCAGAACACCACCAGTTTTAACTGAAAATTTAGATATATTTTCATTTACTGTATTATTCCCTGGTGGCTCAGATGGTGAACCGTCTGCCTACAATGTGGGAAACCGCGGTTCAATCCCTGGGTTGGGAAGATCTCCTGGAAAAGGAAATGGCAACCCGCCCCAGTATTCTTGCCTGGAAAATCCCATGGATGGAGGAGGCTGGTAGGGTACAGTCCATGGGGTTGAAAAGAGATGGACTCGACTGAGCGACTTCACTTTGATTTTTCTTTTCACTGTATTATTATTCATTAGATCAGTCGGTAAAGACTTTGCCTGCGACACAGGAGACATGGGTTTGATCCCTGGGTTGGGAAGATTTCCCTGGAGAAGGAAATGGCAACCCACTCCAGGATTCTTGCCTGGAGAATGCCTTGGGCAGAGGAGCCTGGGGGGCCACAGTGTATGGAATCACGAGTCGGACACAACTGAGGGACTAAGTGCATATTATTCATTATAAGTATTTTTAAATGTTCTAAAGGATTCAGTTGGCTTCCCTGTTAGCTGGTAAAGAATCTGCTTGAATGCAGGAGACCCCAGTTAATTGCTGGGTCAGGAAGATCCACTGGAGAAGGGATAGGCTATCTACTCCAGTATTCTTGGGCTTCCCTGGTGCCTCAGCTGGTAAAGAACACGCCTGCAATGTGTGAAAGTATTAAGTAAAAAAAGACCGGACTTCCGTAGTGATCCAGTGGTTGGAAATTCCTCTGTCATGCAGGGGACATGGATCGACCCCAGGAAAATCCCACATGCTCTGGAGCAAAGAGGCTCATGGGCCGCTACGGAAGCCCAGGTGCCTGCTACTGAAACCCGAGCACTGTAACTAGAGAGTAGCCCTCACTCAGAGCAACTAGAGAAGCCCATATGCAGCAACAAAGACCCAGCACAGCCAGAAATAAGTACATAAATATTAAAAGAGCAAAACTCAAAAAGACCTGTGTTAAAAACAGCAGTGTCCTGGCACCCAGATTTCCCTCTGCCATCCCCTGGTAGCTCAGAAGGTAAAAAATCTGCCTGCAAAGCAGGAGACCTGGGTTCAATCCCTGAGTTGGAAAGATCCCCTGGAGAAGAGAATGGCAACCCACTCAAGTATTCCTGCCTGGAGAATCCCATGGACAGAGGAGCCTGGAGGGCTACAGTCCACGGCGTCACAGAGAGTTGGACATGACTGAGTGACTGACGAACACACACACACATTCTATGGAAGCAATCAACTGCTAGCACTTTTAGCTATTTTTTTCCCATCAACTATTTTTTTCTAAATAAGATATATCTACTACTCTCTGGCAATTCATTTTTAAGCATAATTCAGCAACCTCAGCTTTTGATAGATAAGGATCTAGTTCTCCTGTCTCCCAGTTTATCTGTTCAATGCACTTATATTACAACTTTTATTAAATCCATATTCCTTGTTTTGATTATTATGGCAATACTGATCACTGCTGAGCTGAGGAGTACACCGTGACCTCCATTTTTTCCTGTAACAATTTTCTGCCGTGTATTTAATCATTGCTTTTCCACTGGCTTGGCTTTCCTTGAGCCTAAACCATGTCTTCCCATGCTCTACCCCACCTCTGAGATATGTCTCTCGGAACAAGTTTTTAAAACTCTCTGATAATCTCTGAGTTTCTTTTGTTTTCGGACACGACTGAGCAACTTCCCTTTCCCTTTTCACTTTCATGCATTGGAGAAGGAAATGGCAACCCACTCCAGTGTTCTTGCCTGGAGAATCCCAGGGACAGGGGAGCCTGGTGGGCTGCCGTCTATGGGGTCGCACAGAGTCAGACACAACTGAAGTGACTTAGCAGCAGCAGCAGCAGGGTATCCTCTCTGGAGCCCAGCTCCAGTCTGAAATTATTTCATATCTTTAGCTCTTCTCTATCACTGTCATTGTGGACTTTGTGTCATTATTCACCTCTCTCTTCTGTGGGATACTGAGCTCTCCAATAGTTGAATAATATTAATGTGGCTACTTATAAAGTTCCAGGATAGGTACAATTTTCTACTCAGTTTCTGAAGGCATGATTCCATTGTCTTTCAGTTTCTAATGTACCATTTTAGAAGTTCTGATGCTTTTCTTTTTCAAATTTATTTATTTTAATTGGAGGCTAATTACTTTACAGTATTGTAGTGGTTTTGCCATACATTGACATGAATCACTGTAGTCCTTTGATTTGCTTTCTGGAAGCTTTTCATCCCTTTATTCTGAATTTTCATGACAATTGTTTGTATCTGGAGATTTTTCTACATCTTCTCTTTGATCATTTCCTCTGTGCTGTTTCCTTTGTTCTAACCGATTCTCTCATTTTCTTATTTCCTGTCTCTTTCTTTTCTCCATTCTGGAATTCTCTGATTGTATTGACCAACTTTTTTTTTTTTTTAAGTGCTTTGCTGTTGTTGTTGCTAAGTCGTGTCTGACTCTTTGGTACCCCATGAACTGTAGCCCACCAGGCTCCTCTGTCCATGGGATTTCCCAGGCAAGAATACTAGAATGGGTTGCCATTTCCTTCTCCAGGGGCTCTTCCTGACCCTGAGATCAAACCCATGTCTCCGGATTCTTTCACTGCCTCACCAGAGAAATGCTTACAGTTTTAATTTCCGAGAGCTCATTTTTGATTCTCTAGTTATTCCTTTTTAGAGCATCCTTGCATTTCAAGGATATCATTTCTTCTCATCTCACGGATGATATCAAGTATTGTCATCTTAAAGTTAACTTCTCCTCCCTGCATTTTTTTTCCAATTCTTTTTTTCTTCTAGTTTGTTCTTTTGCATGTAGGAAATTTTTCCTATAAGCCTCCCGACCCTTGACCATCTGCTCTAATTTAAGGGCTAGACATTGAAAAACAGATTGGAAGTTCTGCGAGCATGGATGAAGCTTTTCAGCAGACTGACCTCACTGTTGAGTAGCCAGCTGATACTTTTGTCGAAAAAAAGTCCCCGAGCCCCATCTTGGTATCTGTATATCTTTTCTCTGAGGGAACTCAATTTGTCTGGTGAAAGAGCCTCTTTTCTGCTGTTTTGGGGGGTTATATGCCTGGCTGCTAGCGTCCTGAAGATTGCTGAGAGATAATGATTGGATTTATTTAGAGATTCTCCATTCTCCAGATGCCCTCCTCTGTAACAGATGCTTCCAATCCGGGAGCATCTGCAGTTCAGTTTCTCCAAAGAATCCAGTTCTCCTGTTCTGTAGGGGCAGGGAGCATGCTTCAGCCCCCTGGGTGGGTGGGGCTCTTGAGGGACTTGTGACTTCAAATGCTAAATCTTTGTGGACTTCATCAGAAAGAACTGGTGAAGTGTCTCGAGTGGAGACATGCACTTCTGCTTTCCTCCTGAGCTGTTGCAGCACTGCCAGGCTTCCCGTCGAGTTGACCACTTTCTTTTCTTGGTCATGCCATACAGCAAGTGGGATCTTAGTTCCCCACCAGGGATCAAACCCACGGCCCCAAAGGGAGTTCAGAGTCTTAACCACTGGATCACTAGGAGCATCCCTGGCTTGCTTTCACAGGTCTCTTATCTCGGTCCTCACTGGTGTTCCCTTCTACAAGAACATGCTGCTAGTCACCCTTTTTCCTTCTGCTTTTTTTTCCCTCTGTTTCAGCTATCTATTCATTTTAAAAATTAATTTATTTATTTTAATTGAAGCTACTTACTTTACAATATTGTGGTGGGTTTTGCCATACAGTGACATGAATCAGCCATGGGTATACATGTGTCCCCCATCCAGAACCCCCCTCCCACCTCCCTCCCCATCCCATCCCTCTGGCTTGTCCCGGTGCACCAGCTTTGAGTGCTCTGTTTCATGCATCAAACTTGGACTGGTCATCTATTTCACATATGGTAATATACATGTTTCAATGTTATTCTCTCAAATCATCCCACCCTTGCCTTCTCCCACAGAGTCCAAAAGTCTGTTCTCTATATCTGTGTCTCTTTTGCTGTCTTGTGTATAGGGTTATCATTACCATCTTTCTAAATTCCATGTGAGTCAGAAAAACACCAATACAGTATATTAACGCATATATATGGGATTTAGAAAGATGGTAACGGTGACTCCCTCTGCTTATATCTTTTAGGTGGCGCAGTGATGAATCTGACTGCTGACGCAGGAGACTTGGGTTCCATCCCTAGGTTGGGAAGATTGCCTGGGGAAGGATATGCAGGTCCACCCCAGTATTCTTACCTAGAAAATCTCACAGACAGAGGAGGCTACTGGGCTGCAGTCATGGGGCTGAGAAAGAGTCAGGCACAACCAGGCACACTCACACACACAAACACTGTGATCAGAGAAACAAGTGTCTTCATGCGCTCTGGAGCATTTTTCTCAACCATACACACAACTGTGAGAGGCAAGTGAAATTGAGTAACCCAAACTATGAGATTCGAGATGAGAAAAGGACTTTGAGTTTGGAGGCATTTTGCAAACATGTGTGCCCATACGTTTTGACAGTTTTGGGAGCACTAATCATTAAGCCCTATCTGAAATACTGAGAAAATAAATGTAAGTTTGGAATTTATCCCACTGTTTATGCCACTTTTTAAATATCAGAGCGAAATGGAAAGGAGATCTGGCTTGCTATTAAACCTGCAAGTATTGTGATGACATGAGAAAGAACTTTTCATACACTTGAGTGTATGAAAAGCTCAGATGGTTTATGCAGTCCAATGGGGCTGTTTTCTTTGTCTTTAAGACAATGCCCAGACCATCTTCAAGGGTGTCTTCATCAGTGGACTGTGTCTGCAGAACCAGATAGAAAATAGGCATAGTCAATTCAAGGATCAACAGAATGGAAACCCACTCAATCAACAAGCTAATAATCAATTTGTCTGAATTCAACCACTAGTTTTGCAAATAGCTGGCAGGTTGACAGTTAAATTACCTCACCCTCAGCTCTCTCCCCTAAATACTCAGGCAGGAAATGGCATGTTTGTGTTTTATAAGGGAGAAAGATTAAGAAGAAAGGGTTAACGGTAGCCTCAATGTTTAAAAACACATTTTAGCTAAAATGTCTAATTAAGAGTGTGGTGTCTTAATGATTTAACAGATCCAAAAGCAGTGCTTTCTTACTGCAACTGATCATAGTTCAAGGCCTGCTAGCCAAGCATGAAGTTTTGTTAATGAGAATTATAAGCATATCGTCAGGGCCCCGGATACTGCTATTAAAATGTCCCTAATCACATTCTTTAAGCAAAATCGGATAATCACAACAAATTGACTTTTTCACTCAGATGATGAGCCTTTCCATTTGATAGAAGGGTTCATAAGTAATTTAACTCAGAGTTAATTGATACAAGACATCATTGTCACCAAACTTTACAACAACAGAATAAACTCTAAGCAGTAAATATTTTTCTTTGGAATTGACTCTGCATGGACTGAAGGGTTTTCCCACTCTGTAGCGGACTATTATGACCCCCTGAAGCAATAAATGTATAATCTTCTAGTGAAACAGGGCTGAGGTTGCTCTAGCTTATAGAGTTGACCTGGTTACTTGAGACCTTATTCTTCCTTCCAGTCTGTTCTGGTTTCCATGCGAGAGGTCACCCAGCTCCTACTTTATAGCCATGGACTCTCAACCCTTCAGTAGGACCACAGCCTACAGGAATCTGAAGGACTGAACACACTTACAGTATGAGGTCAGGAGAGTGGTAGGGGGCAGAGTGTGGCAGAGTGGTGGGGGGACAGTCATTTTGGTTTTGCTTTCAAAATCACAAGTTGGGGTTCCATTTAAATTCTCCATAATTTACAGGGCGTTTAGTGATGCCTAATGGCTGAGCACTGAAGAAGTAATGTTTTTGAACTATGGTGTTGGAGAAGACTCTTGAGAGTCCCTTGGACTACAAGGAGATCAATCCAGTCAATCCTAAAGGAAATCAGTTCTGAGTATTCTTCAGAAGGACTGATGCTGAAGTTGAAGCTCCAGTACTTTGGCCACCTGATGTGAAGAACTAACTCATTTGAGAAGACCCTGATGCTGGGAAAGATTGAGGGCAGGAAGACAAGGGGACGATAAAGGATGAGACGGTTGGGTGGCATCACTGATAAGATGGACATGAGTTTGAGCAAACTCTAGGAGTTGGTGGAGGGCAGGGAAGCCTGGCGTGCTGCAGTCCATAGGGTCAAAAAGAATCAGACATGACTGAGCAGCTGAACTGAACTGAACTGAACTGAATGGGCAAAGTGGGATGATATGGTGTGTAACAAGATAGATGCTAGAAATACAGATTTGAGCAATACTGATTATCGATCAGAATTGTATCATGATTGGGGAGCAGATAAGTATGTAAAAATTTTTTTAGAAAGTATGTTTTATTCTATAGGAAAAGAGTAAAAATTTAAGGTCCCCTTTCCTAAACAATTTGTGGCTTCACTGACCCTTTTCACAAATATTTACGCCAGTCCTATCCTCTACCTGAGATCATTCTGTCATTTTTGAGATTGCACCTAAGAGATTGTACTGCATTTTGGACTCTTTTGCTGACTATGAGGGCTACTCCATTTCTTCTAAGGGATTCTTGCCCACAGTAGTGGATATAGTGGTCACCTGAATTAAATTCCCATTCATTTTAGTTCACTGATTCCTAAAATATCAGTGTTCACTCTTGCCATCTCCTGTGTCAATAAGCCTACAGGACAAGAAGGAGCAGTGAGTGAGTAGGAATAACCCTTGGGTAACTCTGGGAAGCCTTCTTCAATGACCTACACTCAAGTCAAGGCATGAATGTTGAAGCTAGAGTCTCATTTACAGCGTCTACATCATATATATTCTTAGAGCCATGGATATCCTCCATGGGCATCAGGACCCTCTCCCGCCCAAACCTCCCCACTCCTTCACCTCCAGCCTCCACAGATCCTCCAAGGAGAATTACTGAAGTGCTTAGAGCTGTGGCTCCGGAGAAGGCAATGGCACCCCACTCCAGTACTCTTGCCTGGAAAATCCCATGGATGGAAGAGCCTGGAAGGCTGCAGTCCATGGGGTCACTGAGGGTTGGACACAACTGAGTGACTTCACTTTCACTTTTCACTTTCATGCATTGGAGAAGGAAATGGCAATCCACTCCACTGTTCTTACCTGGAGAATCTCAGGGGTGGGGGAGCCTGGTGGGCTGCCATCTATGGGGTTGCACAGAGCTGGACACGACTGAAGTGACTTAGCAGCAGAGCTGTGGCTCACCAGGAACTAAGTACACACAACTCTGGAGGGAACTCTGAGCTTTCCGGAGGCAGGGTGTCATCCAACGAGTTCTTGAGGGACAGGCAGGAGGAGGAAAGGATTAAGGCAGAACAGTGGATTACCAGCAGATGTTGCCAACATCTGCTGGATCATGGAAAAAGCAAGAGAGTTCCAGAAAAACATCTATTTCTGCTTTATTGACTATGCCATAGCCTTTGACTGTGTGGATCACAGTAAACTGTGGAAAATTCTGAAAGAGATGGGAATACCAGACCACCTGACCTGCCTCTTGAGAAATCTGTATGCAGGTCAGGAAGCAACAGTTAGAAATGGACATGGAACAACAGACTGGTTCCAAATAGGAAAAGGAATACGTCAAGGCTGTATATTGTCACCCTGCTTATTTAACTTATATGCAGAGTACATCATGAGAAATGCTGGACTAGAAGAAACACATGCTGGAATCAAGATTGCTGGGAGAAATATCAGTAACCTCAGATATGCAATGACACCACCCTTATGGCAGAAAGTGAAGAGGAGCTAAAAAGCCTCTTGTTGAAAGTGAGAGAGGAGAGTGAAAAAGTTGGCTTAAAGCTCAACATTCAGAAAACGAAGATCATGGCATCTGGCCCCATCACTTCATGGGAAATAGATGGAGAAACAGTAGAAACAGTGTCAGACTTTGTTTTTTGGGGCTCCAAAATCACTGCAGATGGTGACTGCAGCCATGAAATTAAAAGGCGCTTACTCCTTGGAAGAAAACTTATGACCAACCTAGATAGTATATTCAAAAGCAGAGACATTACTTTGCCGACTAAAGTCCATCTAGTCAAGGCTATGGTTTTTCCTGTGGTCATGCATGGATGTGAGAGTTGGACTGTGAAGAAGGCTGAGCACCGAAGAATTGATGCTTTTGAACTGTGGTGTTGGAGAAGACTCTTGAGAGTCCCTTGGACTGCAAGGAGATCCAACCAGTCCATTCTGAGGGAGATCAGCCCTGGGATTTCTTTGGAAGGAATGATGCTGAAGCTGAAGCTCCAGTACTTTGGGCACCTTATGCGAAGAGTTGACTCATTGGAAAAGACCCTGATGCTGGGAGGGATTGGGGGCATGAGGAGAAGGGGACGACCGAGGATGAGATGGCTGGATGGCATCACAGACTCAATGGACGTGAGTCTGAGTGAACTCCGGGAGTTGGTGATGGACAGGGAGGCCTGGCGTGCTGGGATTCATGGGGTCGCAAAGAGTCGGACACGACTGCGCGACTGAACTGAACTGAACTGTGGATTACCAAGGCAGGGTCACCTAGTTCTGCAGTTTGAATGTGTATAAGCAAGTACACTCATTCGGGGAAGCATCTGCCTCATTCATTCACACTGCCAAAACTTGCCTGGGAACCAAAAAAAAAATGTGGGTCTGCACACCCTGGCCTTGCATCCTTAGCAGCTGGATCGAATGTTCCTGCTTCTGCTCTTGACCTGGACCTTGTCCTGAAGAGACTTTTCTGCTCATCCAGCAAGGACACAATCCCTTAAAGGCTTAAATACTTAATTTCAGTAACGAAGTAAAATGAAAGCAGGGGGACCTCTTTCTATCTATGAAAGACCATTAAACTCGGGTGTCAAATTATCTGCTGCTAAATAAAGTGTTTTAATTTTCAACCAGAGTGTGTGGGGTGTGTCTTGAATTATCTTCTTGGGCCCCCGGGGCCTGACTTCTCTCCACTCTCAGTGTCATGATCCAGGCACCAGTTCTTGGAGGAGAAGGCACTTTGCTGTCAAGTCTCAGAGACCTCTGGTGTCGGGTTTTAGGTCACCCTGTATAATTTTTGGCTCCTTCTCCAGAGAAATCTAAAGGCTCAGGAGTTGGAAATCCTATACTTAGCTGGACTTGTTTCTCCTCTCCCTGTTAATTTCTTCTGATTCATATTCACTTGTGCACATTGAAGTAAGTTCCGCCCTTAGCAACTTCAGTACATGTATCTGTTTTCCTAGGTCAGGGGTCTCTGAGGTGGGTGCATATTCCTCACTGTGGGGCATACGAGATGTTCCATTGGGGTGTGGTAATCATATAGTAAATTTCATATTTATTTTATTTTTTGATTACTCTTTCTTAATCTATATGTTTGTTTTAAAAGGTATGCAAGATAATACAATAACATGTGTGTATGCATGTATATGATACTTGCTCAATTGTTTTGTGTCATTTCTGATTCTTTTCAACCCCATGCACTGTAGCCTGCCAGGCTCCTCTGTCCGTGGAATTTCCCAGGCAAGAATATTGGAGTGGGTTGTTATTCTGTTCTTCCGGGGATCTTCCTGACCCAGGAACTGAACCTCTGTTTCCTGCACTGGGGCTTCCCTGGTGGTGCTGGCAGTAAAGAACCTGCCAGCCAATGCACCAGATGTAAGAGACATGGGTTTGATTCCTGGGTTGGGAAGATCCCCTGGAGGAGGAAAGATCCACTCCAGTATCCTTGCCAGGAGAATCCCCATGGACAGAGGAGCTTGGCGGGCTGCAGTTCATGGGGTCGCAAAGAGTCAGACACGCTGAGTGACTAAGCTCAGCACAGCACATATAATCCAAAGCATTCATAGATTACCATCACAGCCTAAAAGACGCAGCCTCTCATCTTTTGCTTATTCATTCACTCATATATCCAATCCTCCTTTCATTTATTCATTTACTTTACAAATATTTAGTGAGTGCCTTGTAGGTGACAAGCCTTTGCTGAGTGCTACGGATATGTAGATAAACAGAGCGGCATACCCACCCTTGGATAGCTTACCATCTAGTGGGAGAGGTAGAACTTCAAACACATAAGTACAGTACAAAATGATCCGTGCTGACGAGAGTCTGGACATGGTGCTCTCTGAGCAAAGAGGAAGGAACAACTAACACCGAATAGAACAAGATCAGGACAGCAGTTATCACAGAGACACTCTGCGGATGAGGGTCTTTCAAGCAGAAGACGCCAGGATGAAGGCCTAGATGCGTGAGAGCGCGTGACACGACGGATGATGGCATAGCAGCACAAGACATCTGAAGTGTGGCTGAATTACAATGCGCTTAGGGTGGCGGGTGGCACGGGATGAGGGTGGGAATGGCAGGCAGGAAGTGGTAGGAGCTAGAAGGTGCCCTGGGCCATGTGAATCCATGTGTACAAACATGATCTGGTTTGGATTTCCTCTTCCAGGTCCCTTCTACAATTAAGGGTGCTCCCCAGGCCAGCACTGTCAATATCACCCAGAAACTTGTTAGAAACACTGAGTCTCAGCAAGCATGCTCACACACAGGGGGTCTACATTTTAAGGAACACCAAAATCAAAATCGCGATTTTAACAAGATCCCCCGGTAAGTCTCCTTCGCGATAAGTTTGAGAAGCAAAGGGCAGATATAGGCTCAAGAGTCCAAGTATTGGGATTCACACCTGGCACCACCAGCAGGGTGATCATAGGCAAGTTTCTTAACCTCTCTGTTAATAAAATCACTCTAAAAGAATTTTCTATTTCCCAGGATTGGAGTAAAGATTAAACTTGTAATCCACCTAAAAGTAGGAACCTGCTGTAAACACAAGGTGCTCTGTGGTGACCTAGATGGATGCGTTGGGTTGGGGCTGGAGGGAGGTCCCAGAAGGAGGGGATACATGCATACATATTGCTGATTCACTTCGTTGTATAGCAGAAATCAACACAACATGGTAAAGCAATTATATGCCAATTAAAAACAAACCAACAAACAGAAGACCTTGGTACAGTACCTGACCCTTAGGAAATGATCAGTGAGATTATCAATTTTTTCATCACTCAAATATTCAGAGCTCTTGTAGCATTCCTACTGTGCTTTGCCTGTGCAAAGAGCAAAGATAATCAAAGGATTCTGAGCTTAATAAAAAATCAAGCTGGTGCTGATTCCCACCCAGTCTGCTTTCAGAGAATGCATTCTTTATTTTCAAGCACCTGTGATGAGATAGGGTGTGATGGAATTTACAAACATTTTGATCTTCACAATAGAAATAGTATCTCCATTGCCACCTGACGTGAAGATCAAACTCATTGGAAAAGGCCCTAGTGCTGGGAAAGATGGAGGGCAAGAGGAGAAGGGGGTGACAGAGGATGAGATGGTTGGAGGGCATCACTGTCTCAATGGACATGAGTTTGAGCAAACCCTAAAAGATAGTAGGGGACAAGAAAGCCTGGCATGCTGCAGTTCATGGGGTAGACATAAAGACTGACAATATTTTTCTGATGAGCAAATTGAGTCTCTAGAAATTGAATAAACTGTCTATGGTCATGCAGTTAGTAAACAGCAGACCTAGGATTCTGCCTATGATTCAACACTTGGACTCAGTGCTGGTCACTGATTAACTGGGCAGGGCAGAAGCCACATCGAATATGAAGAGGTGAAGTCCAAGTTCTTATATAAAGCATATACTGTATTGCTGTCTCTGTAGTCATTTGTTCTTGAGTTTCTCAAGCAAGAATTGAAGAAGGAGATGACTGACATATTCCTAATTATTACTTTGCCGACTAAGGTCCGTCTAGTCAAGGCTATGGTTTTTCCAGTAGTCATGTATGGATGTGAGAGTTGGACGTAAAGAAGGATGAGTGCCAAAGAACTGATGCTTTTGAACTGTGGTGTTGGAGAAGACTCCTGAGAGTCCCTTGGACTGCAAGGAGATCCAACCAGTCCATTCTGAAGGAGATCAGCCCTGGGATTTCTTTGGAAGGAATGATGCTGAAGCTGAAGCTCCAGTACTTTGGCCACTTCATGCGAAGAGTTGACTCATTGGAAAAGACTCTGATGCTGGGAGGGATTGGGGGCAGTAGGAAAAGGGGACGACCGAGGATGAGATGGCTGGATGGCATCACGGACTCAATGGACGTGAGTCTGAGTGAACTCTGGGAGTTGGTGATGGACAGGGAGGCCTGGCGTGCTGGGATTCATGGGGTCGCAAAGAGTCAGACACGACTGAGCAACTGAACTAAACTGAACTGAACTGAACTTGGAGGAAAGGCCTTTTGTGGGCTTTCATGTGAGACACAAACATCCTTTACATTCTGGGTCCATTCTGGGAAATCTATGACTTTTCCTAAACTCTTTGCCATCAATATTCTAACCTTGTTTTCATCCAGTCCTAAATCACCATGACAAATCACTTTCCAAATTGGATGGTAAGAAATACTGCTGGATGTTGTACCCTCTAGAGAGATCTCCTTTCTCCACAAGAAGTGGATGGAGAACCAGTTGACCCAGGCATTGGTTCAGGTCTTGGGATCTTGTGAGCCCCAGTGAAGCTGGTCACCACGATGGCAAAGAAAACAGCTAAAGCCATGTGATATTAAGAGACTCTCTTTAAAAACAAATAAACAAAATGGCATTCAACTTTTAAAGGATGCTTTCCATTTCCAGTTATTACAAATATTGGCTATATCCCCCATACTATACAGTACAGCCTTGAGCCTATCTTATATCCAATAGTTTGTGCCTCCCACTCCCCATCCCTGTATTGCCTCTCTCCCTCATCTCAAGAGGTAGCACAGATGAAGGTGGTTCCCTGTCCTGAAAGTTGTGATTTTCTTCTAGAATTCTAAGGGTTTGTGTTGACACTTGTGGGCTTTCCAAAGGTTCCTTCCAGGCTCCTTATTCATCCCAGGAATCTCCAACATCAGGCTTCCCTGGTGGCTCAGACGGTAAAGAAGTGAAGTGAAAGTTGTTCAGTGGCGTCCAACTCTTTGCAACCTCATGGACTAACAGTCCATGGAATTCTCCAGGCCAGAATACTGGAGTGGGTAGCCTTTCCCTTCTCCAGGGGATCTTCCCAACTTAGGGATCAAACCTAGGTCCCCTTCATTGCAGGTGGATTATTTACCAGCTGAGCCACAAGGGAAGCTCAAGAATACTGGAGTGGGTAGCCCAGCCCTTCTCCAGGGGATCTTCCCAACCCAGGAATCGAACCTGTGTCTCCTGCATTGCAGGCAGATTCTTTACCAACTGAGCTATCAGGGAAGCCCTGCCTGCAATGAGGGAGACTTAGGTTCTATACCTGAGTCTCCACCTCTGCACCATTCAAGTATTTGATGTTAGCACTGATTTCTGAAATTCCTCCAGGAATTACTACTTCTGAACATGTCACTGGGGGTCCCTTTAGCCCTTCCTAATATAATTACCCTTAATCCATAGGTAAGAAAATAAAATTGAGACTTCTACCAGGTGTTAAACCTATGTGCCATGCTAAGTTGCTTCAGTCATGTCTGACTCTGTGACCCTATGGACTGTAGCCCACCAGGTTCATGTGTCCATGGGATACTCCAAGCAAGAATATTGGAGAGGATTGCCATGCCCTCCTCCAGGGGATTTTCCTGACCCAGGGATCAAACCCGTTTCTCTTAAGTCTCCTACTTTGGCAGGTGGGGTCTTTACCACTAGTCTGCTAAACCTACGACTTCCTTGGTGGCTCAGATGGTAAAGCGTCTGCCTACAATGCGGGAGACCCGGGTTCAATCCCTGGGTTGGGAAGATCCTCTGGAAAAGGAAATGGCAACCCACTCCAGTATTCTCGCCTGGAAAATCCCATGGGTGGAGGAGCGTAGTAGGCTACAGTCCATGGGGTTGCAAAGAGTCAGACACGACTGAGAACTTCACTCACTCACTCACTCACTGCTAAATCTATAAATTGCAGTTGTATATTTAAGAACTAATGACATAACCACATGTAGATCTGGGGGCCTATTGAACTCCACTTGATTCATTAAACAAATTCATCACTTGATCTCCATAATGTCCCACTCTACCCATGGCACTCAGATAGCTTATCAGATCTCCTGGTATCGGTTTTACTTTTTGTTTAACAGTCTCCAAAATCTAGGCATTACCCTTTTTTTTTTTTTTTTTAAGTGTACAGTTACCTTGGCAAAGATTTGTTTCAGGAGGAATTTGAGGATACACACACACACATATATATGCATGTGTATATCTCCCTCTTTTAATTACCTGTTAATTATCCATCTATCTATCTAGTGATGTTGTAGGTCCTCTGTGTCCATGTTTTTGTTTCCTTAAGGGCACCTAGATTCCCCTTCAAACAATGGGCTCTGTATAAACTGACTTAGATCTGGAAATCATTGTGAGTCTTCTTCTATTTATCAAACCTGGTTTTTCCTGATCACACAAATCATGTGACTGCATAGGCAGGTGATTCAACCCAAGGAATCCCACATCTACCCATCATAATAGCAGCCTATAAATCCAGGGACCTTAATTTCTAGTGCAGCCCTCCTGCCCATAAAGTAATTACGTAAACCTTAACTCTGATGATTAAATGCAGCCACCTCTTTTTGCTTTCCCATCAGCCCATCAACACTGGTTTCCGGAGGACAGCCCCTGTCAAGTCTCTCAAAGACACAGGAACTTCCCTACCCATGAGTCTGTATGGACTTCTTGAATAAAATGTTCTTGCTCTCAGTTTTTATCAACCTCCACTCATCAAAGCTGTGAACCCGTATGTAAGATAATTATCTCTGAAGAATAGTGTAGAGTCAGAACGATGATTTAAACTCAAGGGAAGATTATGAAGACATACTGATAACCCTAGTAGGAGGAAGATAAGTACTTCTGATGTTCTTAATGAGACTGAGATAAAACATTTGCCAGATACAGGCTGATCCATTAAGAAAATTACATCAGGACCAGCAACTGCAATTGGAATGACCATCTGATGCAATTTCCAGCAATCTATTGCCATTCTTTGAAACCCATCCATCTCTGGTATTCGCCAAACCTCTGCTGTCTCATGTCATTAATAGTGGCACTATTCTTTTCCATTTTTCAGAAATGGTTTTGCTATTTGGTTAAATAAAAGGAACTTCAAGGACATCTGTTCAGCCCATTCTTCTAATTGCCAAATATAGTTATTTCAACACATATGGATAATTAACTTCAGTAATGTTCTAGGAGCCCAGGGAGAAGTTGTGAGATGGACTTGGGTTAAAACTCCACTCTAGGGATTTCCCTGGCTGTCCAATAGTTAAGACTCCATGCCTCCACTGCAGGGGGTGTGGGTTCCATCCCTGGTTGGGGAACTAACATCCCACATACCATGTGACCAAAGGAAAAAACCTCCAATCTAACTGCTGGAAGGTAATAACATCCTATGTCCTAGGATTAGTAGTAACTCAGAGCCACTGTTTAATAATTCCCAAAGAGCAAGCACATTTATCCTTCTCAATGGTTACACATCCTTTTGTCAAAGGCTAGGATGAGATTTCTTTTGCCCTAGCCTTTCACAAGGCTGCCCTGATATTGTTAGGGAGTTGGTTGGAAGCCGTTTGATAAATTCATTCCTAAATTCCTATGCCCTGAAGTCCTCTACATTACATCAAGCAGTTTTTCACATCTAAACCTCACCCAGAATGGGCAAATATTGAGTGAACATTGCAATCACCCAACAAGAGCAAGAACCAAAAAATTAGAACTAGGACTAATTTTTGAAGTAACAAATTAAATCCAGGAGCTCTGATGAGTTTGACTCATGTCGGTGAATTCAGACTGATCTGATCTTGTGGAATCCCTTCCTGGGTCAAGCTCATTGAGAATCCATTTGCACCTATTTTCCTTGGTGCTATTTTCTTTTATAAAGTAACACATTTCTGTCATTCTTTTGTTATATAACCATTCTCCTCCAGTTATGACACTGTAATTGGTACCTTGGGTCATGGTGGGATCTGAGTTGACAGCTCTGGGAACTCTGATAGTTGAAGGAATTACAGTGTCATCAATAAAAGGATAAACAGCCTCTTTAAAATGGCGGGGAAGGGACCTCTCTGGCTGGCAGAGGATAAGAAGCATGGGTTTGGAGTTTGCATATCCTCAGAATACTCTGAATCATCCCATAAATCCACGTTCTTGCTTTTGACATGCCAATCTGTCTCCAACCATGCCTCAACTTTCATATAAGAAACCCAGTGAGACTATTAATTCAAATGTCACTGACATTCAGCAACCAAAGAATTCATTTCTTTCTCTAATTTTTGGCTATCTCAGATCTGCAGCTGCAGGAGTTAAGAGGTTTTGTTTTGTTTTGTTTTTTCTTTAACCCAGCCATCATGGAATCTTTGTTTAGTCTGCCCGAGAACCAAGAATTTAGGGATTTGGGTTTGTCATCCTGTTTCAGGAACAAGCTGTTGTTAATTTCTAAGGTTCTTAACACTGACCCATTGTAGCTATCACTTAGTCATCCAAAGATTTCGCTTGGATGACCACAAATGATAATTGTGTCTTGCCATCGCATGCCACAAGGAGCCACATATTTTTCCCGAACTCAAATCAGAATCATTCCAGTCAGGATTCTTGACTGTAAAGGACAGAAGCTGACTCTGGATAACTCAAGAAGTGGAAGTCGCTCAGTCATGTCTGACTCTTTGCGACCTCATGGACCATACAGTCCATGGAATTCTCCAGGCCAGAATATGGAGTAGATAGCCCTTCCCTTCCCAGGAGATCTTCCCAACCCAGGAATCGAACCCAGGTCTCCCGCATTGCAGGTGGATTCTTTACCAGCTGAACCACAAGGGAAGCTCAGATAACACAAGAAGAAAGAGAAAAATTGTGAACAGGTATAGAAGCATGCTAAATTGCTTCAGTTGTCTGACACTTTGTGATCTCATGGACTGTAGTCCACCAGAATCCTCTGTCCATGGGATTCCCAGGCAAGAATACTGGAGTGGGTTGCCATGACCTCCAAGGGATCTTCCTGACCCAGGGATTGAACTCACGTCTCTTACATTTCCTGCATTGGTAGGTGGATTCTTCATCACTAACACCACCTGGGAAAATTACGAGAAGGTTGGGGAACTGCAGCCATGAAATTAAAAGATGCTTACTCCTCGGAAGAAAAGTTATGACCAACCTAGATAGTATATTCAAAAGCAGAGACATTACTTTGCCCACAAAGGTCCGTCTAGTCAAGGCTATGGTTTTTCCAGTGGTCATGTATAGATGTGAGAGTTGGACTGTGAAGAAAGCTGAGCACCGAAGAATTGATGCTTTTGAACTGTGGTGTTGGAGAAGACTTGAGAGTCCCTTGGACTGTAAGGAGACCCAACCAGTCCATTCTGAAGGAGATCAGCCCTGAGTGTTCTTTGAAGGAATGATGCTAAAGCTGAAACTTCAGTACTCTGGCCACCTCATGCGAAGAGTTGACTCATTGGAAAAGACTCTGATGCTGGGAGGGATTGGGGGCAGGAGGAGAAGGGGACGACAGAGGATGAGATGGCTGGATGGCATCACTGACTCAATGGACGTGAGTTTGAGTGAACTCTGGGAGTTGGTGATGGACAGGGAGGCCTGGCGTGCTGGGATTCATGGGGTCGCAAAGAGTCAGACACGACTGAGCAACTGAACTGAACTGAACTGGGGAACTAGGCTTGGGGAAATAAGCAAAAGAAAAGGAAGGCCAGAAGTCTTGCATTCAGCCAAAGTCTACCAAGATTCTGTTTGTAGACTATCTGTGCCAATGGACACTCACTACCACTCCTACTGGTATCACAGCCTCCAGCCACTCACTGCAGCCAACAAAGCCCTCTCAACTCTGTCCCCTCCCCCTCTGTAAACAATATCCACGTCTCCGTGTCTTTGTATGACTTTCCCGGGACTCACAGTTCCAGGCTGGGCAAAATCTTTATCTTCCTCCCTAATTGTTCAAGATACTTCCCTAGGCAAGGATTTGCCTTATGTACCTGTGCGTGCTCAGTCGCTCAGTTGTGTCCAGCTCTTTGCGACCCCAGGGACTGTAGCCCACCAGAATCCTCTGTCTATGGAGTTTTCCAGGCATAAAAACTGCATTGAGCAGTTTGCCATTTCCCACTCCAGGGACCTTCCCAACCCAGGGATTGAACCTGCGTCTCTTGCATCTTCTGCATTGGCCAGCAGATTCTTTATCACTGAGCCACCTGGGAAGTCCCACGTGAACACACAATCCCTGAATCCATTCAATTGGCCCACTCTGGGTGGCATTATGCTGCAAGAATGTGAAACTCTGTCTTGCTTCTCAGCCTTAATAGCGATGATCCAACCATGAAAGTTGCCCAGCCAGGCTTCATCACTTTAAAATTTGCCCCCAGTTCAGCAAAGTGCCCTGAGCCAAGCATAAAAGGAACATGTGTAAGTATTTCTCCCAGTTCTACCTCTTTGAGTGGAGTTCTTCACTCTGTGAAGTGGAACTTCTTTCTCTGGTCCTAAAGTTTCCACATTGACATTTCAAAGGCATGTCCCTTGCCCCTATATTTTCTGAGTCGTGTTTGTGGGGCTGTGGCAAGCACAGTGGGAGTACATCTCGCTGACGATTGCCATGTAGGAATAACCCAGAGGTCAGACGGAATGATGTGACATTCTCCAAAGGGCTGTGCAAGGGACTGGGACTTTCCAAAGCCCTGTTTCATTCAGTCCTCTCCGTGGGACATAGATTGAAATTACATTTCTTCTCAACTTTCATTCTCTTCCCACCTCCTCTGTTCACTTTAAAGTGCCAGAAACATCACTAAGGAAATGGTCTCGAGCCCGTTTAGTGCGTGAAGACTTTTAAAAAAGAAAAAAAAAGCAGATGTAGAAACAGATATGCAGACACGGTGTGGGGAGGGAAGGGTGAGACGAATTGAGAGAGTAGCCTTGGTGCATAGACACTGTTGTTTAGTCCTCAGTCATGTTTGACTCTTTGCAACCCCATGGACCATAGCCTGCCAGGATCCTCTTCCATGGGAGTTGTTTTTTTTTTTTCTAAGCAAGAATACTGGAGTGGGTTGCCATTTCCTCTTCCAGGGGATTTTCCTGTCCCAGAGATTGAACTCGTATCTCTGTGTCTCCTGCATTGCAGGCAGATTCTTTACTGCTGAGCCACGGGGAAGCCCCAATGTACACATTATATGATGACCGCAATATATACAATATATCCACTACCGTGCAGACTCGGACATGACTAAAGTGACTTAGCAGCAGCAGCAGCAGCAGCAGCAGCAGCAGCAGCAGCGGGAATCTGCTGCACC
>SJXQ01008100.1:40513-84038 GCA_006408695.1 Aepyceros melampus | reverse complement strand
TATGCCTGTATTGCTATGAACCTTCCCCTTAGCACTGCTTTTACAGTGTCCCACAGGTTTTGGGTTGTTGTGTTTTCATTTTCCTTCATTTCTATGCATATTCTGATTTCTTCTGTGATTTGTTGTTTATTCAGCAGTGTGTTGTTCAGCCTCCATAGGTTGGAATTTTAATAGTTTTTCTCCTGTAATTGACATCTTACCTTACTGCATTGTGGTCAGAAAAGATGCTTGGAATGATTTCAATTTTTTTGAATTTACTAAGGCTAGATTTATGGCCCAGGATGTGATCTATCCTGGAGAAGGTTCTGTGTGTGCTTGAGAAAAACGTGCAATTCATTGTTTTGGGCTGAAATGTCCTATAGATATCAATTAGGTCTAACTGGTTTATTATATCATTTAAAGTTTGTGTTTTCTTTTTAATTTTCTGTTTGGTTGATCTATCCATAGGTTTGAGTGGGGTATTAAAGTCTCCCACTATTATTGTGTTATTGTTAATTTCCCCTTTCATACTAGTTAGCATTTGTCTCGGAGAAGGCAGTGGCACCCCACTCCAGTACTCTTGCCGGGAAAATCCCATGGATGGAGGAGCCTGGTGAGCTGCAGTCCATGGGGTTGCTAAGAGTCGGACATGACTGAGCGACTTCACTTTCACTTTTCACTTTCATGCATTGGAGAAGGAAATGGCATTCCACTCCAGTGTTCTTGCCTGGAGAATCCCAGGGACGGGGGAATCTTGTGGGCTGCCATCTATGGGGTCGCACAGAGTCGGACACAACTGAAGCGACTTAGCAGCAGCAGCAGCATTTGTCTTACATATTGCAGTGCTCCTATGTTGGTACATATATAATTGTTATATTTCTTCTTGGATTGATCCTTTGATCATTATGTGGTGTCCTTCTTTGTCTCTTTTCACAGCCTTTGTTTTAAAGTCTATTTTATCTGATATGTGTATTGCTACTCTTGCTTTCTTTTGGTCTCTATTTGTGTGGAATATCTTTTTCCAGCCCTTCACTTTCAGTCTGTGTGTGTCCCTTGTTTCGAGGTGGGTCTCTTGTAGACAACATATATCGGGGTCTTGTTTTTGTATCCATTCAACCCGTCTTTGCCTTTTGGTTGGGGCATTCAACCATTTACATTTAAGTTAATTATTGATAAGTATGATCCCATTGCCATTTACTTTGTTGTTTGGGGTTTGAGTTTATACACTCTTTCTGTGTTTCCTGTCTAGAGAAGATCCTTTAGGATTTGTTGGAGAGCTGGTTTGGTGGTGCTGAATTCTCTCAGCTTTTGCTTGTCTGTAAAACTTTTGATTTCTCCTTCATATTTGAATGAGATCCTTGCTGGGTAGAGTAATCTGGGCTGTAGGTTATTTTCTTTCATCCCTTTAAGTGTGTCGTGCCATTCCCTCCTGGCCTGAAGAGTTTCTGTTGAAAGATCAGCTGTTATCCTTATGGGAATCTCCTTGTGTGTTATTTGTTGTTTTTCCCTTGCTGCTTTTGATATTTGTTCTTTGTGTTTGACCTTTGTTAATTTGATTATATGTGTCTTGGGGTGTTTCACCTTGGGTTTATCCTATTTGGGACTCTCTGGGTTTCTTGGACTTGGGTGATTATTTCCTTCCCCAATTTAGGTAAGTTTTCAACTATTATCTCTTCAAGTATTTTTCATGGCCTTTCTTTTTGTCTTCTTCTGGGACTCCTATGATTTGAATGTTGGGGTATTTAACATTGTCCCAGAGGTCTCTGAGACTGTCCTCATTTCTTTTAATTCTTTTTTTCTTTTTTCCTCTCTGTTTCATTTATTTCTACCATTCTATCTTCTACCTCACTTATCTATCTTCTGCCTCCATTATTCTACTGTTGGTTCCCTCCAGAGTGTTTTTATCTCATTTATTGCATTATTCGTTGTATGTTGACTCTTTTTTATTTCTTCTAGGTCCTTGTTAAACATTTCTTGCATCTTCTCAATCCTTGTCTCCATGCTATTTATCTGTAGCTCCATTTTGTTTTCAACATTTTGAATCATTTTCACTATCATTAATCAGAATTCTTTATTAGGTAGATTCCCTCTCTCTTCCTCTTTTGTTTAGTTTGGTGGGCATTTATCCTGTTTGTTTACCTGCTGGGTATTTCTTTGCCTTTTCATCTAGTTTATATTGCTGTGTTTGGGGTGGCCTTTCTGTATTCTGGTAGTTTGTGGTTCCTTTTTATTGTGGAGGTTCCTCACTGTGGGTGGGGTTGGACGTGTGGCTTGTCAAGGTTTCTGGGTAGGGAAGCTTGCGTCAGTGTTCTGGTGGGTGGAGCTGGATTTCTTCTCTCTGGAGTGCACTGAAGTGTCCAGTAATGAGTTTTGAGATGTCAGTGGGTGTGGTGTGACTTTGGGTAGCCTGCATATTGAAGATCAGGGCTATGTTCCTGTGTTGCTGGAGAATTTGTGTGGTATGTCTTGCTCTGGAACTTGTTGGCCCTTGGGTGGTGCTTGGTTTCAGTGTAGCTATGGTTTGATGAGCTCGTAGCGATTAATATCCCCTGGATTCAGGAGTTCTCTGGTGTTCTCAGGATTTGGACTTAAGCCTCCTGCCTCTGGTTTTCAGTTGTATTCTTACAGTAGCCTCAAGACTTCTCCATATATACAGGAACATTGATAATACATCTAGGTTAATGATAAAATGTTTCTCCATAGTGGGGGACACCTGGAGAGGTATACAGAGTTACACAGAGAAGAGAACAGGGAGGAAGGAGATAGAGGTGACCAGAAGGAGAAGAGGGAGAATCAAAAGGGAGAGAGCAAGCTAGCCAGTAATCACTTCCCTGTGTGCTCGCCACAGTCTGGATCTCTCAGCAATGTTCATAGAGTTACACAGAGAAGAGAAGAGGGAGGAGGGAGATAGAGGTGGTCAGGGATAAAAGGGGGAATCAAAAAGGGAGAGACAGATCCAGCTACTAATCAGTTCCCTAAGTGTTCTCCACAGCCTGGAACAAACAAAGAGATTCACAGAGTTGGGGAGAGAAGAGCAGGGGGAGGGAGGAGACAGAGGCGACCTGGTGGAGAAAAAGGAGAGTCCAAAAGGGGAGAGAGCAGTCAAGCCAGTAATCTCGCTCCCAAGTAAAAATGGGTACTGAAGACTGGGGTCTTAAAGGTACAAAATTGACAACAAATATCAAAAAGCAAAGACTAAATATCTAGAGTAGAGGTTAGATTCTCAAAAATACAATATTAAAGAAGAAAACAAAGTCACAAAAATTATAAAATATGCATATATATGAAGTTTGCTTTAAAAATAGTCTTTTTGTTTTGCAGGTTATAAAAATGAAAATTAAAGGAGTAACAGAGGACTTAAAAATTAAAAAAAATTTTTTAATTAAAAAAATGATAATAGTAAAAATATATCTAGGACTTTCTCTGGTGTGGTTGTAGACAGTGGAGTCAGTTCATTTTCAGATAGTTCCTTGATCCAGCTTACACTTCTCAAGATCTATAGGCACATTCTTATGTAGTCAGTGCTAACTGCAGGGTTTTAATCTATTGCAACTGTCACTTCCAAAGAGGTTCTCTCTTTATTTTGGCTTCTGTTTGCTGGCCTCTTCAATGTCTTAATTTCCACCCTGACACAACGGGGTGGTGGTGGTCACTTTTTTTAGGCTCACTTTTTTAGTTGTGCTGTGGGGAGGGGAGAACACTGCAAACAAATATCACTGGTGTCTGTGGGGAGTGCTCGCAGTGTCTCAGCCACACTGGGTTTGCCCACACTCACAGCGTGTGTACTTTCCCAGTCTACATTGCTCAGGCTCTAGGTTGCTCTGCTGGGACTGTCTGAGGCCAGTCCTGGGTTGAGTGCACTTCCCAGGTCAAAGCTGCTCAGGTTCAGGTTCTCGGGTTCTCCACAAAGGCACAGACTTGGTTGAGCCTGAGTTTTGTGCTCTCCCAGGTCCAAGCAGCTCAGGTGACCAGGTTCTTGATGCTTATAGTCGCCCCCAATTTAAGGCTGTGACTTATTGCCTCCCCTGTTCCAGCTGCTCGGTTTTATGGGTGTACAATGAGCGCACCTTCTCAGGTGTGCTGTGTGTCTCCTCTGGGGAGCTGATCCCTGGCTGTGCCCCTCCCAGTGGATGTCAACCGTCCAGAATCCTAAGGAGTCTTGGTTAGCAATGAAGCCTGCTTGCAGGTAGATGATGCCTCTCTGGGGCCATGATTGCCCCTTTCCTGCTCTGGCTGCTCTCTCCTGCCTGTCTCCGGCGGGGGATCGGCCAGTCCGCAGTCACTAGCTCTGCTCAGTCCTTTGTTCTGTGAGCGGGCCTGGCGGTGTCGTCTTAGGTTAAGGATTTTTGCAGGATAGCTATCCCACAGTCTGGGTTGCTATCTGTAGTTAGTTCCCTCAGATTGCCCTAAGGACATTCAGGCTTGGTCCTTACCCTAAGCAATGAAGCCTGGGCTCCCTGTCCAGTCCCCTCTTGCTAGCAGCAGATGCAAGCATCTGCGCTGAGTCTCAGCAGGGAGTTGCCTTAGGCACGTAATCTGTGGCTTTCAATTATTTATTTATTTTTCCTCCCGATTATGTTGCCCTCTGAAGTTCCAAGTTTTGCCACAGATTTGCCAGTGAGAGTGTTTCCTGGTATTTGGAAACTTCTCTCTTTTTTAAGACTCCCTTCCTGGGATGGATCTCCTTCCCTCCCTCTTTGTCTCTCTTTTTATCTTTTCTATTTTTTCCTACCTCCTTTTGAAGACAATGGACTGCCTTTTTGGGTGCCTGATGTCCTCTGCCAGCATTCAGAAGTTCTTTTGTGGAATTTGCTCAGTGTTCAAATGTTCATTCCATGTATTTGTGGAGGAAAAAGTGATCTCCTGTCCTATTCCTCCCCCATCTTGGGACTGCCCTCTTAACTTTCTTTATAGTCCAACTCTCATATCCATACATGACTACTGGAAAAACCATAGCTTTGACTAACAGACATTTGTTGGCAAAGTAGCCTTTGCTTTTTAACATGCTGTCTAAGTTGGTCATAACTTTTTCCCAAGGAGCAATCGTCTTTTAATTTTATGGCTGCAGTCAGTATCTGCAGTGATTTTGGAGCCCCCCAAAATAAAGCCTGTCACTGTTTCCACTGTTTCCCCATCTATTTGCCATGAAGTGATGGGACCAGATGCCATGATCTTTGTTTTCTGAGTGTTGAGTTTTAAGCCAACCTTTTCACTCTCCTCTTTCACTTTCATCAAGAGGCTCTTTAGTTTTTCTTCACTTTCTGCCATAGGGGTGACGTCATCTGCATCTCTGAGGTTACTGAAATTTCTCCCAGCAATCTTGATTCCATCTTGTGCTTCATCCAGCCCAGTGTTTCTCAGAATGTACTCTGCATATAAGTTAAGTAAGCAGAGTGACAATATATAGCCTTGACGTATTCCTTTCCCTATTTGAAACCAGTCTGTTGTTCCATGTCCAGTTCTAACTGTTGCCTCCTGACCAGTATACAGATTTCTCAGGGGGCAGGTCAGGTGGTCTGGTAGTCTCATCTCTTAAAGAATTTTCCAGTTTGTTGTGATACACACAGTCTTCAAAAGGTTTTGAAAAGGTTTGTTGTGATCTATATAATCTTCAAAGGCTTTGAAGTACATGTTTTTCTGGAATTCTCTTGCTTTTTCAATGATCCAACGGATGTTGTCAATTCGATCTCTGGTTCCTCTGCCTTTTCTAAAACCAGCTTGAACATCTGGAAGTTCATGATTCACATACTGTTGAAGCCTGGTTTGGAGAATTTTGACCGTTACTTTGCTAGCATGTGGGATGCGTGCAGTTGTGTGGTAGTTTGAGCATTCTTTGGCATTGCTTTTCTTTGGAATTGGAATGAAAATTGACCTTTTCCAGTCCTGTGGCCACTGCTGAGTTTTCCAATTTTGCTGGCATATTGAGTGCAGCACTTTCATAGCATCATCCTTTAGGATTTGAAGTAGCTCAGTTGGAATTCCATCACTCCACTAGCTTTGCTCGTAGTGATGCTTCCTAAAGCTCACTTGACTTTGCACTCCAGGATGTCTGGCTCTAGGTGAGTGATCATATCATTGTGATTAATCTGCATTGTGAAGATCATCTTTGTATAGTTTTTCTGTGTATTCTTGCCACCTCTTCTTAATATCTTTTGCTTCTGTTAGGTCCCTACCATTTCTGTCCTTTATTGTGCCTATCTTTGCATGAAATGTTCCCTTGGTATCTCTAATTTTCTTGACAAGATCTCTAGTCTTTCCCATTCTATTGTTTTCCTCTTTCTTTGCATTGATCACTGTGGAAAGCATTCTTATCTCTCCTTGCTATTCTTTGGAACTCTGCATTCAAAAGAACTCAAACGTTGTTTTCTTTTCTCCTTTGCCTTTCACTTCTCTTCTTTTCTCAGCTATTTGAAGGCCTCCTTAGACAGCCATTTTCCCTTTTGGCATTTCTTTTTTGCGGGGATGGTCTTGTACACTGCCTTCTGTACAATGTCATGAACCTCCGTCCATATTTCTCAAGGCACTCTGTCTATCAGATATAATCCTTTGACTTTATTTATCACTTCTACTGTATAATCGTAAGCGATTTGATTTAGGTCATACCTGAATGACCTAGTTAGGTCTAGTGGTTTTTCCTACTTTGTTCTTTTTAAATCTGTATTTGACAATAAGGAATTGATGACCTGACCCACAGTCACTCCTGGTCTTGTTTTTGCTGACTGTATAGAGCTTCTCCATCTTTGGCTGCAAAGAATATAATCAATCTGATTTCTGTATTGAGCATCTGGTGATGTCCATGTGTAGAGTCTTCTCTTGTGTTGTTGGAAGAGGGTGTTTGCTATGACCAGTGTGTTCTCTTGGCAAAACTCTGTTCGTCTTTGCCCTATTTCATTCTGTACTCCAAGGCCAAATTTGCCTGTTACTCCAGGTATTTCTTGACTTCCGACTTTTGCATTCCAATCCCCTCTAATGAAAAGGACATCTTTTTTGGGTGTTAGTTCTAGAATTCTTGTAGGTCTTCATCGAGCTATTCAACTTCAGGTTCTTTAGCATTACTGGTTGGGATTTGGATTTAGACTTCGATTACTGTAAAATACTGAATGGTTTGCCTTGGAAACGAATAGAGATCATTCTGTTGTTTTTGAGATTGCATCCAAGTACTGCGTTTCAGACTCTTGTTCACTATGAGGGCTAGTCCATTTCTTCTAAGGGATTCTTGTCCATAATAATAGATATAATGGTCATCTGAGTTAAATTCACCAATTCCAGTCCATTTTCATTTGCAGTAGACTTTTAAAATATTCAGTTTGCAATAGACTTTTAAAATATCCTGCCTGGTCTTCAGATTTAAAATAAGTTTATCATGAGTGTCACAAGAAACTACCTCCAAATGTTAGAAATATAAGAATTTTTAAAAGTGGTATGACTGAAAAACATTGCAGAAATAAAAAAAAATTAAAAATAGGGATCATTGTAAGTAAAGCTGTGCCAAATTTTTTTTTAAAACACCTACTTAAATAAGCAGGAATGTCAGACTGCCGGTAATTACTACCTCTGAATTTCCTGTGGAGTTTATTTTGCAATACTTTAGTTGGAAGTCTTTTACCCCAGTTTGTGGAGAGATGAAGGGAAAGAAGTAAATACATATTACTAAAAAAAAAAAAAAAAGGAAAAAATTTTAAATGTAACAATAGAAGACCTAAGTTTCACAAACACTGGGGTTCATTAACATACAAAGAAGCTCTGCCCCAAGAAGCTAATGTCTGAGCAGATAAACAACACAGGTATTTCCTTTTTCTAGTCCGAGCATGAAATCTTCCTTGAGTTTAATGAAAGACAGTTGGATGATCTGTATGAGTGAAAACGGAGGAAGGAAAAATAAACCAAGGCCCTTAAGGCAGTGGTCCCCAACTTTTTTGGCACCAGACACCAGTTTCGTGGAAGACACTTTTTCTCCTGACTGGGGCTGGTGGGAGGTGGTTTCAGGATGATTCAAGTGCATTACATTTATTGTGTACTTCATTTCTATTATATTACTACATCAACTCCACCTCAGATCATCAGGTCCCAGAGGTTGGGGACCCCTGCCTTAAGGGAAAAAGCCAAAACAGGTATCTAATCTTAGGAAATAATAATTATATAAATTTGGACCTCCTATTGCATTAACTCTTTTGGATATTAGGGCTATTGAGAGAAACCTCTAGTTATCTTTGGTTCCTTATAAATAAAAATTGAAAATAATCATCTATTTTTCAATGGATACTGAAATGTGAATGCAGGATTTATGGAGAAAGTTCTTAATGCTTTAGAAAAGAGCTTAGGAGAATATGATGTAAGTGCATTTATTTAAACAGAATGAGCATCTTGAATGTGTTCATTTCATTCATTACTGTAGTATGAACACTTTTATTTAGTGTTTACTGTACTTTTAGAAACGTTATTATAGTGTAATCTGCATATAATAAAATGTGCCCATTTAAAGTGCAGTCCACTGTGTTTCGGGAGAAGGCATCCCACTCCAATACTCTTGCCTGGAAATCCCATGGACAGAAGAGTCTCGTAGGCTGCAGTCCATGGAGTTGCAAAGAGTCAGACACGACTGAGCGACTTCACTTTCACTTTTCACTTTCGTGCATTGGAGAAGGAAATAGCAACCCACTCCAGTGTTCTTGCCTGGAGAATCCCAGGGACGGGGGAGCCTGGTGGGCTGCCGTCTATGGGATTGCACAGAGTCGGACACGACTGAAGTGACTTAGCAGCAGCAGCAGCAGCCACTGTGTTTCAATAAATGTGTATATTCACCACCCCACAGCCAAGACACAGAACATTTTTATCACCTCCGAAAGCTACTTCATAGTTTTTTGCAGTTATCAGCACTTAGTATTGTCAGACTTTGGAATGTTAGTCGTTTTAATGGAGATGTAGTGATATCTCATTGTAATTCCATGGAATTCTCCAGGAAAGAATACTGGAGTGGGTTGCCATTTCCTTCTCCAGGGATTTTCCTTACTTGGGGTTCAAACCTGGGTCTCCTGCATTGCACAGATTCTTTGCATCTGAACCACCAGGGAATGATAATTAATAATATCAACCATCTTTTCAAGTGTTTGTTTGCCATTCATCTATTTTCTTTGGTGAAATGTTAGTTAACATATTTATATTGGGTTGTTAGCTTTTCTCTTATTTAGGTAATGTGAGTTCCATATATATTCTGGATATGAGTCCTTTATCATATCAAATGTTTTGGAAATAATTCCCCCAGTATGAGACACACCATTAAATGAGATTTTTAGCTATAAACTTTTCACTGATGTCTTTTATCAGGTTGATGAAGTTCCCTTTAATTTTTAATTTGTTGAGAACTCATCATTAATGGTTGTTGAATGTTTGCTCAAATGCTTTTCCCCATCTATTGCGACAAATCATGTGGCTTTTCTCTTTTATTATGTTAATGTGGATAATTACATTGATCTATAAATATTAAATCAACCTTGTATTTCTAAAATAAAACCTACATGTTCATAATGTATTATCCTTTTCCTCTATTATTGGATTCTTTCTGTTAATATTTTAAAAGAAATTTTACATATATATTTATGAGAAATATAGGTCTATAATTTTCTCATGATTCCTTTGCTTTTAGCATCAAGATAATATTGACCTCATAATATTAAATGAGTTGGGAAGTGTATTGGGATTCCCCAGGGCCACTTTCAGCTTGATGGCTCACTGGAAGTCTTAGAGGACTCAGAAAACTAGTATACTTATCTGGTTTATTACAGTGAGGAGTGAAAGTGAAAGTCACTCAGTCCTGTCCAACTCTTTGTGACCCCATGGACTATACAGTCCATGGAATTCTCCAGGCCAGAATATTGGAGTGGATAGCCTTTCCCTTCTCCAGGGGATCTTCCCAACCCAGGGATCGAACCCAGGTCTCCTGCATTGCAGGCAGATTCTTTACCAGCTGAGCCACAAGGGAAGCCCATTACAGTGAGAGAATACACATTAAATTCAGCAAAGGACAAGGTACATGGGTTTAAGTCCAGGAGAAATCAAACCTAAGCTTCCAAATATCTCTTAATGGAGTCACATGATGTCCTTTATTCTCCTCACAATGATGTGTTATGACATGTGTTACCAACCAGGGGTGCTCACCTGAGTATTGGTGTTTAGATAGAGCTTCAAAGCAAAAATAGGTGTTCATCATAAATCATATTCCAATGAACATCTGATCAAACTCGTATCATGTGATCCAAGGCTTCATGCATATAAAACCCTTCTTATCAGTCAGAATATCCCAAGGGCTTAGAGCTCATATCCCAGGAAGTGGCCAAGAGCCAATACTAGAGAAAGATGTTCTTGAGAATGTGCATGGTTTGAACAACCCAGCCCTGTTACGTTAACCCTTTTCCTGTGCAGGATGTAAGTTTGTAGACTCTACTTTCTGAAAGAATTTGTGTAAGATTGGTCTTATTTCTTATTAAATGTTGACTTCAATGTATCAGTGAGGCCATCTGGACCTTAAATGTTCCTTGTAGAAAGATCTTTAATTAAAAATGCAATTTACTTAGGACTATTTATATTGATGTAGGACTATTTATATTGTCTATTTTTTCTTGTGTCTTATTTGTAATTTGTATCTTTCAAAAAATTTGTCAGTTTTGGTTTATTGTTAATTTTGGGGAGATATAGTCCTGCTGACACCTTGATTTTAGATTTATTGCCTCTGGAACAGTAAGATAACTTGTGTTACTTTAAGCTATAAAATTGCAACAATTGTTTTCAGCAGCCCATGAAAAATAATACTTTCAGTTTTTATGCTCTGTCATAACTGTAATGGTATTGAAATTGATAATTTGTGTCTTAAATTTTTTTCCCCTTTGGGTAGAAGTTTATTGATTTTAGTGATCTTTAGGTTTTATTGGTTTATCTCTTGCTAGTCTAATTTATATTTCATTTATTTTTACTCTTATCTTTATTATTTTATTCCTTTTGTATAATTGGGGTTTAATTTTTTTCCTAGCTTCTTAAAATGCAATCTTGTATCATTGAGCTTGCCTTTCTCTTTTTTTCTAATATTGGTTATTTAAATTTGTAATCTCCCTCTCAACACTGCTTTAGAACCAGCCCACAAACTTTGATATGTTATCTTTTTATTATCATTAAATTTTCTAATTTCTCTTATGACCAAGGGATTCTTTAAAAACTTAGTGGAGGGATGAAGACCAACCTCAGTCACAAATTTAATCCTTATCCATCCTAGTACTGTCTCCATTAGTTTCTGTGGCCTTTTGGATGTTAGTGTCTGACAATAATTGTTTTTAAAATATTCTGTCCAGTTTTTATAATTATTGTGTACAAGAGAGTTTGCTCAACCACTTTATGCTGTGAAGGCAATAAAGAGAGGCCATTTGTTAGACATCTATCCACTGTATTTTAATTGCCTCTTTTCATGCCTGTTCCTCTTTATTTTATTGTAGGCCCTTGGAATGTGGAGACTGTATCATATTCCATGTCGCGTTCCCAGTACCTAGAGCAATATGTGGCACTAAGCAGGCCCTTCGTTAATATTTGTTGACTAAATTAATAAAGTTATAGCAATGAGTCTCACCTGACATCTTCAGAAGCATGGCAGGATCATTATGCTACATATGCCCAGAAGGATGCATGATTAGGAGAATTATGTGAAGGAATTTTAAGTATGCAAATAATTATGTAAATGAAGAATCTATTGGCAATGAAGTCATGGTTCATTGGTAGCGGACGTAGGATGTCAATGCAGGTGAAGCTAAGTAGATCAAGAACTCACTAGGATACAACACCTATGCAGAGAGATCACTGGGAGGCTCCTCATTAACACAAATTCAAAGCCTACATTTTTGTTCACAGTGAATATTAGGGCACTAAAGTGATGTTTGTTTTTTTCTGGAAACAGAAACAGAGGCTAAGAATTGCTATTTTAAAAAAGCAAAACCTCTGTATTCATGGTTGTCAAAGAGAAGTTTGTGTATATTAAAATATTTATCCCATTTACACTGCTGTAACACTCTTTAACATTATCACTAGTACTGGTTTAGAAATAGCAATAAAGCAAGGATGAAGAGGGTGAGGTGTATGAAAGAGTAACATGGGAACTTGCATTACCATGTGTAAAATAGATGGCCAATGGGAATTTGCTGTATGGCTCAGGAAACTCAAACAGGGGTGCTGTATCAACCTAGAGGGGTGGGATGGGGAGGGAGGTTCAAAAGGGAGGGGATATATGTCTACCTATGGCTGATTCATGTTGAGGTTTGACAGAAAACAACAAAATTCTGTAAAGCAATTATCCTTCAAAAAAAATAAATTAATTTTTTTAAAAAAGCAAGAGTCAAATGGCTTTTTGTTGATTTTTGGATATTGCAAAACATATTTTTATCTTCAGTTCAGTTCAGTCGCTCAGTCGTGTCCGACTCCTTGCAACCCCATGAATCGCAGCACGTCAGGCCTCCCTGTCTGTTACCAACTCCCAAAGTTTACCTAAATTCATGTCCATCAAGTCAGTGATGCCATCCAGCCATCTCATCCTCTGTCGTCCCCTTCTCCTCCTGCCCCCAATCCCTCCCAGCATCAATGTCTTTTCCAATGAGTCAACTCTTCACATGAGGTGGCCAAAGTACTGGAGTTTCAGCTTTAGCATCATTCCTTCCAAAGAAATCCGAGGGCTGATCTTCTTCAGAATGGACTGGTTGGATCTCCTTGCAGGCCAAGGGACTCTCAAGAGTCTTCTCCAACACCACACTTCAAAAGCATCAATTCTTCGGCGCTCAGCCTTCTTCACAGTCCAACTCTCACATCCATACATGACCACAGGAAAAACCATAGCCTTGACTAGACAGACCTTAGTCGGCAAAGTAATGTCTGCTTTTGAATATGCTATCTAGGTTGGTCATAACTTTTCTTCCAAGGAGTAAGCGTCTTTTAATTTCATGGCTGCAGTCACCATCTGCAGTGATTTTGGAGCCCCCCAAAATAAAATCTGACACTGTTTCCACATCTATTTCCCATGAAGTGATCAGACCGGATGCCATGATCCTCATTTTCTGAATGTTGAGCTTTAAGTCAACTTTTTCACTCTCCACTTTCACTTTCATCAAGAAGCTTTTAGTTCCTCTTCACTTTCTGCCATAAGAGTGGTGTCATCTGCATATCTGAGGTTATTGATATTTCTCCCGGCAATCTTGATTCCAGCTTGTGCTTCCTCCAACCCTGCATTTCTCATGATGTACTCTGCATAGAAGTTAAATAAGCAGGATGACAATATACAGCCTTGACGTACTCCTTTTCCTATTTGGAACCAGTCTATTCTTAGTCAGGGACTAATTTAAAAGCATATAATATGGAATAAGGTTGGTATGAAATAAAGAGAAGACTAAGTGTTTCTATTTTTTTCAGTTAAATATTGAATATGTACAAACAACAGACTGGTTCCAAACAGGAAAATGAGTACGTCAAGGCTGTAAATAGTCACCCTGTTTATTTAACTTCTATGAAGAGTACATCATGAGAAACGCTGGACTGGAAAAAACACAAGCTGGAATCAGGATTGCTGGTTGAAATATCAATAACCTCAGATATGCAGATGACACCACCCTTATGGCAGAAAGTAAAGAGGAACTAAAAAGCCTCTTGATGAAAGTGAAAGAGGAGAGTGAAAAAGTTGGCTTAAAGCTCAACATTCAGAAAACGAAGATCATGGCATCTGGCCCCATCACTTCATGGGAAATAGATGGGGAAACAGTAGAAACAGTGTCAGACTTTATTTTGGGGGGCTCCAAAATCACTGTAGATGGTGACTGCAGCCATGAAATTAAAAGACGCTTACTCCTTGGAAGAAAAGTTATGACCAACCTAGATAGCATATTCAAAAACAGAGACATTATTTTGCCGACTAAGATCCGTCTAGTTGAGGCTATGGTTTTTCCTGTGGTCATGTATGGATGTGAGAGTTGGACTGTGAAGAAGGCTGAGCGCTGAAGAACTGATGCTTTTGAATTGTCGTGTTGGAGAAGACTCTTGAGTCCCTTGGACTGCAAGGAGATCCGACCAGTCCATTCTGAAGGAGATCAGCCCTGGGATTTCTTTGGAAGGAATGATGCTAAAGCTGAAACTCCAATACTTTGGCACCTGATGTGAAGAGTTGACTCATTGGCAAAACTCTGATGCTGGGAGGGATTGGGGGCAGGAGGAGAAGGGGACGACAGAGGATGAAATGGCTGGATGGCATCACCGACTCGATGGACATGACTTTGGTTAAACCTCGGGAATTGGTGACAGACAGGGAGGCCTGGCGTGCTGCGATTCATGGGGTCACAAAAAATCGGACACAACTGAGCGACTGAAGTAAACTGAACTGAACTGGAAAAGGAAATGGCAACCTACTCCAGTACTCTTGCCTGGAAAATCCCATGGGTGGAGAAGCCTGGTAGGCTACAGTCCATGGGGTTGCAAAGAGTCAGACACAACTGAGTGACTTCACTTCACTCACTTCATACTTTATCACTGGAGAAGGAAATGGCAACCCACTCCAATATTCTTGCCTGGAGAATCCCGTGGACAGAGGAGCCTAGTGTGCTGTGGTCCATGGGGTCGCAGAGAGTCGGACACGACTGATGTGACTAAGCATACATCTCGCAAGTTGTTTTCAGTTCTGCTGATGGTTTGGGACATTCTTCAAAAGTTCCACATAATTCCACTTTGATCTGCCTCATTTTCCAGCTTGTACCTATCCTATATCCATCCTGAGTTTCCCTGCTCTCTTTAGCTGGAATACTTTTAAATTTTTTTAAAATTTTATATTGGAGTCTAGTTGATTTACAATGTGATGTCAATTTCAGGTGTATAGCAAAGTGATTCAGTTATAGATATACATAAATCTATTCTTTTAAAAATTCTTTGCCAATTAGATTATTACAGAATGTTGAGCACAGTTCCCTGTGCTGCAGAGTAGGTCCTTGTTGACTGTCCATTTTAAATATAGTAGTATGTACATGTCAATCCCAAACTCCCAGTTTATCCCTCCTCCTTACCTTCCCTTTTGGTAGCCATAAGTTTGTTTTCTATGTTTTTGAGTCTGTTTCTATTTTGTAAATAATGAACCACTTTTCTAGTCTTTGAAAGATTCTTTACTTTTTTCTCTCTCCCTTCTCTTCCCAGCCTTCCCTTCCTCCCCCTACTTCTCTTCCTTTATTCTTCTTTTAAAATAATTATTTTTCAAATAGTTCTATTAAATGGAAAAATACGCTTCTACAGTCCTTTAACCTTGTATAGATGTGCACGCACATACACAGACACACACACCTCTTGGCATTTTAAGATTTGACATATGTTTATCTTGGGTTTTCAATGAACTGTTTACAAATATTTTCTAGTTTCCTGTGGATTATTAAATTTTTAAATGCTATCATTCAATATCTCTCTAACTAATCTCTACAGGTTTTTCAAGTTTTTTTTTTTTTTCTTTCTAAAATTGAATAACTAGGCCGGATTTTTCTTTTGTTTTGCTTTCTCTCTTCCACACCACTGGCATGCTCAGTTTAACTGGCGTCATCCCAAACATTAATGGAGGCTACACGGTATGGCACTGTACAAACGAATGGGGACCCAAAGAATATGGTGTGCTTCTAGCTGCTTATAGTTGCAGTGAGGAGACAAGCTATCACATGGAAAGATAAATACTGAAAAAGGTCATATATGCTAGGTAACAAAAAATAATATAAACAAGTATTACAGGAATTCATGAGTAGGAGCATTATTATAGCCTGCGATAGAGAAGGAAGGGCAGAATCAAGCAGTCATTGAGTGTTTATTATGCTGAGGCTTTTCACATGTGCCATTTTCCATTGTGGGCTTTCTGGGTGGCCCAGTGGTTGCCAGTGCAGGAGACACAGGAGACACGGCTTCAGTCCTTGGGTTGTAAAGATCCCCTGGAGAAGGAAATGGGAACCTACTCCAGTATTATTGCCTGGAAACTTCCATGGATAGAGGAGCCTGAAGGGCTACGGTCCATGGGGTCTCAGAGTCAGACCCTACTGAGCACGTACACACCATTTTCCATCATTTAATCATTTCAAGAAACTGGGAGGTTCATAATGCTACCTCTTTTCAAAACGATGAAACAAGACTCAGAGTGGGCAAACTGGTATTCCCAAGAACCCAGAGATAATAATTGCAATCCATGATTTAAGATGAATAGTCATAACATGTTTCAGAAGTAAAAATCTCAGAGAAGTGGAAGGCTTTTATGGGGTATAGTAGAAAGATCTTTAATGATAAACACCAGATCATGTAATGCTTTGAATGACAGCTTCTTAGTGTGTATGTAATGTGCCTAGAAGATTGATTTAACACTATTAAATGTTATTTTTACTTTAGAAAGGTAGAGATAAAATTTGTTGTATTTTTAAAATTTTCTTAAAATTTCTTAATTGAAGTACAGTTGATTTACAATGTAGTGTTAGTTGAGGTGTACAACCAAGTGATTCAGTTATACATACACTTAAATATATATATACATTAACTCCTTTTCAGATTCTTTACCCATGTAGATTATTAAAGAATACTGAGTAGAGTTCTCTGTGCTATACAATAGGTCCTTGTTCGTTATCCATTTTGTATATATGGTAGTATCTGTATATTAATCCTAAGCTCCTGATTTATCCCTCCTCCTCCTTTACCCTTTGGCAATGATAAGCTTGTTTTTTATGTCTCAGTCTACTTCTGTTTTGAAAATAAGTTCAGTTGTATCATTTTTAGGTTCCATATATAAGTGATGTCACATGATATTTGTCTTTGATTTACTTCACTTCTGTTCATTTCAGTTGCTCAGTCATGTCCAACTCTTTGTGACCCCATGAATTGCAGCACACCAGGCCTCCCTGTCCATCACCAACTCCCAGAGTCCACCCAAACTCACGTCCATCGAGTTGGTGATGCCATCCAGCCTTCTCATCCTCTGTCATCCCTTTTTCCTCCTGCCCCGAATCCCTCCCAGCATCAGCATCTTTTCCAATGAGTCAACTCTTCACATGAGGTGGCAAAGTACTGGAGCTTCAGCTTTAGCATCATTCCTTCCAAAGAAATCCCAGGGATGATCTCCTTTAGAATGGACTGGTTGGATCTCCTTGCAGTCCAAGGGACTCTCAAGAGTCTTCTCTAATACCACATTTCAAAAGCATCAATTCTTTGGCGTCAGCGTTCTTCACAGTCCAACTCTCACATCCATACATGACCACTGGAAAAACTATAGCCTTGACTAGACGGACCTGAGTCAGCAAAGTAATGTCTCTGCTTTTCAATATGCTATCTAGTTGATCATAACTTTTCTTCCAAGGAGTAAGCGCCTTTTAATTTCATGGCTGCAGTCACCATCTGCAGTGATTTTGGAGCCCCCCAAAATAAAGCCTGACACTGTTTCCACTGTTTCCCCATCTATTTCCCAGGAAGTGATGGGACCAGATGCCATGATCTTCGTTTTCCGAATGTTGAGCTTTAAGCCAACTTTTTCACCCTCCTCTTTCACTTTCATCAAGAGGCTTTTTAGTTCCTCTTCACTTTCTGCCATAAGGGTGGTGTCATCTGCATATCTGAGGTTATTGATATTTCTCCCGGCAATCTTGATTCCAGCTTGTGTTTCTTCCAATCCAGCGTGTCTCATGATGTACTCTGCATAGAAGTTAAATAAGCAAAGTGACAATATACAGCCTTGATGTACTCCTTTTCCTATTTGGAACCAGTCTTTTGTTCCATGTCCAGTTCTAACTGTTACTTCCTGACCTACATATAGGTTTCTCAAGAGGCAGGTGAGGTGGTCTGGTATTCCCATCTCTTGAAGAATTTTCCACAGTTTATTGTGATCCACACAGTCAAAGGCTTAGGCATAGTCAATAAAGCAGAAATGGATGTTTTTCTGAACTCTCTTGCTTTTACTGTGATCCAGCGGATGTTGACAATTTGATCTCTGGTTTCTCTGCCTTTTCTAAAACCAGCTTTACTTCACTTAATATGATAATATTCAGTTCAGTTCCATCACTCGGTCATGTCCTACTCTTTGTGACCCCATGAATCGCAGCACGCCAGGCCTCCCTGTCCATCACCAACTCCTGAAGTTTATTCAAACTCATGTCCATCGTGTTGGTGATGCCATCCAGCCATCTCATCCTCGGTTGTCCCCTTCTCCTCCTGCACCCTATCCCTCCCAGCATCAGGGTCTTTCCAATGAGTCAACTCTTTGCATGAAGTGAACAAAGTATTGAAGTTTCAGCCTCAGCTAGGTCCATTCAAATTGCTGCAAATGGCATTATTTCATTCTTTTTTTTTGACAATAATATTACATTATATATTATATAATATTACATTATATATAATATACATTATATATATGCGTATATATAATGTATATATATGCCACATCTTTATCCATTTATCTGTCAATGTACATTAAGTTCCTTCCATATCTTGCCTATTATAAATAGTGATGCTGTGAACATCAGCGTGCATGTATTTTTTCAAATTAGAGTTTTTATTCTTTCTGGGTATATGTCCAAGTGTGAGATTGCTGGATCATATGGTAACTCTGTTTTTAGTTTTTAAAGGAACCTCTGTATAATACTTTGGTCAACTGATGAGAAGAGCTGACTCATTAGAAAAGACCCTGATATTGGAAAAGATTGAAGACAGGAGGAGAAGGGGACGGCAGAGGATGTGATCACTGACTGGATGGCATCACTGACTCAATGGATATGAGTTTGAGCGAACTCCAGGAGATGGTGAAGGACGGGGAAGCCTAGTGTACTGCAGTTCATGGGGTCGCAGAGAGTTGGACATGACTGAGGGACTAAACAACAACAAAAACAGACTGTTTTCCACAGTGGCTGCACCAGTTTACTTTCCTACCAACTGCACGGTAGTGTCCCCTTTTCTCCACACCCTTTCCAGCATTTATTATTTGTAGGCTTTTTGGTGGTGGTCCTGACTGGTGCAAGATGATATCTCATTGTGGGTTTGATTTGCATTTTGTCTAATAATGAGCAATGCTGAGCATCTTTTCATGTGTCTGTTGGCCATCCTGCATGTTTTCTTTGGAGAAATGTCTCTTTGGGTATTTTGCCCATTTTTTGATGGTTTTTGTTATTGAATTGTATAAACTATTTGCATATTTTGGAAATTAACCCCTTGTGAGTCTCATCATTTGCAAATATTTTTTCCCAGCCCATAGGTTATCTTTTTGTTTTGGTATAGTTTCCTTTGCTGTGCAAAAGCTTATGAGTTTAATTAGATCCTATTTATTTATTTCTGCTTTTATTTCTGTTGCCTTGGGATACTGACTTCAAAAAACATTGCTATGATTTATGTCAGAGGAAGTTTTGCCTGTGTTCTCTTTTAGGAGTTTTATGTTATCATATCTTATATTTAAGCTGTTTTAAAACAGAATTTTAGAAAATATCTTTTGTATATTTTTTTGTGCAATTCCTCATGTAACTATCTATCCTACTGGCATAAGTATCCAAAGATATATGTAAAAGGTGTTTATTATAACATTGCTTTTAACAGTAAAAAAAAATGAAATCAATCTACGTGGGATAGACTGGCTAAATAATCATCAAGCCTTCTTTTACTTCCTGTGCAAAAATTCAAACAAATTTTCCAGTCTTTTTGGTGGACTCCATGAATAATTCTTACCAACAGAACAGAAGTAGGAGAAATAAAGTACTTCTATCCATGGCAGTGAAAAGTGAAGTGTCTTCATATTTTCTCTTCTTCCTGTCTGCTGTGTGACTTTGAGGAAGAAAGACTATTGATACTTGTAGGACCATGTGAAAGAGAATATCCCCTACTGACTCATTGGACTGTGACTGGAGTTCGGCCATAAACTTTACTGAGTTAAACTGTTGAAGTTTCAGTGTTATCTGTTATAGCTCTAGCCTACCTAATTAATAAAATCTGATATACATCTAGGGGAATGAATTAATAATTGGTGGTACTTCCATATTATGGATGGCTATGTGACCAGGATTGGGCAGATTTTTGATTCTGTCATAACACCACCAGGCTATGCTGTTAAGTATGAAAAGAATTTCACAAAATAGTATGTATAATACCCCGCTTATTTATATGCACACCTGCCCCCCTGAACTCTGCTTGTGTGTGCTTGTGCACAAACGCACAGGGAAATGGTTGAAAGCACACTGGGCTTTACCAAGGTTTCTCTCTATGTACTGTATTATTTGAACTGATAACAATAAAAATGTATGTAGGTGTTTATAAATAATAAAGAAATCTGTTCAGACTTTTTTACAGGCTTGGTGTAAGACTCAATTAATGTAATAGTTGTAAAAATTCTTAGGAGAAAGTGCTAAATATATATGAGATATTTTATTATGACACACGTCTTCAAATATCTATTATTAAGATGTCTGTTTAGATTTCTGCCCAAGCTATAATTTATTTGTACCATAGGAACATTTTGGAGCTGCAGTTGCTAGGCTGTCTTAGCAGCTTAATACAGCATCACTGTGACTACAATGAGATGCCTCGTGTCCTCTTATGCTTTTTTCCTGCATCCTCCTCCTCTCTATCTAGTTCTTCTGAAGGTAAAATATTGGGAAAAGGGGAAGAGTTCCTTTTCCTTTCAGACTAGCATAGAAACATTTTACTAATTAAAGAAAAAAGATTCATTAGTAGGGTAAAGAGTTGCCCATAGACGATAATGTTCAGCTCTCTGCTTCAGGAAGAGAGGTCGTAAATAGTGAGGATATAACACCGTCAAAAGAAGCAGTAGATATTTCTAGCTGATAAGAATACCTGAAGGCAAACTGAGGTTGTCTCTTTAATTAGCTTGAATAGGAGTTCATCCAAAGGCCATCAGTACACAGGCCAGTGTGTAGACAAGTCTTCATGGTGAGAAATGAGAAGAAGCAACATGCTCTGTTTCTGGCTGAACTGGGTTTGAATTTTGACATAGCTGACTCCGTTATGTGCAATTTGGCAGAATGAAATTTTTTTTCACATATCTAGGTCAGTGTTTGATACGTTTGAAGCACTCCATCAATGTTAAAAACAAGTTTTTAGGAAGTTATTTTTAAGGAGCACAACACTTAAAGTAATTGTTTTCATATCGTTGTTCCTCTGAACTACTTTCCAGTTGAAAGAGTCATTCTACTGTGTAGTAATTTTACTTGGTTGGAAACCTTAGGATTTGAGAAGAGGAGGCAGAAGAAGTAGAAAGAGGAGAAAAATGGAAGAGGGGGACAGGGAGGAAGAACAGAAATATAATTTTGTATAATTTTGACCTTTGTTGCCAACAAATGTCCGTCTAGTCAAGGCTATGGTTTTTCCAGTGGTCATGTATGGATGTGAGAGTTGGACTGTGAAGAAAGCTGAGTGCCGAAGAATTGATGCTTTTGAACTGTGGTGTTGGAGAGGACTCTTTAGAGTCCCTTGGACTGCAAGGAAGGAGATCAGCCCTGGGATTTCTTTGGAAGGACTGGTAGTAAAGCTGAAACTCCAATACTTTGGTCACCTCATGCAAAGAGTTGACTCATTGGAAAAGACCCTGATACTGGGAGGGATTGGGGGCAGGAGGAGAAGGGGATGACAGAGGATGAGATGGCTGGATGGCATTACCAACTTGATGGATGTGAGTTTGAGTGAACTCCGGGAGATGGTGATGGACAGGGAGGCCTGGCATACTGCGATTCATGGAGTCACAAAGAGTCGGACATGACTGAGCGACTGAACTGAACTGAACTGATGTGTCTAGATCCTAACTGTGGCCTTTCTGAGAACAACATGGTTGAAAGGATGCTGAATACCTAGTGTATAAGCTACATGGGAGGGCAGAGACCCAGAACTGTGTGTTCCTTGAATGTCCCGTTTAGTTTATGGACTCCCAGCGATTGACCCCTCCCAGGCTTGCAGAAAGATTGAAAAGCTTTGGAAATATTGAAGGCAGGAGGAGAAGGGGATGACAGGGGACAGTATAGTTGGATGGCATCACTGACTTCATGGACATGAGTTTGAGCAAGCTCCGGGAGATGGTGAAGGATAGGGAAGCCTGGCGTGCTGCAGGCCATGGGGCCACAAAGAGCTGGACACGACTGAGCGACCGAACAACAACAAGGCTTGCAGATACACCGCTAAAGGTCTAGCCAAAAACTCAAGGGAACTTCTAGATAGATTTATGTGTTCTTTTCATAGCTGCCTCCTCTCCAGCACCCAGTCTAATGAACTTTTACTATTAGACACTATTTGGTGTGGAACTCAAATTTCTATTTTAGAGTCAAGTAATTTCCTTGGTTAGATGCATCCCCGCTGTCTCAACAACCCCTCATTCTCATATTTATATTCTATAGCTAGTAAAACAGATTTAAGCTCTACTTCTCTGTGAGCCAGTTTAAAAGTGTGCCCACATCAAAAGTCAGGGTGAAAGCAGGACTTGCTTTCTATGTTTTCCTTGTGTCTAAGATTATATGCCCATGCTTGCTTTTTTTTAATGTTTGAAAACCTTTATTACCCATGTTTGTCTTGCTTTATTGCTATTGACTGAGTGAGTGAAGTCGCTCAGTCGTGTCCTACTCTTTGTGACCCTGTGGACTGTAGCCCACCAGGCTCTTCCATCCATGGGATTCTCCAGGCAAGAATACTGGAGTGGGTTGCCATTTCCTTCTCCAGGGGATCTTCCCAACCCAGGGATCGAACCCAGGTCTCCCCTATTGCAGGCAGACACTTTAACCTCTAAGCCACCAGGGAAGCCCACTACAAGAGTGCAAATCTGATATTTATTGCCTCATTATGGGTGAACTTCCAAAGAGCTTCTGGAAGTCAACCATCATTCTTCCTTGTACCCTTCTCATGTGTGAATGTGATACAAGGACTCTGCATCTTGTTGCTAGTATGGAAATGAATCTAAAAACTGGAAGAGGTCATGGTCAAAAGAAACTGAGCCAAATATGTTGAATTAAGACAACCTTGAAAGGAACATGTTGTCTCTGGATTTCCAGTTATGTGAAAATATAAATGCCTTCATTGTTAAACTTAATTGAATTACATATTCTGTTACTTGCAGGTAATCTATTTTAACTGATATAAGCCCACACATATATTTTTAAAATTGAAAGTTAAATCATGTGAAACATACTGTGAAAGAACATTAAATTTATTTTTTGTGGTGACTTTTTAATATGTCAATCATTACATGAAATAAGTGCTCCATTGGCTGGGGCTAAATATAATAGAGACTTTTCATAAAATCGCATCTTTTTTTACTAATTAATTCCTTAATGTTTTAAATATTTTAACACTCTGAAGCTCTGGGGAACAACGTATAAAACCAAAATAGCACATAAATTTGTGTCTATAAGCACTTATATATACGTATGCCTGGTGGTTGTTCTATCATTGTCTTGTCCTACTCTTTGCGACCCCACGGACTGCAGCATGCTAGGCTTCCCTGTCTTTCACCATCTCCTGGAGTTTGCTCAGACTCATGTCCAATGAGTTGGTGATGCCATCCAACCATCTCATCCTATGTCACCTCTTCTCCTGCCTTTAATCTTTCCCAGCATCAGGATCTTTTCCTGTGAGTCAGCTGTTTGCATCAGGTGGCCAAAATATTGGAGCTTCAGCTTTAGCATCAGTTCTTCCAGTGAATATTCAGGGCTGATTTCCTTTAAGATTGATTGATTTCATCTCCCTGCAGTCCAGGGGACTCTCAAGAAGCTTCTCCAGCACCATAGTTTGAAAGCATCAATTCTTTGGCACTCAGCCTTCTTAATGGTTCAACTTTCACATCTGTACATGACTAGTGGAAAAACCATAACTTTGACTATATGGACTTTTTTGGCAAAGTGATGTCTCTGCTTTTCAATATGCTGTCTAGGTTTGTCATAGCTGTTCTTCCAAGGAGCAAACATCTTTTCATTTCATGGCTGCAGTCACCATCTGCAGTGATTTTGGAGCCCAAGAAAATAAAGTCTGTCACTGTTTCTATTTTTTCTCCATCTATTTGCCATGAAATGATGGGACTGAAAGCCATGATCTTAATTTTTTGAACGTTGAGTTTTAAGCCAACTTTTTCACTCTCTTTCATTTTCATCAAGAGTCTCTTTAGTTCCTCTTCACTTTCTGCCAATAGGAAGAGTAGAGAAAAATCTAATAAGATTGAAGGAAAATGTCTACAGGGTAGTAGAATTATAGATTATTTTCATGTTTTGAAAGTAACTTTTTCTGCTATTTGAAATTTTTAAAAAAGATTCAGTACTGTGTATCTGATTCAGTACTGTAAAAGATTCAGTACTGTGTACAGTACTGTGTATCTGGCACTGTAATAAATAATATATATTAATTTTTTCTTTTAATTTTCACAACAAAAGACAGGAATTATATTACTTTTATTACTGTTGAGGCAGCTGATGCTTGATTTTATGTAAATTGTCCAAGACAAAACAGTTAATAAATAGTGGAGGATATATTACATTTATAATTAGAAAACAAATTAATTCTTCTTAAGAAAAATAATGTAGAAATATATTTTATGATGTGGAAAGATGTTTATAATATGTTAGGTAAGAAGAAATCTGTTATAATACACTGGTCTCAGAAGACCCTCATATTATCCTGGCTAGAGTCTGGGGATTTTTTTTTTTTTTTGACCATACCGCTTGGATGTAGGATCTTAGTTTCCTGACCAGGGATCAAACCTGTGCCCCTTGCATTGGCAGCTCTGAGTCTTAACCACTGCATGAGCAGGGAAGCTCCCCTGGGGACAGTTTTGACACTGGACATGTACAAATCTTTCTTCTCCAGGGGAAAAAATTGGGACCAATCAATTGCCATTAGTTTTCTTAAGTTCAGTACTACAGCAGCGTAAGAAGCATATGGTGTCCAAAAGATCTGTATTTGTATTCTTTCTTCTGAAATTACAGTTTATATAGTTCTTTTAACAGAGAAGGCAATGGCACCCCATTCCAGTACTCTTGCCTGGAAAATCCCATGGATGGAGGAGCTTGGTGGGCTGCAGTCCATGGGGTCACCAAGAGTTGGACACGACTAAGTGACTTCACTTTCACTTTTCACTTTCATGCATTGGAGAAGGAAATGGCAACCCGCTCCAGTGTTCTTGCCTGGAGAATCCCAAGGATGGGGGAGCCTGATGGGCTGCCATCTATGGGGTCGCACAGAGTCGGACATGACTGAAGTGACTTAGCAGCAGTTCTTTAAAAGGTTTTGCTAGGGAACAAAAAAGCCTGCCTGTCAGTGCTCCGTGGAGTCAAGTACAGAAGTCATTGGTTAGGGGTATCATTTTTCTTTGAAGCAACTTCCTGAAGAAACCCCCCTTTTGCCCCCCAAATATTTGTTCTGAGAAGGGTCAGATGAAGGGTTCAGAAAGAGAAGGGTTCTCTTTCATATTTGAAAGAGAAAGTCTCACCAGGAATTGGTTGAGAAGCAGTTTAGGAAATCCAACCCAAAAATGTGACCCACATCTAACATGGCCTTGGGTACAAAATAGACAGGAAAATCCCTGATTGACCTCTGTCTCTTAAACCTCTGTCCATTATTTTGAAAAGAAAAAGTCAAATAAGACAGTCTTGATTTTGGCAAAAACCATGTTATCTTGTTTTCTCTAATGAGTGTTATATTACTTATGTAATAAAAATATATATTATTTTAGCATTTGAGGTTGTAGTGGGTATTAGATATTATCCAGTTCAAACTCCTTTTCCTCTTTTATAGACAAGTACACTGAGGTCTATTGAGGGTAAATGTTCATCTCATTGGAATGTGTAATGGTACTAATTAGTAGTATCTTGTTAAAGATTGTTGCTTATGTACTCTCTAAAAACATATTTATTACATTGCAGTTTCTTGCTGCCTAATTGGAGAGTTTCTTGAGTTTTTTTTTTTCTTTTAAGATAACGGAACATTTCTTAGTGAGAAATTCTTAGGTCCTGTAACTATATTTTCCTTCCTTCTGTTTTTAAACTCTAAGGAGATTTCACTATCAGATATTTAACATGGGTATTTTCTATCATTTTCTTCTTGCCATGCAAAAACTTTTCTGCTATAATCTCTAGCACATCCAAAGATGTACCTGTGTTTTTCCACTCTTCTAGTATGCACTAAAGTGGTCTTCCTATCCTCTTCCATGAATGAGCTCTCCCAGTATAAGGACTGTTTCCTTTGAAAAGAAATTTATCTGTGTGGTTTACAAAGTCTTCAAAATTTTGAAAACACTGGCTCATGAAGGTCAAGTAGTCTTCATTAAATTAGCATTTCACTGACTGAAATCTTCATTGACTTTAGGTTTCCTTTTGCCCTTGATTCCTCTTGGTACTTTGATCACGATACACAGCACAGTTTGTCTTCTTACAGGGACATAATTCACAAAATCACAAGTAGGATTAATCTCCAAGGTCTTCTAAATTTAAAAAAGTCGTTGTTTCACTCTTAAATTTTTTGTCTTTTCCATGTCTATTATTGAAGATATCTTTTGATTGTTAGAAACAAAAAATTTGGACTGAAGCCACTGAAGTATGGGTTCATTTTGGTCATGTAATAAGAAATCCAGAGGCAGTTGTCTGTGTAAGTTCAGTTATTCTGGGATGTCCTCAAATACTATGATTCTTATATTTTCTCTAGCATTATTTGGTTGGTTTTTCTCCTCATCCCGGCAAGAAAATTACTAAGTAAATTATATCTAAAACTAAGTGAAGTTTTTGGATTTTGGATTTATATCTTTTAAGAAAATGACCCTAATCATATGGACTGAAGATGGTGGACTGTGGTCTTTAAAAAAATCAAGACATTGTTTATCAAAATTGGAGGTGAGCTGGAGTGAAGGAAACAGAGCATTGGTTGCTGGGCAGACAGACCCCCCAAGGCAACACACACACACACACACACACACACACACACGTGATGTGGATCAGGTGACTTCTGATCTATGACCCTTCAAAAGGAAATAGAATGCTTTTTTTCCCCCTCTATTATAGGTGAATTGATCTACGAAAAATAATATTTCATACACAAATGAAGACACAATTTAAATTTTATTGGAAGCTTTTCTTGTAATTGGGGCAGGACACTATATAAAAGTTCATTATATGACATTTTTAGAAGAAAGAAACATCATTTTATTAAATAGGTTTATAATACTGTATTTGGTAGAGAAACAGAGGAATTAGGAAATGAATGAAGAGAGGGAGAAACACATGAAAGGAAACACTGATAGAGATTAAGAAGTTCCTCTGTTAGGGAGAGGGAGTACAGATTAGTAGAGATAAACTATCACAGTTTAGATTTTACTTGAACTTGTGAGCTAGGTATTTCAACTGTTTTTTCCCCATGAAATCTCTGGCTCAAGATCAGTAAATATGGGATGTTTAAATTGTTATTTCCTCTTTTCTGAATCCTGATAGACACTGCTAATGTATCCTGGCACTTCCTCTGAGTGACCTTGTTGCTCAGTCATGTCTGACTCTTTGCAACCCCATGGACTGCAGCCTGCCAGGCTCCTCTTCCCATGGGGATTCTCCAGGCAAGAATACTGGAGTGGGCTTCCATGCCCTCCTCCAGGGAATTTTCCAACACAGGGATCAAACCCAAGTCTCCCGCATTGCAGGCAGATTCTTTACTGTCTGAAACACCAGGGAAACCCTTTAGTGACGTTAGGATGTTCTGAAGAAGTTGCTGTAGGCAGCCATCAATCAGAGGTCACATGCAAAATTAAGCCTATTGCTATCCTGGTCTTAGAAATCCATTATTACTGAGACAACAGACTATGGCCTGGGATACCTTGACAGTACCCTGTGTAGTATTATTAACTTGAAAACTGGATACATTGAACCTAGAATTGGGCCCAGTCCATAAACTGGTGCTTCTTCATTCATGAGTTCTAAAATTGATATGTATCCTGAGCTACTTTGTAGCAGCTATCTCTTTCATTCCAGGCTTATGCCAGTAGGCCAACAATGGGATCAGTTCAGTTCAGTTCAGTTCAGTCGCTCAGTCGTGTCCGACTCTGTGCGACCCCATGAATCACAGCACGCCAGGCCTCCCTATCCATCACCAACTCCCGGAGTTCACTCGGACTCACGTCCATCGAGTCCGTGATGCCATCCAGCCATCTCATCCTCTGTCCTCCCCCTCTTCTCCTGCCCCCAATCCCTCCCAGCATCAGAGTTTTTTCCAATGAGTCAACTCTTCGCATGAGGTGGCCAAAGTACTGGAGTTTCAGCTTTAGCATCATTCCTTCCAAAGAAATCCCAGGGCTGATCTCCTTCAGAATGGACTGGTTGGATCTCCTTGCAGTCCAAGGGGATCTCCAACACCACAGTTCAAAAGCATCAATTCTTCGGTGCTCAGCCTTCTTCACAGTCCAACTCTCACATCCATACATGACCACAGGAAAAACCATAGCCTTGACTAGACGGACTTAGTCGGCAAAGTAATGTCTCTGCTTTGGAATGTGCTATCTAGGTTGGTCATAACTTTTTTCCCAAGGAGTAAGCATCTTTTAATTTCATGGCTGCAGTCACCATCTGCAGTGATTTTGGAGCCCAAAAAATAAAATCTGACACTGTTTCCACTGACTTAGGGAGCTCAAACCAGTGCTCTGTGGCAACTAGGGGGGTGGGATGAAGTAGGATGTGAAGGCTGGTTCAAGATGGAGCGGACATATTCATACCTGTGGCTGATTCATGTTGAAGTATGGCAGAAACCAAGACAATATTGTGAAGCAATTCACCTTCAGTTAAAAATAAATGAGTTTAATTTAAAAAGTTTTTAAAAAGAAATCAAAGATGACCTATAATATTGGGAGATGGTACCTTATGATTTTTCCTGTGTGGTTATTGTCTTGATTTTCCTATAGGTAGTTTCTTTGAGAATCATCACATTGTATGATATTCATAGAAACAGTGCAGCCTCTGGAAAAATGAGCCTCTAGTCCTAGGCTGTGTCTTTAGTTTAGTGTGGGCTGATGCACCCACACACCATGTACCCAATGCACAACACAAGTCCTGGGCTTTTGCTCCTTTTTGCTAGGTTCTGCACTTATCTGATTCCTGAACCTTTGGCTTTATGCCCTGGTTTTTTTTTTTTTCTTTTTTACTTGAACCTGACCTTGAACATGACATGTAATTTGCTTCTTTGTGTGACTCTCAGCACTCTACTTAGATTTTTTTTTTTTAATTTGCCTCAGGGTCAGTTAACTTCCAATTATTTGATAGCTGGAGCATAGAAGATCTGACTGAATTACCAATAAGCCTGGCCCTTATCCTCATGGGCCTGAATAAACCCCAGTGAGTTGTAAGCAGAGATTACAGTTTCAGGTTCTGATGGTTCATTACTCTGGTTCCCTAGACACAAACTTGATGAAGAAGATGAGTGAAGCTCTCCCCTTTACTTGATGACATGAATTTCTGAACAACCAGGAAGATAAGATATGTTCTGGGACCACTGTCAGATACATAACCAATATGATCTTATGTTTAAATCCCTTGGAATATGAGATTATATAAATATTGTTTTAATTTGATAGGATCTTGTGTGAAAGGACTGAGAAGATGGAGTGATTTGCAGCATCTTATACTATAAGGACTATATTAAAAGGGCAAATAGAACTATAGGAAAATCCTACATTTTACTTAGATTTGTTATGATAATGGTGCTAATAGTAGTTCCAAAACTATTTTGTGCACAGTATAAATAGGAAAAATGAATAAATGTGTTGATGTTGTTAGGAATCAGAATTCTTATTGTAGAAGGGTGATAAAATTACGGATTAGAGGCTATTAATGAAGAACCCTAGGTATTTGGAATCAGATATATCAGGAATACACATTTCATTCAGAGGAAGTGATTTCATTTAGGAGAAATCCTGTTCAAAATGTATATCTGAACTTAACCAACATATGCTTGAAGTAATAACTAACACTCCTGGAGTGATGAGAAGGATTGGATAAAAAGAGAAAGGCATTACTTGTTAGCATTTTACTGTGAATAAATTCTATAAGCTTTTACTAATATAGCTAATAAACTCTAAGTCTTAATAATGATGATAATGAATGATAATTCATTCCTCTGAATGAAATATGCATTCCTGATATATCTGATTCCGAATACCTTAGGGTTCTTCATTTATAGCCTCTAATCCATAATTTTGTCACCCTTCTACAATAAGAATTCTGATTCCTAACAACACATTTATTATCATTATTAGGCTAATAATGATAGTGAATTTACTGTAATTTGTGAGACTTTTACCTCTTGAATATCTAAGAAACTGTGGTCAGGGCACAAAATAGTCCCCTCAAATGACAACTGAATAGCAAGATAGCTAACTGAAGATGATTAAAGATCCATGTAGCATTGTATGACAGTTATAATTAGAAAGGAAATCTATTGTATGTGTAATAAACTTTTACTAATATAGCTAATAAACTCTTAAGTCTTAACACGTCACAGTGAATTCTTTATTTTTCCATCAGTATGCAAAAATTTTTGTGTTAGCAGTTACTGTGAAGATTGTATGTCAGATGGAAAATTGATTGCATGTATTACTTGAGATTATAAAGATCTGGGTTAAAGAGTGTGAAAGTGTTAGTCGCTCAGTCATGTCTGACTCTTTGCAATCCCATGGACTGTAGCCCACCAGGCTCTTCTATCTATGGAATTCTCTAGGGAAGAATACTGGAGTGGGTAGCTATTCTCTTCTCCAGGGTACCTTCCCAACCCAGGGATCGAACTTGGGTCTCATGCATTGCAAGCAGATTCTTTACCATCTGAGCCACCAGGGAAACCCCTTGGATTAAAAGTTATTATACAATTAAGTTAGAAGCATATTTTAAGACCAAATAGTGCCTAATAATTATAGTGAATTTACTGTGATTTGTGAGACTTTTGCCTCTTGAGTATCTAAGAAACTGTGGTCAGGGCACAAAATAATCCCCTCACTGAACAGCAAGATAGCTAACTGAAGATAATTAAAGATCCATGTAACATTGTATGACAGTTATAATTAGAAAGGAAATCTATTGTGAGTGTAATTAACATATAAAACATGCTTATCCAAGAGGTTTATTGTTATTTATGCTTGGAAATAATCAGCATATAATAGAAATACAATAGAATGGAAGGCCTCTCATTAGTGGATTTAAGAGACAATGTCTTGATCAATAAAGTATATGAAGATACAGGAGACAAAAGGGAGAACTCTAGAGATTACATTCTTGTGATCATAAAAATTAGGTGACTGAAAAAACCACGTGTGATTCTTCCAAATGGAGCAAAGTAAACTGTGTGAAACTAAGCTGTGCTCCGGGAGTTGGTGATGGACAGGGAGGCCTGGCATGCTGCAGTCCACGGGGCCAAAAAGAGTCAGACACGACTGAGCCACTGAACTGAACTGAAACTGTGCTGACATCACTATTGTGCCACCTGGTTATGGACGCTTCCATCTTTATCCCATTTGTCAATGTGTAATAAACAAAGCAACAGGAAGTAAAAATATAGCTAAAGGCAGAACAAACTATGGTCTTCAGAGCTTCACCTTGAAGAAGAGATCACTGGGGAGTCTGGGAAGCTTTCAAATGGAAAACAAAGCATGGGTGCTCTGGGCAAAGAAAGAGTTCAGGCAGTAAATAAGAGATTGACTGAGTCTGCCAAGAGTATCCTGGGAGTGCTGTCTGTAACCTCTCTTGCTGGTGTGGTTGGCCAGAATGTTTGCCTGCTTGTTAGCCGAAAGGAAATCCTAGAGGGTAGAGATGCCAGTTATAGGAGTGATTAAGTTATTGCTGAGATGTTAGAGTTGATTAGTCTTTTCATCTTTTTTAATTGCCAAACTGCTGATAATGAAGAAGGAATTCATAGGGCCTGGACTCCATCTTAGGCTTGTTCATTGCTAATCATGCTCGGCCACCTTTCCAATGGACTCTGAACTCTGTGTTTAGTGCCTATGAAAACAACAGAAGGATAAGACCCCTTCCAAATGGGAACTTTGAAGATCGTGTCTATGTTACTCATCGCCTAAGAGAAAACATACACTAATCACCCCTTCCTCCAGACAGGACATAAATTTTTCTGTATAATGGAATGTAACCTCGGGTTTATTGATTATTGGCTAAATGTTTGAGCACATAAGCACATAGCACGTGAATGATAGGGTTATTCGGATTGTGTTTTCCTTGGTTTATGTAAGTCTCAAGGAATTTGGAGTGGTGGGTTCAGACATGTGCACATGGGGTATAAAAGATTTTCACAAATGCTGGTTGGGGTCCTTGGCTAAGAGGAGACTCTGCCTTGGGCCCGCCGGTGTAATAAGCTGCACTCTGCTATCTGCATTGTCCTTCTCAGTGAGTTTGTTTCCCAGAACGCGTGGCTACAATGATACTTCTTATTCAACTTAAACTAAAAATTTTGACAAGCCTTGCTGAATGGGCTTCAAAGATTTGTGACCAATTTTCTTCCCAACTAACTTGTGAATCTATCTCATTTGGATTGTACCTCAGCATGGGGAATTTCTAAATTTGGTTATGGTTGTGTTGGAGGCAGATCAAATGAAATTCTAAAGAGGAAGAGGTCTGAGATTTTAGTGGGGCCAGAGTCTCGGTCCTCCAATCCAAACAAAATTTAGCTGAGAAGCAAAGCAGAGGATATATGAATGGTACTCCTTGCCCAGTGCACCCACAGAGCTCTCCTAATCTGTGACTGTTCAGACCAGAGAAGAATGGGTCCTGGTATCAAACTAAGAGAAGTAGGCAGGCATAGTGGGTGAAAGATGAAGAATACAGCAGTGAGACTGAATTAGAGTTTGGTCCAGAATGTTTCAGAGCTGAGCAGATATCTGTAGTCATTTCATATTAGATATCTGTATCAGTGTGTAGTGGTGTGTTCTTCATGGTAGAAAAACCAATAGGAGGGAGGGTCACTGTTAAAACATGGTGCCCTCCAAGGTATTCCCTGGTGGTTCAGTGGTTAAGACTCCACACTACCACTGGAGGGGGCACAGGTTTGATCCCTGATCAGGAAACTAGGATCCCTCATGCCATACAGCCAAAAACAAATAGAATAGAATAAAATAAAATAAAAATTTCCTGTTTTCCTACTTCCAGTTCTTTGCTAAAGAATTGGCTTTTGTTTTCTTTTAAAAGATTTTGGAATGTCTTCAAGATATATTTTCTTTCTTCTTTTACTAAAAGGATCTTAACCAATTGTTCTAAATTTGCATAAATTTGAATACTGTTTTGCATTGAGTAGTTTGCCCCTCAGTGTTTTCTAAGAACATAAGGTTTGATGGGAGTGAAATTGAAATGTAAAAACTGTCCATTTCAAGTATGTTACAATGTCAAACAATTGGTAATTATAAAATTTGGCTGTTAGTCCTATGTTCCAAAAACTTGAATTACTATATCTATCAATATCTTGATTTCAGAGATAATAGATAGCCTTTCTATCTTCCTTAAAGGCTATCATTAAAGTTAATAAATAATGCTAATAAATTTCTCGGCAAAACTTAGAAGCTAGCATTACATAGAAATCAGATATATTATAAAATTGATTACTTATCTTCATATTTTAATTATGGGATGATAGTAACAGAATATATAATATTTAAAGATTTAAAATACATCTCTTTGACATATCCCTCAATCATTGTCTCTGTTTTTATGTTTGTTTGTTTGTTTTGCTTTTTTGGCTCTTCTTTAAAAGATATTTCTTACTTTCTGAAAGTGCAAGTTACTACATGCTTATTTTGTATATTTCCTGTACCTGCTCATTCCTCTAAGGAACCCTGATTCCTTTTATTGGGGAATAGTATTAGAAACTAAGATCTGGCACTAGACATTCTCTTTGGTATGGGGCTGATGTTACTTCTTGGCACTCTCAGCAAGGAAAAATAATTTTAAAAAAGGAAGTATATGAGTACATATTAACCTGTGTCAGACTCTTTGCGACCCCTTGGACCGTAGACTGACAGGCTTTTCTGTCCATGGAATTCTCCAGGCGAGAATACTGGAGTGAATTGCCGTTTCCTTCTCCAGGTGATCTCCCCAACCCAGGGACTGAACCTGTGTCTCCAAAATCTCCTGAACTGGCAGGTGGGTTCTTTATCACTGTGCCACCTGAGGTTAATATATACATGTCTATAAATACCTACAAATTTATATGGAAATATGTAAATGTGGAAATATCCACAAATATAAATAATTCTATATGTAGCTATCAGTGTTGTCTTAAAATTAAACATGAGTTCATACCAGTGTCTCCGACCCTGGCTCATTACCATGTGGATCCTTCAGATCTCCTCCCCTTGCTTATGTGTACCTTCCACAATGAGAAGTCTGGCTTTCCACCATCTGTTTTCTCTTTACTTAATTGCTTAATTTTAGTTTAGCAGTATCAAAATTGTTAATCCTTACCTCTGTGGCAAACACCATTATCAACTAGAGTACAGTGCTTGTGTGGATTTATTTTGGCTTTTACTTTACAGCCTCCACTCATTTCCGCGGTTACTTAGGTCAACACCTTTTCTTTCCCAGTCTCTTAAGTGAGGTTGCTTTATGCATTGCAATGCAGTTAGCTTGTTTTGTCACCTTCTGCATTCCCTTGTGGGATTCTTCCAACCTTGTAAATGATTTTTTTAAAAATTTGCATTTGTGAACTTTCACTCTGTGTACTGTAAATTTCTGTGGGTTTTGATAAATGCATAGTATCATGTGTTCACCACTACAGTATCATACAGCATGGTTTCAATGCCCTAAAATAGTCTCTTGTACTTCACCTGTTTAACACATCTCCTGCCTCCCCAAGCACAAAGCAACCAGTGATTTTTTAAAAAAATTATATCTATCATTTTACCTTTTCCAGAAAACCATACAATTTTTCATTATTTATTTTTTTCAGATTGGCTTGTTTCATTCAGCAATATGTATTTACAGTTGATCCATGTCTTTTCATAGCTCGGTAGCTCATTTTTTTTTTTTAATCACTGAATAACATCCTATTGTTTGTATGTATTACAGTTGTTTTTTTCACACCTATTGAAAGAGAACTTGGTTGCTTCTGGCTTTTCACAATTAGGAGTAAAGTTGCTATAAACATTTGCATGCAGGCTTGTTTTTTTGATTGGAGAATAATTGCTTTACAATATTGAGTTGGTTTCTGCCATATATCAACATGAATGAGCTCTAGGTATACATATGTTCTCTCTTGAATCCCTCTCCCACCTACCACCCCATCCCACCCTAGTGTCCCTTCGCAAAGCACTAGATTTGAGCTCCCTGAATCACACAGCTTGGAGAAGGAAATGGCAACCCATTCCAGTGTTCTTGCCTGGAGAATCCCAGGGACCAGGGAGCCTGGTGGGCTGCCGTCTATGGGGTCACACAGAGTCGGACACGACTGAAGTGACTTAGCAGCAGCAGCAGCAGAATCCCACAGCAAATCCCCACTGGCTGTCTAATTTCACATATGATAATGCATATGTTTCCACGCTGCTCTCTCAGTTCATCTCACCCACTCCTTCCCCTGCTGGGTCCACAAGTCTCTTCTCTGTCTGCATCTCCATTGCTGCCGTACGGGATAGGTCACCAGCACCATCTTTCTAGATTTTTTCCAAGATTTTTTCTTTATCTTTGATTTCCTCTACTTTGAAAATGGTATGCCTACATAGAGTTATTTGGGATTTATTCTGCTAGAAGATCACTGTGCTTTCTGGATCTGTGATTTGGTGTCTGAAATTAATTTTGGGGAAATTCCCAGTCTATTGTTTCAGATATTTTTTTTTCTGTTCTTTTCTTTCTTCTCCTTCTAGTTTTCTCATACATGTACATTATACATTTTGTAGTTGTTCTATAGTCCTTGGATGGCTTCTCTGGTGGCTGAGACGATAAAGAATCCGCCCGCAATGCAGGAGACTTGGGTTTGATTCCTGGGTTGGGAAGATCTCCCAACTTGGGTTTGATCCCTGGGTTGGGAAGATCTCCTGGGAAGAGGACATGGCAACCCACTTCAGTATTCTGGCCTGGAGAATCCCATGGACAGAGGAGCCTGGTGAACTACAGTCCATGGGGTCACAAAGAGTCAGACATGACTGAGCAACTAAGCACGTTATAGTCCTTGAATAGTCTTTTTTTGGGCAGTCTTTGTTGATTTTGCTTTTCAGTTTTGAGGATTTATATTGTGATGTCCTCAAACTCAGAGATTCTTTCCCCAGCCATGAACAGTCTGCTTGTAAGCAGAGACTTTCTTTATTTCTGCCACAGTGTTTTTGATCTCTGGCATTTCTCTTTGGTTCCTTCCTAGGATTTCCATCTCTCTGCGTACACTGTCCATCTATTTTTGCATTCTGTCTACTCTATCCATTAGAGCCATTAGCATATCAATCATAGATCTTTCGAGATCCTGATATGATAATTCTCCTGTCCCTGCCATGTCTGATTCTGATGCTTCCTCTGTCTCTTCAAATTGTGCTTTTCCCCTTTTAGTATGCCTTGTAATTTTTTCTTTGATAGACATGAACAAAGAACTGTTGTAAATAGGCTTTTAGTAATATGGTGGGGGCAGGGGCAAAGAGAAGTGTTTCAAGGTCCTATGATTAGACCTGAGTGTTTAGTGAGCTCTGGACTGTGAACTTCACAAGTGTTTCTGCGTTTTTCTGTCCCCTTGGGTGGAAGCGGGTGGCTTGAGTGGCCTCAGGTTGAGTATTTCCCTTCTCCCACTTGCAGGGCTACAGCTGACTGTAACTGAGTATTTCCCAGGTAACTCTCAGGTGAGTTGTTGTTGTTGAGTCAGTAAGTCGTGTCTGACTCTGTGCAACCCCTGAACTGCAGCACACCAGACTTCCCTGTCCTTCACTATCTCCCAGAGTTTGCTCAGACTCATGTCCATTGAGTCAGTGATACCATCCAACCATCTCATCCTCTGTCACCACACTTTGCCTCCCGCCTTCAATCTTTACCAGCATCAGGATCTTTTCCAGTGAGTCAGCTCTTCACATCAGGTGGCCAAATTATTGAAGCTTCAGCATCAGTCCTTCCAGTGAATATTCAGGGTTGATTTCCTTTAGGATTGACTGGTTTGATCTCGTTGCTGTTCAAGGGACTCTCAAGAGTCTTTTCCAGCACAATTCAAAAGCCTCAATTCTTTGGTACTCAGCCTTCTTAATGGTCCAACTCTCGCATTCCTACAGGTGAGTTAGACTCTGATAATACCCCAGCCAGTTAAGCTCAGGTTAATTAGTTTCCCCTGAGGGCAGGCCTTAAGAAGAACAGATTGTCCTGGTATATTTCAAAATGGTTTCCTTTCCCTACTGGTGCGGGTAGTACAAGGGGATTTTTCTCTGATATTTACAGGTTTCAACCAGGGGATCTGGTTGAACTGGAGGTAAAATTCACAAAAGTGTAGGGATCCGTCTATGACTGGGTTCCCTGCATTTTTTAACTGTCAGAGTTGTCCACGCAGAGCCTCCAGCCATTTGATTGTGCAGGTCTACTGCAGCACTGGTTCTCTTGGCTGTTTCTGCTTGTGAGTCTCTGCTCAGGTAAGCCATGACTTCCTCTGTTCACCTGTCTGACTCTCCAATCTTGGGGACAGCAGTTTACCCTGTGTTTTCCCCTCTCTTATGGATCCTGAAGAGTTCTTGGTTTTTCATTCTGTTCAGCGTTTTATTTGTTGTTAGGATAGAGGAGTGACATCCAAGCTCATACACCTGAAGTCTGCAGGCTTTTTGGTGAACATAAGTTTTCAAATAAGTTGCATAAATGCCTAGGAACATGACTGCTGCATTGTATGGTAAGAGTATGTTTAGCTTTATAAGAAATTGCCAAACTCTCCCAAAGTGGCTAAACTATTTGCATCCCCACCATCAGTGAATGAGAGTTGCCTTGCATTCATGTCAGCAATTGGTATTGTTTCATTTTTGGATTTTAGCTTTTCTATGGTGTAGTGGCATCTCTTTGTTGTTTTAATTTGCAATTCCTTAATGACTGGTTTCAAGCATATTTTCTTTTGTTTATTTGCCATCTGTTTGTTGTCTTTGGTGAGGTGTCCAGGCATTTTGCCCATTTTTTTTGTTGTTGAGTTTTAAAATTTCCTTCTATATTTTGGCCAGAGAAAGATAATATGTTTTTCAAATACTTTATCCTCATCTGTGGCTTGCCTTTCTGTTCCCTTAAAAGTTTTTTCCACAGGATAGAAAATTTTGCTTTTAATAAAACCTAATTTATTTAGTTTTTCTTTCATGAAATGTGCTTTTGCTATTCTATCTGAAAACTTATCACCAAATTTTAGGTCACACATATTTCCCCTTACTTTTGTTCATAGTGATACAGCATCTTCTTGCTTGCAAACTTCCCTTAGAACCATTGCAATTAATTAAAATCACCAAAATCTGAAGACTTTAGCCTGTTAATTATTTAATCTATAATTATCAATTTCTAAGTCTCCCTGAACAAGATGCAATCTAAATGTAAAGAACTTTCTAACAAAAAATTTAATGTTTTTTAAAAACATTTAGTTTTACAATTTTTTTCTTCAAGGGCTTAAACATTTGAAGACAGGTAGCAAGGAAAACAGAGAAGGCAATGGCACCCTACTCCAGTACTCTTGCCTGGAAAATCCCATGGATGGAGGAGGCTGGTAGGCTGCAGTCCATGGGGTCGCTAAGAGTCGGACACAACTGAGCGACTTCACTTTCACTTTTCACTTTCATGCATTGGAGAAGGAAATGGCAACCCACTCCAGTGTTCTTGCCTGGAGAATCCCAGGGACGGGGGAGCCTGGTGGGCTGCCATCTGTGGGGTTGCACAGAGTTGGATACGACTGAAATGACTTAGCAGCCGCAAAGAAAAATTTATACTACCATGTGGAAGTGCTTTTTCTTTCTTCTGTTACTTTATTTCCACATTAGTTTTGTTGCAAAATTTTGTAGTCATTTGTAATGTATATATAAATTATTTGTAAATTTTTAAGACCTCCACTTATTTTTTAACTGGTAGAAATGGCAGCCCACTCCAGTGTTCTTGCCTGGAGAATCCCAGGGACAGAGGAGCCTAGTGGGCTGCTGTCTATGGGGTTGCAGAGTTGGACACGACTGAAGTGACTTAGCAGCAGTAGCAGCAGCAGAGTATCATGACATATTTGAATTTGTTTATGAATTATGTGTGCACCATAATCAGTTCTAAGTATATTTCTTTGTTATATGTCTTAGTAAGAATGTTGTTCTCATCATGATGATGCACTCCATCAAAATTTGTATATATATCATTACTGGAAAAATAAATCCTTTTTTTCACAATAGGATTCACACTAATGTCAGATGTTTCACCCTAAATGGAATGATTTTTTTAAAGTTTCACTTTGATTCCATAAATTTTATGAAAAAAAAATTAAGATTGGCTTGTTTTCTATTTGAAGCATCTGATGACATAGATACGAAATGGGTGTAATTAATCATTTGTGATTTGCTAATGCAGCCAACAAATTAACTGTTATCATTTCACATTTTTATTTATGTACAAGAAAATACAGAATAGAAAATAGAAAATTAGCTACATTAATATAAAAACAGTGTCATTTGATCTAGATGAAAAGTCATTCACAGAATGATAGGTAATTACATCTCTGTGGCTGCATTTTCTGTTTTCACCCCTGGACACACAGAGATGTTAAATATCAAAAGTAAAAAAAAAAAAAAAAAGTAAAGTAGATGCTAGAATTTCTTTAGATTTCTGACTTCTGATTTTTATATAGCTATGGTCTCTGTTTTCCTCATGTTGTGTGTGTGTGTGTGTGTGTGTGTGTGTGTGTTAGTTGCTAACTTTTTGTGATCCCATGGACTGTCAGCCTGCCATGGAATTCTCCAGGCAAGAATACTGGAGTGGGTTGCTATTCCTTTCTCCAGGAGATCTTCCCCACCCAGGGAGCAAACCTGGGTCTCCTTCATTGCAGGCAGATTCTTTACCATATGAGCTACCAGGAAAGGCCCATGTCATGGTAGATAGTAAATATTTTAAATAAGGTATATATTGTCATCACCTTTTTAAGAGTCATAAATTTAGTACATGACTTTTCATTAAACAAATTCAGTTTTGAGGTGAGGGTGCTGAAGGAGTATGTAAAATAAGAATTGCCAGTAGGCTAAATAGCTGTATACTACTGTCATCTAATAGACGGCTACACCATGTGGCAGTGCTGTTCAGGCTCCTCTATGTACTCTGCAGAAGAACTGCTCTGCTGTTTCCTGCATGTACTTCATGTGTACCTAGGCTGTATGTCCCCATGTTTCGCACTGATCTATCCCTCTCACTCCAGCTGGTCATCTGATGGTTCCGTGAATCTTGCAGACCAGGATGGACTGTGCACAGCTAGGTGTTTTACCAGTTGACTCACAGGAGAGCAGCACAGAATATTCTTTCTGATGCCTACCCGAGACTTGAAAGAGATGGTTGTCCTAATCATTTACCTCAAAAGACCATCTATTTCATAATCTAGTCCTACAGTTTTCTTGAAGCATGGTGTCTTTTGAGTCTGGAAGTGATCAGTGGAGAAAGGCTGGTTGTTGCTGACTGTCTTTCAGATTTAGCTACACATTAAGGTGAGAATTCTCTTCAGTGCACACAAGTCTTGTAGGCTGTTAGATAAAACCATGGCAGAAGTGGGAAGGTCAAAGTGGAAGTCTGCTAAACCCAAGCATCCTATTTTAATGCAACTGTTAAAAATAAAAACTTCATTAAAAATGAATAATCAAGAAAAAATTGCCAAATTCAATAGGATCCTGGGGGAAACTTCCCATAAACTAAGACTACTGTGGCCAAAGCAGAATATAAAGTCAGTTCAGTTCAGTTCAGTGGCTCAGTCATGTCCGACTCTTTGCGACCCCATGAATCGCAGCACGCCAGGCCTCCCTGTCCATCACCAACTCCCGGAGTTCACTCAGACTCACGTCCATCGAGTCAGTGATGCCATCCAGCCATCTCATCCTCTGTCCTCCCCTTCTCCTCCTGCCCCCAATCCCTCCCAGCATCTGAGTCTTTTCCAATGAGTCAACTTTTCCCATGAGGTGGCCAAAGTACTGGAGTTTCAGCTATAGCATCATTTCGTCCAAAGAAATCCCAGGGCTGATCTCCTTCAGAATGGACTGGTTGGATCTCCTTGCAGTCCAAGGGACTCTCAAGAGTCTTCTCCAACACCACAGTTCAAAAGCATCAATTCTTCGGCGCTCAGCCTTCTTCACAGTCCAACTCTCACATCCATACATGACCACTGGAAAAACCATAGCCTTGACTAGATGGACCTTAGTCGGCAAAGTAATGTCTCTGCTTTTGAATATGCTAGCTAGGTTGGTCATAAGTCAAGTCACCTTATATATAAGTAAAGTCACCTTACTTATTATCCTAGAATTTCCAAAATTTCTTTGTATCATTTACCTGTGTCCTTCATTTTCCAACTTCCTATCCTTGGGGCAGTTGCTTTACATTTTTCAACTTTTGAAGCATTTATTTCCATATTTTTAAATATGTGCAAGCTGTTTAAAACATTATTGACTTATTATAGTAGATGAGGATTTTTCTCTCTATCCTTTTTCTACTCCCCCATATAAAATTGCAATTGTCAAGTCACCTTTATATAAGTAAAGTCACCTTACTTATTATCCTAGAATTTCCAAAATTTCTTTGTATCATTTACCTGTGTCCTTCATTTTCCAACTTCCTATCCTTGGGGCAGTTGCTTTACATTTTTCAACTTTTGAAGCATTTATTTCCATATTTTTAAATATGTGCAAGCTGTTTAAAACATTATTGACTTATTATAGTAGATGAGGATTTTTCTCTCTATCCTTTTTCTACTCCCCCATATAAAATTGCAATTTTTGGTTAAATCTATTTTTGATGTTTTCATTATGAGTGTGTGGGTGGGTGGGGGAGGGTAGTCATTGCTGAAGTCAATTATTATAATATAAAAAGTTTGTTCTAAGACCTTTTACCCTTTGAAGTTGATAATTGTCTTTTCCCCCCATTTATTAAGTTTTCTTTTAATTAAAAGCTGTCTTTCTATATTCTTTAACAGTTCTATAAAATATTTATGAATCCAGTATTCTAAGTAGTTAAACTTCTACGATAATCTGCCAGTAACTTCACCACCATCTTTTACTTATTTTTGCTAACAGTATCCTGTCTGGAACCCTCCATCTTCTGTTCCGTGATGGTGTGTGGTGTAGACTGCCTGCTCGGCTCTTATCTGGGGACTTCCTTTCGGCAAGTTCATACAAATTCCTTTCATCTCTTTCCTCTGTTACAAACTTGTTCTGGATTCCATGTCTTCTTTTTTGCCTATTTACTTAATTTTACTGTAGTATATTGTTCAGTAGCTTCTTCCAAAAAGGTACCTGGGAAGTTAAAATTTTAGAGACTTGGTATTTCTCATTAATTGTGCTCCACTGCTCCATTTTACCCACTCCAATATTCTTGCCTGGAAAATCCCATGGACAGAGGAACCTGGTAGGCTACAGTCCATGGCGTTGCAAAGAGTTGGACATGATCACGACTGAGCAATATTTACTTTACTTTACTTTACTATCTTTCTATCTGGAAATTCAGTGCTGTTCATATTTCTGAGCTGGTGGAAATGAGTAGTAAGAAACATTTTAATTGCTGCTAACTATATGCAAGGGGATATGTGTGCACTCTGTGTATTGCCTGGTAGTGTTATTAATGAAAAAAAAAACTAACAACTAATTTTTATGTTCTTGTATCTAGTAGTAGTTTTTCAAGAGGTTCAATGGTGTGTAAATTGCTGTCTTTAAAAGTATGTTTTTGATCAAATACTCTGGAATATACGCAATATACTACAATTACCAAATTACGTTTCCTCTCATGATTGATTGTACTTAACATTTTGTAGAAAGAACTAATAATATCGTTGCTTGTTTGTATCTCAAGCTTAATTAGAATCTTGTGTGAGAGGAACATACCTACTAGTAACAATTAGACATATGTTATTTGTGTCGTTTTATAGTTACAAGATCTCTCAGTTCAAAACAAAAGTAAAATCATTAGAGATGAAAAAATACTAATAAAATCTCACACAAAGAGTGAGCTTTAAATCATAATTAAAACAATGAAAAGTCTATTGCACTGACATAAATGCTCATAGGTGAAATATAACAAAAGGAAATGAACTTTTTTTTCCACATCAAGTTGGTAGAGGTGGGGACTCTGTGATTTTTTTTTTTTTAATTCTATAGATTAGTTTATGCACATTGTATTCACATATTTCTTTTACATTCAAGACAAATGTTATAATACCATGTGATAAAGTCTGTCCTTATCTTTATAAACAGTGACAGGAAACAGTGAGGGACTTCCCTGGTGCCTCACTGCTAAAGAATTTGCCTGCCAAAGTAAAGACATGAGTTTTGTCCCTGATCTGGAAAGATCCCACATGCCTTGGAGCAGCTAAATCATCATTGCATCATTGCATCCCAACTTCTTTTTTTTTTTTTTTTTTT
>SJXQ01008100.1:0-40253 GCA_006408695.1 Aepyceros melampus | reverse complement strand
ATTTTTTTAGTTTGTTTTGCTTTACAATACTGTATTCATTTTGCTATACATTGACATGAATCAGCCACGAGTATACATGAACTCCCAATCCCGACCCCCACCTCCCCTCTCCCGCCCCACACCCTCTCTCTGGATTATCCCCGTGCATCAGTCCCAAGCATCCTGCATCCTGCATCAAACCTGGCCTGGCGATTCGTTTCACTTATGATATCACACATGTTACACTGCCACTCTGTCAACCCATCCCACCCTCTCCCTCTCCCACAGGGGACTCTGTGATTTTAAGTTATCAACATTAAAGTCACTGTTGTTCAAAAAGCCTCAATAAAGAAAGCTTGTAATACAAAAATTGGTTAGAGCACAGTTCTTCAAAGTATGACCTGGAAAATATTATGTCCTCAAATAGTTGCTTGTGAGAAATTTAACTTCAATGACATTACAAAAATATCTGAATACTGATTAATATCTTGTTTGTTAAGATAATTTACCCTCAACAAAAATGGACATTTGTCATAAATATTTAAAAAATAAAACAGCTATTCTACTGAAGGTTTTGAAATGATGTCTTCATTTTAAGTGCAGTGATTGGTTTCATAGAGCAAGGGGCATAGAAATTTCTGTCTTAGTAAATATCTCATATAGACTCCTAGATAATGAAATAGAAAATAATGGCTTAACTACATGTATATAATAGTAAGCATATTAAGCATTCCTGTGCATGTATTAATTGATTAGGAATTATGAGAAAATGATAATGAATAATAATGACTTCTGTTTCATGAAGCAGCAAAGGACTTAGAATCAGAAGCCTGAGAAAGATATTTGAATTTGGTTGTATTTTTTAGCAAGGGCAAGTAATATGACTTACATTATTAAGGATAAAGGAATAAAATCATTTTATTCCATAAATGAATGTTTTACATAACTATTAGAGTTTCACTACTCCTAGGAAGTATTGGATAGGTTTTCAAAGAAATGATATTAGTCTGCCATAACAACCCCTAACTAACGTGGATGCATAGGATCTTTCTATCCCATTTGCTCTTCCATACTAATCCTTTCAATATATCAGACTTTGAGGGGAATAATATTGCTGGTTGTAACACTTACTTGCTGATAGTTAATAAATTTTTGATGCTTTCTTATTTATAAATGTAATGCCTCTGTTAAAACGTATTTGTTCATTTGTTATAAGAAACATCACGTCACTAAAAATACTAAGTTCTTCTTATCCAAATTTGTCTAAGTGATTTTAGTACTTCTGTGCTTGGGCTGGAAAATATATACAGTTTACTAAGTCAGTGTCTTTTTGCATTCTGGTGATCAGTTCTCCACTCAATTCTCCAAATGGGGGGAATAAATAGACACCTTATTGGAGAACATTTGGCCCCATTTTTGTTTTTGCATTTGTCTCTTCAGCTAAGAATATCCCAGTATCTCATTTTCTTTTCTTTATTGCTCTTTTGCATGGCTGATTATTTCAATGGTTTTTCCCACACTAACAGTCACATCCTTTCCCTGTTCACTGTGCTAAATGATTGTCCCATTTAGCACTTATTTGCTAGCTTGATGTCTTGTTTCTGGACTAATTATTTTTCTTTAAAGGGGCACTGGCAAATAGAAGAGACCGTTAGTCTAAACATTTACTGTGGGTTCTATTATCCTCTCTTTCTATTTCACTAACAACAAATACAACATCTACTTAAACAACAGCAAACAAACGGCAAAATCTAGAAGTTGTTAAATCACAAGATGTATTCCCAATGTTTCAAAGTACCTCAATATGAGATAAGTTTTTACTCATGGGACTTTTTTGCCCCACTGATTGACCTTGGGGCATTCATCCCCCTCCGACACACAGACACACTAATTCAAGCTACATAGTTATAGAGAGAACAGCCATGTTAATAAAACAGGACTGGCCTCCTGGCCTCTGCACCGTGTTGGTCCAATCAGAACCTATCTGCAAGCTTAAGCTGTTAAGTGTAGGTCTTACTCTGATGGGTCTTTTGAATTTTCAACCCTAGGTGTTTTTTTTTTTTTTTTTATTGCTACATTTTCTGCCGAAGGCAGACAATTGGATGCAGAGATAAAAAGATAAAAGACTGGAGCTAACTTTAATGAACAGTGATGGTGAAAGAGGGAGAAAAATCATGAACGGATTGAAACAGCTGGCTTCTGTTTGTCCTGAGCCCAGCCACATTCTTGAGTCTTTGAGATACTCTTACAGTCTATATGATAAAGGACCCCTTTAAAAATTTATGCTACCCTGGTTTGGGTTTTCTTATTGTTAATGAAAACATTCTAAGAAATGTATTTCTCAAGACCCAAGATGTTTTACCTTAATATTGTCTATACTTCTTTATGGAGAAGGAAGTGGCAACCTGCTCCAGTATTCTTGCCTGAAAAGTTCCATGCAGAGGAGTCTGATGGGCTACTGTCCATAGGGTCACGAAGAGTCAGACACGACAAAGCAACTGAGCACACATACTTCTCTATGTTATTCCAAACCAAAACGCAAAATAAAAATGAGACATTAAAAACATGATCCCCCACTTCTGTCAGTCAATAAAGAAAAGTTTCTGGGCTATGATCCTTCCTAGATGATGTTGAACAGTCCCAAACCCTTGAAATCCATAACTGGATATCATGTGGTTGATGATATACCAATGTTTTCCTAGTATATCAAAGACAACAATTTTGCTTTATTCTGTAACACTTTACATATTTTATTTATTCCTGAAAGACAATATTTATATATTGATTTGTATTTTTCTTTTAGTTTCCTTTATATTTTGGCTGTCTTTTCTAAAAGGTAAAGAGTTAGCTTTATTGCTTTGGAATGTTTGTGTGTACACATACAAACATATGTGTGTATATATCTATAACCCACCTATATGCAATATATGCACATAAAATTTTGTATGTATATATGTGTGTGTATATATATGTATATATAAACTTATTTGTTAGAGCATTTAATTTTCCCCAGTTACTCCCATAAAGATTAAAGGAAATCTTAACCCACATTAAAAAGTACATAAAATTAAAGCAAAACCATTTCATTTTAGTGTGAATCCTCGCTTTCTTCAGAGATCATAGAAATTTAAGCAGCCACACTAACTACTTTTTTTCTTTCTTTATTTAGAAAATTCTAATAAAAGCAGTGATGTAAAAAGACCTTTCAAAGGTTTTCAGGGACTGCAGGCCTTCTTTGATTTGTAGTTCCAAAAGTAAGTTTCAGGATGACATCACAAGATGGAAACCAGACCCTCCCCAAAGAGACATCCATTCAACAATACATGGACCAGTTCCCTCTGTGAGAAATTCAGAATCAGTTAAGAGGCACTTGCACCCCAGGGGAACAGTGAAACCAGCTAGCAACCAAGTCAGGAGGAAAATTTATGACACCCACTCTGCCAGGCTGCATCTGGAGAAAACTCCCAGAGGAGGAAAAGAGAAGAATGAAACATACATCCAACTGTTCAGACTTTTGGGGGGAGTCTGCCTGAAGGACTTGTTTCTGTCTTGCCTGAAGCTAAGTGCTGCCAAGAAAGGGTACCAGGTCCAGGGAAGCTGAGAATTAGGTGATGATCTGAACTAGTCCCTCCCTCTAGCTCAATGCAGAGGAAATCCCCTACTCCTGGCTTCTCCCTGGGGAGGGAAAGAGTTGAAACATGTGTCCAACGTTCAGTTTGGTTGGGAGAGCAAGGGAGTTCTCTCTTCCTTTACCTATATTTTTCTTACATTTTTAAATCATCTCTTTATTTTTCATTTCATGCTTTAAAAAAAAATGTAGCAAAAGAACATTAGGAACACAGCATGAAATCTATCCTCTTAACAAATTTTCATATGTACAAGGAGAGTAATGTTGAGTACAAGGACCATGTTTTACAGGCAATCTCTCAGACTTACTCATCTTGCATAGCTGAGCCTTGCCTGAGCATGTCTCCCCATATGGCATGATTGTTGAAGATCATTTGACTGTAAATGCCTCTATTATTTCTCAAGATTGTTTTAGCTATTCAAAGTCCTCTTGTGGTTCCCTGTGAATTTGGGGTTTGTTTTTTTCTATTTCTGCAGGAAATGCCATTGAGATTTTGATAGGGATTGTACAGACTCTACATATTGCTTTAAATATTAGATCTTACAATCAATGAACATGGGATGTCTTTCCATTTATTTGTGTTGTCTTCATTTTCTTTCAGCAATGTTTTCTAGTTTTCAGTGTTCAGATCTTTCATTTCCTTGGTTAAGGTTATAATTATTTTATTACTTTGATACTATTATAAATGGGACTGTTCTGTTAATTTCTTTTACAGACTGTTGTTAATAGAAACACAGCTAGTTTTTGTATACTGATTTTTATATCCTGCAACTTTATTGAATTCATTTATTATTTTTTGAGATTCTGCTATCACTTTTTAATGATTACTTTTGTATTCTCTTTATCTTAATTGGAGTATAATTGTTTACAGTGTTGTATTTATGCTGCCCAACAACATGGATCTGCTATATGTATACATATATCCCTTTCCTCTTGAATCTCCCTCCCATTCCACTCTCTGGGTCATCACAGAGCTTGGAGTTGAGCTCCCTGTGCTGTACAGCAGCCTCCCACTTGCTCTCTGTTTAACACATGGTAGTGTATATATGTCAATCCTACTCTCTCAGGTCATCCCACCCTCTCCTTCCCCCGCTGTGTCCACAAGTCCTTTCTCTACATCTGTGTCTCTATTCCTGCCCTGCCAACAGGTTCATCAGTACCATTTTCCTAGATTCTATATATATGTGTTAATATGTAATATTTTTCTCTTTCTGACTTACTTCAATCTATATAACAGACTCTAGATTCATCTACATCACTACAAATGACTCAATTTTGTTCCTTTTTATGGCTGAGTAATATTTCTAACTCTTTAGGTAGAGTCTGGAGTCGAGGTTTTCTATATATAAAATCATGTCACCTGAAGACAGGGGCAGTTTTACTTCTTCCTTTCTTCTTTGGATGCCTCTTATTTTTTTTTTTTCTTGCCTGATTGCTCTGACTAGAAATTCCAGTACCGTGTTGAATAGGAACAGTGAATGAGAGTGAGCATCTTTACCTTGTTCCCGATCTTAGAAGAAAAACTTCCAACCTTTCACCACTGAGTATATTAACTGAGGACTTGTCGTACGCAGCCTTTATTATGTTGAGATACACTCCTTCTGTAACCAAGTCTGTTCTCTGCACCTCTCAGACATCTAGAATATGCTGGGTCCTGGAAGTGCTTAGGGACAGGCAAGACAGAAGTCAGTCCTTGGGCAGCCCCCCAGGAAAATTGGAATGTTGGATACACAGTCCAACTCTTTCGTTTCCCAGGAAGAAGCTGGGATTTGGGGGTTTTCATCCATTTGCTGAAGGCTGAGTTACGTGAGTGTGTTCATGCTCTTCCAAACTGTTATCGTTCTCAACAGCCCCCAACACATGACCTTTTCCTGGCAGTGCTCAGATTCAGGCAAGACGGAAATAAGTTCAGAAGTATCTGATCTTTGGCCAAGCCACTTCATTCCTTCCCCATGCTGAAACTGGGAATTGAGGGTTTCCTCATGATTATGTGGTATTGTGTCAAGGGGTGGGCTTATGGTGCTAGGGAATATCAAATTTTCCTATTGGTTTCAATAAGGTTGTTTTCATACTTGCTAGAAGTTTCTCAGCTGGTTTTTGGACTGCTCATAGAGAATCTGTGTATTTTTGTGGAATCTTTGTGTCCCTTGTGGGAAGGAGATTAGAGGACTTATTCTGTCATCTTGTTAACATTATTCTTCTTTACCTTCACTTTAAAAACATTTATTAATTTGTTTCTGCATGATGAGAATCTGAAGTCTGGAGATTCTGAGGGTAAATTTCGTTATACAGACTGCCACAGGTGCTTTGTTCTTGTCATGATTTTCTTTCTTTTCTTGTTTTCAGAATAATAATTTGTTTCTTCATCTTCAAGTGGTGACCAATTACTTTCTCTTCCTTTTGTTTTTATAAAGCATTGAGTATTGGAACATGTTTCAAACTGTTATAGTTAATATTCCTATTGATGCTCAACTTCTTCGTTTGTAAACAGTGGTACCCTTTCAAGTTGATTCTTGAATCCTTATGGTACAGTCCTAGTAGTAGTCTTTAAAAATTGCTTGTCTTCTGGATAAGATGTTTCACAGTAATCTTGTACATTTCTTCCCTAGCTATGGGATTGGCCATTTCTTCAAAGATCTCTGTTCTTTTTGGTAGGAAATGATACATTAAAAACTACTATTTTGGTGTTATTCCTTGAAATTTTAAATCTTTGTTTAACATTCTCTCTTTTTCTCATTATCCTAGTTAAACTGTTCTGGTATCTATCACTGTGCAACAAACCACCCTAAAGCTTAATGGCTTAAGGCAACAATTTGTTGTTATCTCTCAAACTTTTGTGGGTTGGCGGGTCATGTGGGCACTTATTCCTTTGGAAATGTCTTGAGATTGCAGTTAGATGGTGCTCAGGCTAGAATCACTGAAGGCTTAAATGGATGTTGTACAAGATGTCCTCTTCACTTGTTTGTCTGGCATCTCCACTGGGAAGGCTGCAGAACTTAGTACTGGCCTGTCATCTATGTCTTTCTTCATGTAGTCTCTCTACAATGGTAGATTGAGTTTCCTCATAGCCTGTGGATCTCAGAATTGTCAGGCATTTTGCTGTGGTTGCTGGATTCCACCAAAATAAGTGTCCTAAAGACCAAGGCAGAAACTAAAGGTTTCTTCTGACCTAATCTCAGAAATCTCACAGAACCACTTCCACCACAGCCTAGTGGTTAAACAGCCAGCCCATATTCAATGTAGAAGGTCACTAGACTTGTCTAAAAAGGATTCACAGGTTACTGGTAAGCCCATACTTGAACATTATGTACTGTGTATACCATCAATGTTAAAAGCATCATTTAAAAGCATGCAGTGGGATTATATTAGATTTTTATTTACTTGACTGTTCCTGGTCTAGTATGTTCAAGACACTATTCTAAGAGCCGAAGATACAGTTGCCAAAAAAGATACTCACACACACTCACAAATATACTGACTAATCTCAGTTTACATTCTTGACCTCCATTAAATTAAATTCAATATAGGGCAGAACTAGAGATGGAAATACATACTGGGGGGCATCGTTCATCGTGGGACCAAATGTGTAGATTGGCTACCATGTATACCAAACTTGTTCATAACGTCATTTAGACCCTGAGCAATATACAGTAGTGTTATTTCAAATGCTCACTTTATTTATTCATTTACTTTAAAGTCAGACTTGCACATTCCCTCCTCCTCACTGTTATTTTACAAAAGCTGATTGATACAATTTTTACAAGATCAGTCTGGCTTCTGTGTTGAGAAGAGACTGGAGGAGGGCAAAAACAAAAGCAAGGAGAGTATTAAATAACTGATTGCAGAAATCCAGGCAGTAGGTGACAGTGGTTTGGATCATCTAGGATTATCTAGGGCTTCTAGGAGATTCTGATGATCTCCATTCCTCCTCTTGGAAGACATCTGTCAGGTCCCATGGCTTTCTAGTTATTCATAGATATGAGAACAGATTCTTTTTTTTTTAGATCATTTATTTTTAATTGGAGGATAATTTCTTTACAGTATTATGTTGGTTTCTGCCATGAAGTGAAGTCACTCAGTCGTGTCCGACTCTTTGTGACCCCATGGACTGTAGCCTACCAGGCTCCTCCTTCCATGGGATTCTCCAGGCAAGAATACTGGGGCGGGTTGCCATTTCCTTCTTCAGGGGATCTTCCCTACCCAGGGATCAAACCCAGGTCTCCTGCATTCCAGGCAAATGCTTTTAACCTCTGAGCCACCAGGGAAGCCCATACATCAACATGAATCAACCATAGGCATAATATGTCTCCTCCTCCTTGAACCTTGCTCCCATCTCCCACCACACTCCACCCCTCTAGGTTACCACAGAGCACTGCTTTGAGCCCCCAAAATCATGCAGCAAATTCCCACTAGTTATCTATTTTACATATGGTAGTGTATGTTTCCACGCTGCTCTCTCCATTCGTCCCACCCTCTCCTTTCCCCCCACAAGTTCATGTTTGAAATATACTGTTCTGTCTAACTATAGCTCAGAGTCAAAACTCTTTCACCTCTGACCACTGCCTCAAACCCAATCCCAGGTGTGGCCTGTGGCTGGAGATGAGCAGTGAGAGCCAAGGCAAGGTGTGATTTCCTGCTGCCTTCTGTTTTTCTCTCTCTTCTTCCGCTGTCTACCTCTTTTGGTTCCCACAGAGTTTGGATGGGATGCAGGGGAATAAGAGAAGGGGTCAACAGTCTTAAAGCTTGAACTTTAATTGCACTGATGTCACTGATTGTCACTGATGACTTTGTGGACTCCAGAGTGCAGGGATTAGTCCTTTGGAACACTGTAGGGACATCTTGGCCACCCTACCAGCACATCTGAAGTCTTCAGGCAGCCCTCTCACAGGACATCCTTAAGACCGTAGCACCTCCTGTAACTGGTGCAAGTGAAGGCTCCTCCTTGTTCTTCTCTCTCCTTGTCCTGCTCTTTCCATCTGCTCATGTTAGCTGTAGGGGACATACATCAGGTTCTCTCAAGAGCTCCCTTTCCTTAACCCACTCAGCATTGGCAGTACCAGGGACTGTATATTCCATAGAGGTGGGGATGCCAATTTCTTGCCCTTCCAGGCACTCCTGATCTCTGTGATGGATTCTCTTGGAGACTTTCCTCAACAAGATTGAAATGGGGGAGTGGAGGGGGAGACCCACAATACTCTTGTAGGCTCACAGCTCCCATCTCAGGTCATTCTCTGCTACAGAAACTTTAGCATTGTGAGCATGTGCGTGCTGAGTCGTGTTCAACTCTGTGACCCCGTGGACTTCTGTTCATGGAATTTTCCAGGCAAGACTACTAGAGTGGGTTGCCATTTCCTACTTCAGGGGATCTTTCCAACCCGGGGATCAAACCCATATCTTCTGAGTCTCCTGCATTGGCAGGAGTATTCTTTACCACTGTGCCACCTGGGAAGCCCTTTCTTTAGCATTGCTTTCCCTTTAAATCAACTTGAAGTTGGTAGAGGAGGAGTGAAGGAATCATACCTGATTTTGATTTCTTTTAATAAGCTCCAAAGTAGATATTTGGCAGCTCTGTGGTGTTCTCTTTAGAGTGAAATTTCTTTGAACTTTTATCCAATATTTTCAGACCATAGAGAAGTCTAATTAGATACCCTATTTAAGTTTTTTCTTTCTTGATTTAATTTAAAAAACCATTAATTTTCTTATAAGTTCTTATATCATCTGTGCTTTTGATTCATGTCCCATATTTATTTAGCAGGTTTAATATACTTTGGTTTCAGCTTTCACAATTGGTCCCTAAGAGCCATGGTATAAGAATATTGAATTTTCCTGATGTAAGAACGTGGACTGAGGCAGGCTAGGTCTGAGTGCAGTGCTTTATCTCTATGTGGTTTGTTGTCCTCTCTTTGTCCATAGTGACTTGGTAAGTGATGAAATACGTGCTTCTTTGAGTAAAATGACTTTCAGGTGAGAGAAAACTTGTGCTCTTGGTTTTTGATTCTTAACCTGTGAGAAAGTAAGCACAAGTGGAAAAGGCAGTTAAATTGCTGGAGAAGGATGTGTTGGGAACCACATGACTTTTTAACTGGGTGTGTGTATCACAGATCTGTGTGTGACACCCTGTTCACACTGTCTGCACTGTTCGTTGAAGGTGCGAGCTGAAGGTAGCAAGGTGTGAGCTAAGAGGCTGGAAGGAGACTCGAGGAGCTATAGGAACTGCAGACACATTTATTCTCTCCTGGCTGATGCAGCAGCCGTAGCAGTACACACGCTATATTCTCTCCTCTAGTGGTTAACCCAACAGACACAGCCATGAGGCAGCAGTAAAATACCCTCGCTTTCTTTAGATGGAGCTCATACATCTCTGTCAGAGAAGGCAGTGGCAACCCACTCCAGTACTCTTGCCTGGAAAATCCCATGGATGGAGGAGCCTGGTAGGCTGCAGTCCATGAGGTCATGAAGAGTTGGGCATGACTGAGTGACTTCAGTTTCATGCATCGGAGAAGGAAATGGCAACCCACTCCAGTGTTCTTGCGTGGAGAATCCCAGAGACAGCGGAGCCTGGTGGGCTGGCATCTATGGGGTCACACAGAGTCAGACACGACTGAAGCAACAGCAGCAGCAGCATGCGTCTGTACCACACACAGTAGCCGATGACCAAGTGAGTACTCCGTGATGCGCACGTGCAGTGCTACCAATGGTCTCAGCTGTTACATGGTCATTATTTACAAAACATGGGATGAGAGAGCCTGAACATACCATCTTGGCTAATTTGCTCTCTCCACACAGTGTGATTTAGAGGAAGCCAAACACATTTTAATTGGTCACATACACACTCAAGTAGAGATTTTAGTTCCTAATCTCCCTGTAGCTAGGTGAGGCCATGTGACTAAGTTTTGCCTAGTTAGATGTAAGCAAAGTAGTGCGTGCAATTGCCAGTTTAATTCTGTATAAGGAAATGACTTGCTTTCCACACCTTCTATTAATATTTCCCATTTTCCATGGCCTAGAATGTGCACACGATTGTCCTTGACAGTATTAAGTATGTACATGAGGTCCACACTCCAGGAGATTGCTGGAAAAGATAGAAGGAATCTGGGTCCGGATATGACCTAATGGATGTTCTGCCTTTCCCATGTGGGACTCTTACAAGAGAGAGAAGTAAACTGCAATCTTGTGTGAGCCACTGCATTTTGCAAGTCTTTTGTTACAGCTTCTTAAACTCCTCCCTGATTAGTACATTATATTTTCTTGTTTTCATATTTTAAATTGCTTGACATAGTCCTTTTATATTTCTGGTTTCTCATGCTTGCTTTTTAATTTTTCTCTTAATGTAGTAAAGACATTTTTGTGTTTTATTTTTCAGGTAGATATATATGGACAGTATATTCCTTAAACCATTTCATCATGTTATCTTGTCTGGGTATAAAATAATTGCCACATCATTTTTCTCATCAAATTCCAGACAGTTTTGGTTTTATGGGTTCAGTGAGAGGACAGGCCTGACTTCTTTTTTTTACTCTTTAAATGTAATCTATTTCTTCTTGAAATTTTAAACAATCTTATTTTGAAATTTAAAATTTTATTTAGTTTATGTTTGATTTATCCTATATTACATCAGTTTTGCCTGGAATTTTATAAACCTTTTAGAACTATCAATGTCTATGCTTCTTCTTTTTCTACTTCAGGGTATTACTATTTTTTCCTTCTAGTAAATCTTTGACAATTACTTCTACTCCCTTTCTCAGTTATGGTGACTATTTAAATGTTGAATTTTCTCTTTCACTGTAGCTATCATTTTTTTAAGAGAATTTTTCTAGATTTTTCTGATTTAAAGTTTATACAATCTTAACTTTGTACTTGTTCCAATATATATTTTAATTATTTAAGATTTTATTGTGCTTTCTTGAGGGCTTTGCATTTTAATTTTTGTCTGCCAGCTCAATTTTCATTTGGGTCATATCTCTTATTTCACTGGCTCCATGAATTCTTACATTTTATTGAGATTAAAGAAAAAGAAATGATATAAGATTTCCTTTTATTTCCTGGATGAATATTATTAAGAGGTATACATCTGTATGATTTTTAGGGTAATAGCTGTGTTCTTTCTTATAGATCACAGTGGGTTGTTATTTTAAAGTTCCCCTATTTCCCATTTCTTGATAATTTCTTTAAACTTGAATGAGGCATTATTTCTCTGGGCCTGGTATTTGTCAAGTAATATGATGGCTTTATTCCCTTTGAGTTTATATATTAATCACACCTTTATTGCTAGAATTCCCCCATCTGCTCTTAAGCTGACAACCAACTTCATGAACACAACCTCCAGCAAATTTCTGGTGTATAGCAGGCATTCATTTAGGATGACTGTGTTAGATAGAGTGAGAAATTTCTTGTGCTCTTGGTTTTGATTCTTAACCTGTGAGAAAGTAAGTTTATTCTGGGAATTAAACAATATTTTGAAATTTGGCTAATTTCCTCTGGATAGTATATGACCAGTATAATTTATAGATGACATTCTTCACTCTGCTGTAACTGAAATTTTTATTTATCACCAAAGAGCAAGCACTACCCACTATCCTCCACTAAGTGTTCAGCACAAGACATGGATGCTTCCTGAATGGATGGAAAGAGAGAGGCAAAGGAAAGCATGCTGGAAAATCAGTATTAAGTAAACTGGTCTGAGAGGACCCTTTCCAAACCATTTCTGTAAAATGGAATAGCTGTTTCAGAGGTCTTGTCAATGATTATTTAAGAACCTATTGAAACTATAATTAGAGTGGAAACCATTAATCAATAATTGATTTTTTAAAAATACTTGTTTATTTGGCTGCATTGGTTCTTAGCTCGGCATGTGGAATCTTCTGTGTTTTGTGGTATGCAGGATCTTTGGTTGTGGTAATGCAGGGTTTTTAGTTACAGCATGTGAGCTCTTAGCTGCAGCATATGAACTCTTAGTTGCAATATGTGGAATCTAGTTCCTTGACCAGGGATCAAACCCAGGACCCCTGCATTGGGAACATGGAGTCTTAGCCATTGTACCACCAGGTATGTCCTAATAATTAGTTTTTTACATGGGTTTTTTTTTTCTCTTATGACTCTCCTTACTTCTTTTTCATTTTATGTAAAGCTAGAGAAATATGCATCAGTTTCCATTAGTCAGCATTGTTACCTAAATGTTCTAATATTTCACCTCAATTTTGTTTGAAGTCTCTTTATGCTTTGAAGAGAAAAGTTCTTATTTTTTGAACTAAACAAAACATGAATTGATGCAAACATCAAGCTCAAAATTGTGCAGAACTGGCATTGACCTTCCCAAAGGTGCAGAATTGCCTATGAAAAAGACATTTTGTCTAAAAATCTTCTGAATGTTCATGAAAATTTATAGACACATTTTTGCATCTCACTCTGGGTAGTGGAACTGTCTTTTAGGTCTCCCCAGAAGTAAATAATGTGTGGAAATGACCACTTAGGGTGTCTTTACAGAAATAGTTCTATAAAAGCAAACTTGCATTAGAAGCTTATGACAAATACAAACATTTCTAGCAAGCACCTTAATCATAATGCATAGCCACTGTCTTCAAACTTTTAAATGTTTCTCTCACAAAAGCACTTATAGGCTTTGCAGCATCTCTTACAGGCTTTGCAGAAGATTTCCATAAATTGAAAGAGTCTATTCACCTGGTTTTAAATATCACCTAATCATATGTGTGTGCGTGTGTGCACGCCTGCGCATGTGTGCGTTAAGTCACTTCAGTTGTGTCTAACTCTTTCGACCCTATGAACTATTGCTATCAGACTCCTCTGTCCATGGGTTTCTCCAGGCAAGAATACTGGAGAGGGCTGCAATTTCCTTCTCCAGGGGATCTTCTGACCGAGGGATCAAAACCACGTCTCTTAACATCTCCTGCATTGGCGGGCGAGTTCTTTACGACTAGTGCCACCTGGGAAGCCCCACCTAATTATATTCTTCATCTAATCAGATTAATCCATATAGTATTTTTTAAATGTGAACTTCCTTCTGTATTTAGGTCCTGAACTGTCACATTGTAGAACTGGCTTTTATTCTAGCAGAAGTTCCCTTGTTAATCTGGTTCTAGTTCTCTCTTTACTATCTTAATCTTACATATTCTCCTAAATCCTTATTCTTGATGCAGTGACTAGTCTTAATCTTTTGGCAACTGTGATTTCTCCAATCCCTATTTGTTTATTTTTGATCTCTAGTTCCAAGTTGGTTGTTAATTTTCAGCCTTTTTTGATACCTGGCCTCTCAATTCCATCTAAACTATACCTTCATTATCTGAATTTGGCTCCACTCTTAATTCTGTGGGCCCAACTATTGAAAGTCTTGGAACAACAATACCATTGGTGAATTTGTATTTACTGTATGTGTGTGTTTGGGTGTGTGTGTGTATGTGTGATTATAGCACAATTTAACAAAATAATAGCTATTACAAAATATCCTAAACTGTGTCCAAAAATTAACTACTATTCAAGCTGAAAAAAAATACAGATGTAGTTTCCCATCATGCTCTTGCGTCTATGACTTCTCCAAACTCTATCAGTTTCTTTAGAGACCTCAGTATTGCAGAAATAGAGGACTCTGCATTTCCAGCTGTTTGGCTGCCTCAGGATTGAACACAAAACCACACAGTCATGCATCTCCTTCCTCAAATTAAGGATTACTGAAGAATATTATCTCCTTGTTATATCATACCTTCCACTGCCTGAGAAGTAATAAAACTACCAAATTGAAAGTATCATTAGGAAGAGAGTGTAGGAAAGAAGAGGATTGCAAGATCTTATATTTATTCTTGGGAAACTGATGTATTAATGAAATTAAATTCTTACTTTGGTAAACTTATTTCACCCCTTTTTAAGATGAGGGTGTTTCTCTCCTTAGATGGTTTGACAACTAATGACAGAATTCTTTTTGAGTAACTTAGTAATAATTCCTATTCTCATAATGTTTTTCACTCCCATGAAAAAGACATAAAAATCATCTTGTCCTTGTATGTTTCCCGTTTGGGATGTTGATAATATATTGTTGCGAGCAAATGAGTCATGAAGGTGCAAGGGCATAACATTTAATACTGGTGAGCTTCATCTTGAACAGTCAGCACTTATTATAAATATATATGGGAGAAAAACAGAGTAGGAAACCATAACCCAGGAAAGAGAAATAGTGACTAGTAGTTAATGATGAGTCTGTTACAAAATGTAACTATCTCTGTGATCTTAATTTAAATATATTAACATATTTATAGGAGAATTTCTAACTATTTTTCTATATTGTGTTTTAAAGAAAATTCAGACTCTTCCTTTCTTTGTGTATCTTTAACTACATTTAATTTTTACAGAAATATTCTTCCTACTCTTGTGTTTGAAACTCCATGATGTTATGTTTTGATGTTATCTATTTTCTATTGAATCGGCTATTAGATAATTACATTATAAAATTGTCACTTTTTTGCTTCAGAGTGTTTTTCATTTGGCTTCTGCTTTAGTTTGTCCTTTTACTTTTCAGTGCTCCATGTTTTCTCAATTATTGTGATTTTGCTCATTTTAATTGCTTTATCATGGATCTCTCAACTTTTTTAAAATGTCATTCATTATTAATATAGTGCCAGAGATGCTCCATGCACTTTATATAGTTGTTGAATATGCGTAAGATGGGTTACTGCTTGGGGTAGAGCTTTCTGTCTTAGGATATGAAGTTTTCATGGTACCTGTGATACCATAATAACTCTGACATTACATGGAGGTAGAAGGCCTTTGCAGTAGAGAGTGACTGTAATGAAGTCACAATTTCTACCTCAAGCCATGGTGATAAGAATGCTGAGCCTAATATTTACTTATTATAGGAATGTAGTGTCCCCTTTAATCCTTTAAAATTACATGTCAGTATGTACTGTAAGCATAAGAACATATATTTATAATCTCATATATTTCCTCACCAATTAATAGGGTAGTTGAAAAAAAAAATCACTATAGCTCAAAATCCCAAGGGTACGTGGCAGGGAAGCATAGTGTTCGATTTGCAGAAAAGCTTCCAAGCCTGCTTCTACATACAGTAAAATGTTTTACTGAGCAAAGTAAATCATTAAAGAGTAAGAAACAAAAAATGAGACAGAACACATGTCATTTAAGATTCTAAACATGTTCTTAAAACTACAGTGGGATCAGACACAACCTAAATGATCTAAATTTGTGTGGCTCTTAATAGTTTGTTTGAAAAAATTAACTCAGCATTTAGTTCTGGAGTTGAATTAAGATATCTGTACATGACTGCAGTTTTAATATTCTCTTGAGAGAGCAAATAAAGTCACAAAATAACCCACTCCTTTGCCAAGCTGTCACCAACACTCTGGCTGCAATATCCACTTTCCTTAAGCAGCCGAAGTCCTTGTGATTTTAAATCCAAAATTTAAAAAACTGTTTTGGAACTCTTCCTACTGAGTGAAATTTCTTGATTCTCTCTCACTGTCTTTGTTTAGTAACTGCACAGAATTTTTTTTTACTGAGTCCTGGAGCACATGGAAAGAGGAAGTCATTAAATAAATGTGTCATCCTTGTCTGGTAATAGAGGCTGGTATGGAGAAGGCAATGGCACCCCACTCCAGTACTCTTGCCTGGAAAATCCTATGGATGGAGGAGCCTGGTAGGCTGCAGTCCATGGGGTCACTTGGAGTTGGACACAACTGAGCGACTTCACTTTCACTTTTCACTTTCATGCATTGGAGAAGGAAATGGCAGCCCACTCCAGTGTTCTTGCCTGGAGAATCCCAGGGACAGAGGAGCCTGGTAGGGTGCCATCTATGGGGTCACACAGAGTTGGACACGACTGAAGTGACTTAGCAGCATGGCACTCTGGACGACCATCACATTAGCATACTCACCAGAGAGAGTGAGCAGAATACCAGGGATGAGTCCTAATTCTTGGTCAGAGAAACAGGAAGAATGGATGAGAAATACTGCAGAAATCTTGGGGTAGGGATGGAAGGGACCTGAAAAATTTATTTTGGTCATGTTATATTTATTTTACTTTTAATTTCCCTGCAGCTTTACTGAGATATAATTGATATGTAACATCATATAAGTTTAAGGTATAAATGTGATGACCTGATACAGGTGACATTGTGAAATGATTATCACAATTAGGTTAGTGCACACCTCTCTCACCCCTATGATTAGACTTGTTTTTGTGTGTATGGTAAGGTCTATACTCACAGCAAATTTTGAGTATATCATACAGTATATTAGATCTGCACTGTCGGGTAGATCCATAGAACTTATCTTTTGGCTGGAAGTTTGTACCATTTGAACATCATCTCCTCATTTAGACCACCTCCTAGTCCTTGGCAGCCATCACTCTACTCACTGTTTCTATCAGTATGCGTTCCCATAGAACTCCTATTGTCTTTGTTTCTATGAGTTTTTTTTTTTTTCACATATAAGTGAGAGCATGAGGTATCTGTATTTCTCTGTCTGACTTATTTCACTTAGCATAATACCCTCTAGGTCGATCCATGTTGTAAATGGCAAGATTTATTTTTTCTCAGTTCAGTTCAGTCACTCAGTCGTGTCTGACTCTTTGCGACCCCATGAACTGCAGCACACCAGGCCTCCCTGTCCATCACCAACTCCCAGAGCTTACTCAAACTCACATCCATCGAGTTGGTGATGCCATCCAACCGTCTCATCCTGTTGTCCCTTCTCCTCCCACCTTCAGTCTTTCCCAACATCAGGGTCTTTTCCAGTGAGTCAGTTCTTCCCATCAGGTGGCCAAAGTATTGGAGTTTTAGCTTCAAAATCAGTCTTTCCAATGAATATTCAAGACTGATTTCCTTTAGGATAGACTGGTTGGATCTCCTTGCAGTCCAAGGGACTCTCAAGAGTCTTCTCCAACACCACAGTTCAAAGGCATCAATTCTTCGGTGCTCAGCTTTCTTTATAGTCAACTCTCACATCCATACATGACCACTGGAAAAACCATAGCCTAGACAGACCTTTGTTGGCAAAGTAATGTCTCTGCTTTTTAATAAGCTGTCTAGCTTGGTCATAACTTTTCTTCCAAGGAGCAAGAGTCTTAATTTTATGGCTGCAGTCACCATCTACATTGATTTTGGAGCCCCCCAAAATAAAGTCAGGAACTGTTTTCCCATCTATTTCCCATGAAGTGATGGGACTGGATGCCATGATCTTAGTTTTCTGAATGTTGATTTTTAAGCCAACTTTTTCCACTCTCCTCTTTCACTTTCATCAAGAACCTCTTTAGTTCTTCTTCACTTTCTGCCATAGAGGTGGTGTCATCTGCATATCTGAGATTATTGATATTTCTCCTGGCATTCTTGATTCCAGCTTGTGCTTCCTCCAGCCTGCATTTCTCATGATGTACTCTGCATATAAGTTAAATAAGCAGGGTGACAATATATAGCCTTGGCATACTCCTTTCCTGATTTGGAACCAGTCTGTTGTTCCATGTCCAGTTCTAACTGTTGTTTCCTGACCTGCATATAGATTTCTCAGGAGGCAGGTCAAGTGGTCTGGTATTCCCATCTCTTTCAGAATTTTCCACAGTTTGTTGCCATCCACACAGTCAAAGGCTTTGGCATAGTCAATAAAGCAGAAATAGATGTTTTCCTGAAACTCTCTTGCTCTTTTGATGATCCAGTGGATGTTGGCAATTTGATCTCTGGTTCCTCTGCTTTTCTAAATCCAGCTTGAACATCTGGAAGTTCACAGTTAATGTACTGTTGAAAAAAAAAATGTACTGTTGAAGCCTGGCTTGGAGAATTTTGAGCATTACTTTGTAACGTGTGAGATGAGTGCAATTGTGCAGTAGTTTGAATGTTCTTTGGCATTGCCTTTCTTTGGGATTGGAATGAAACTGACATTTTCCAGTCCTGTAGCCACTGCTGAGTTTTCCAAATTTCCCGGCATATTGAATGCAGCACTTTCACAGCATCATCTTTTAGGATTGAGATAGCTCAACTGGAATTCCATCACCTCCACTAGCTTTGTTTGTAGTGATTTTCTAAGGCCTACTTGACTTTGGATTGCAGGATGTCTGGCTCTAGGTGAGTGATCATACCATCGTGATTATCTGAGTTGTGAAGATCTTTTTTGTCTAGTTCTTCTGTGTATTCTTACCACTTCTTCTTAATATCATCTGCTTCTGTTAGGTCCATATCATTTCTGTCCTTTATTGAGCTCATCTTTGCATGAAATATTCCCTTGGTATCTCTGATTTTCTTGAAGAGATCTCTGGTCTTTCCCATTCTATTTGTTTCCTCTATTTCTTTGCACTGATCACCAAGGAAGGCTTTCTTATCTCTCCTTGTTATTCTTTGAAACACTGCATTCAAATTGGTATATCTTTCCTCTTCACCTTTGCTTTTCACTTCTCTTCTTTTCACAGCCATTTGTAAGGCCTCCCCAGACAGCCATTTTGCTGTTTTGCATTTCTTTTCCATGGGGATGGTCTTGATCCCTGTCTCCTGTACAGTGTTATGAACCTCCATCAGTAGTTCATCAGGCACTCTTATCTATCAGATCTAGGCCCTTAAATCTATTTCTAACTTCCACTGTATAATTGTAAGGGATTTGATTTAGGTCATACCTGAATGGTCTAGTGGTTTTCCTTACTTTCTTCAATTTAAGTCTGAATTTGGCAATAAGGAGTTCATGATCTGAGCCACAGTCAGCTCTCGGTCTTGTTGTTGCTGACTATGTAGAGCTTCTTCATCTTTGACTGCAAAGAATATAATCAGTTCTTTTTATGGCTGAGTAATATGGGAAATAGATGGGGAAACAGTAGAAATAGTGTCAGACTTTATTTTTTTGGGCTCCAAAATCACTGCAGATGGTGACTGCAGCCATGAAATTAAAAGACACTTACTCCTTGGAAGAAAAGTTATGACCAACCTAGATAGTATATTCAAAAGCAGAGACATTACTTTGCCGACTAAGGTCCGTCTAGTCAAGGCTATGGTTTTTCCTTGGTCATGTATGGATGTGAGAGTTGGACTATGAAGAAGGCTGAACGCCGAAGAATTGATGCTTTTGAACTGTGGTGTTGGAGAAGACTCTTGAGAGTCCCTTGGACTGCAAGGAGATCCACCCTGTCCATTCTGAAGGAGATCAACCCTGGGATTTCTTTGGAAGAAATGATGCTCAAACTGAAGCTCCAGTACTTTGGCCACCTCATGCGAAGAGTTGACTCATTGGAAAAGACCCTGATGCTGGGGAGGGATTGGGGGCAGGAGGAGAAGGGGACGACCGAGGATGAGATGGCTGGATGGCTTCACGAACTCAATGGACGTGAGTCTGAGTGAACTCCAGGAGTTGGTGATGGACAGGGAGGCCTGGCGTGCTGCGATTCATGGGGTCGCAAAGAGTCGGACACGACTGAGCGACTGAATGGAACGGAATATTCCATTTTATGTCTATATATACCACAACACAATTTGCTTCCATATCTTGGCTGTTGTGAATAATGTTGCAGTAGGTGTGAGAGTGCAGATATCTTTTCAAGATAGTGATTTCCTTTCCTTTGGATATATACTCAGAAGTGGAATTGCTGTATCATATGGTGGCTTTTGGGGGCTTCTCTGGTGGCTCAGATGGTAAAGAATCTGCCTGCAAGGTAGGAGACCTGGGTTTGATTCCAGGGTCAGGAAGAGCCCCTGGAGAAGGGAATGGCAAACCACTCCAGTGTTCTTGCCTGGCGAATCCTATGGACAGAAGAGCCTGGTAGGCTACAGTCCATGGGTCGAAGAGAGTCAGATAGGACTGAGCAGCTAACACTTTCACTTTCATGATAGTTCTATTTTCAGTTTTTTGAGGAACTGTTCCCCATAGTGGCTGCATTGATTTATATTCTCACCAACTGTGCACAATGGTTTCCTTTTCTCCACATTTTTGTCATCCTTGTTATCATTATCTTTTTGATAAAAGCCATTCTAACAGATGTAATGTAACATCTCATGGTGGTTTTGATTTGCATTTCTCTGATGATTTGTATGTTGAGTATCTCTTCAGGTACTTGTTGGTTATCTGTATATTTTCTTTGGAAAAATATCTGTTAAGGTTCTTTGCCCATTTTAAAATTGGATTATTAGGATTTTGTTTTTACTTTTGTTATTGAGTTGTGTAAGTCTCTTATATATTTTGGATCTTAATTCCTTATTTGCTCTATGGCTTGCATATATATTCTCCCATTCCATAGGTTGCTTCCTTATTTGTTGATTATTCTGCTGTGCAGAAGCTTTTTAGTTTTATGTCGTCTGACTTGTTGATTTTTGCTTTTGATGCTTATGCTTTTGATGTCATATCGAAAAATTGTTGCCAAGACCAGTGTTGAGCTTTTTTTGCTGTGTTTTATCCTAGGAGTTTTATAGTTTCAGGTCTTTCATTTATTCCTTTAATCTATTTCAGGTTGCTTTTTGTGAGTGGTATAAAATAGGAGTCCAGTGTAAGTGGTGAAAGCAAAAGCCATGTGAATTAGAGTGAAGGAAGAATGAAATTCAGGACAGAAAATTAAGTTTCTGAGCAGTTTGGAAATGGAAAATAGGACAATAACTGAAGAAGAGTATGGAAGCAATTTTTTTTAAAGATACTGTGTTTTTCTGCCAGTGGTAGTGATCTAAGAGAGGAAAAATGATCATGGAAAAGAGATTAGGGATAAATATTGGAGTGATGTATTTGATCAGGTTAAGAGATGGACCCTAGAGACATGGGGAAGGGTTGGGGAAGAGCTTGGGTCATTCATTTTTAGCATCAAAAAAGAAAGAATGATGTAAAAGCAGATAGAGTGGTAAGAGCTTGAAAAATTTCTCTTATGATATCATCTGTCCTTTCAGAGAAATAGGAAACAAGACCGTCAGCTAAGGAGAAATGGTCCTGGAGATTTGAGAACAGAGATGACATGAAATAATTATCTAAGTGAGCAGAAGAGTGAATGGACCAGGAAGACATTTGCTGTGCCGGTGTCTTATGAAAGGTTGCTGTTGCTGCTGTTGCTGCTAAGTCGTGTCAGTTGTGTTGACTCTGTGCGACCCCATAGATGGCAGCCCACCAGGCTCCCCCGTCCCTGGGATTCTCCAGGCAAGAACACTGGAGTGGGTTGCCATTTCCTTCTCCAATGCCTGAAAGTGAAAAGTGAAAGTGAAGTTGCTCAGTCGTGTCCAACTCTTCGTGACCCCATGGACTACAGCCTACTAGGCTCCTCTGTCCATGGGATTTTCCAGGCAAGAGTCCTGGAGTGGGGTGCCATTGCCTTCTCCATATGAAAGGTTAGGGATTATGAAATAGAAGGGAGAAGGGTGAGCATAGTTGTGTGTTTTTCTTTAACTCCAATCAGATGTCTGGGTGCAACAGTGGAGAGGGTGGGGAACAGGCTGAATAAACATTGGGATTTAGCCAGTTGAGTATAATGGAAAGAAAGGGAGGTAAGGAGTCGGTAGCAGAAAGGGGTGATTATAATATGAATGGCTTTATTTAAATTGTGTAAGCGGGGAAGCAGGAACAGCTGGGAGATGAGGGACAATGAAAAGGTTATTCGGATCAAGGGATTGCAGGCAAAGGGTTGATGGAATGTTTGCCTGAGGGCTGGAGAATAAGATTGGAGGTTTTGGTTGGAGTGCTTTTAGGAGGAAAGCAGATCTAAATGTAGGTCTGTTTGATCTAATCCACTTTGAATTCTGTGTCTTGGTCTTTTTACATACATAACCCAGTCTGGGTACTCACTTGCCTCATGTTCAAATTCGTTTTATCGTCTTCTCTGTTCTGAAAACTATCCTGCTCACAGAGAGCAGGAAGAAACATCTTTCTGAAGAGTCATTTTGATCTTGCTAGTCAAATCCTTGGAAGTCTGTAATGATCCTAGTCCATTTTAAAATCAAAATTTGGTGTTTTTACAAAATAATATCATTATAACTTCTTCCTGTCACCCTTTTTACACCATTATTTTTCATTTCACTTTGCACAGATAAACACAACATATTTTCCAGGAGTTCTTTAAATAAAAAAGGAATACATTTCTCCCTTTATCTCCCACTGATTTCATGTCTCATGTGAAAGGGGAAGCTTAGGTCTAAAGTTTCTCTTGTGCTTTTCGATGGCTCTTTGTAGTATTTTTCACCACCTCTTCAGAGTAATTGCACCACAGTCTCAGACCTTGATCTCTAAATTTTGTTTTATTTCCTCCTGTGATATCTTATGTGCTTAAAGCATAGCGTTAGGTTTTTTTCTAATCCAAATGTGTGGTAAGATTCAGAAACACAATCTTCAAACACGAGGTGGGCCTTTGTCCTTCTGGTCCCTCTGGCCGTCCAAACCCCTGTGATTCTTTTTGATGTGTTATCAAGGAATTCCAGATGGAACCCAGATACTTTTTTTTTTCCCCCTGCTTTCATCACTGTACCTTGCTCCAGGCTCAGTGTTCTAATTGGGTGTCTTTCCTTTTAAAGGGACACATATTAGGGCCTTAGGCTATTATTTTTTTCTCTGCTAATTGGTTATTCTGAGTGATTAGTTCTCACCCTTATTTGACTAACCTCTTCTATAGAACCTTGGGACTAATGGCACTTGGGTAATTTTTTATGTAACAGGTTTTAAAGTGCTTGTCTTCCCTCGTGTCCATTTCCCATCATATTTTCAGGCTGTTCAGATAAACCGCTACTCTGCTTACAATGACAATTTAAGAACTTAGAGGTTTTTTTCTTGATGCCTCTGGAGAGAGATTCAGGCTCCACAAACCTAAGTTCTAATAGAAAATAGTACTTTTGATTTTTAGGTGATACTTATGAGGTCCAATAAAGGAAGAATTTATTAGTAATGGGACTTAGCGCCTTATTTCTTTTTGGTGGGTGTTATTAGTTTCCTAGGACTGATTTTAAAAAGCACCATATACTAGGTGGCCTGACACAGAAATTTGTTGTCGGTTTTCTATGATCCCCACAGTTCTGGAGGGGCTTGCCAGGTGGCGCTAGTGGTGAAGAGCCTGCCTGCCAGTGCACAAGACATAAGAGGTGTGGGTTTGATCCCTGGGTGGGGAAGATCCCATGGAGAGGGCATGGCAATCCACTCAGTATTCTTGTCTGGAGAATCCCATGGACAGAGAAGCCTGGTGGACTGTGGTCCATAGGGTTGCAAAGAGTTGGACGCAACTGAAGTGACAGCTCGCACACACAGTTCAGGAGGCCAGAAGTTCAAAATCAAGACGTTGACTGGGCCCCGCTTCCTCTGAAGCCTATAGGGGATGATTCTCTCTTGCTTCTTCCAGCATCTGAAAGTTCTAGACATTTCCTGACTTGGGATGGCATAACTCCAAGCTCTGCCTCTGTCTTCACATGTCTTCCATCTGTGTCCAAATTTCCCTCTTCTTAGAAGGGTCAAAGTCATACCAGTTAGGGTCCACCCTTATCCAGAATGACCTTGCTTAACTAGCACATCTGCAAAGACTCTATTTTCAAGCAAGCTCACAGCCTGAGATTCTGGGTGGACATGAAGTTTTAGCAAACATCATTCATGCCAGTACAGTGGATACAGAACATGCTGTCAAAACTGCATTACAGTGCACCTTCCTACACTCCATAGGAAGGTGTTTCGGGACGGTCTGTGCAATGTTCTATCCCTTCCGCAACCACCACCATTTATTCCTTTTATATGCGGAGTCGACATGAAGGAGTGGGAATGACTGGGAGGGACGCATTTCAGTCACTCAAGATGCTTTTCTCTGAGGACGCTCACAAAACACTAGAAAAATAAATGCTTTGAGGAGAAAAGTGGATTTGGCAAAATATTATTAAAGTGAAAACATTAATAAATAATGTCTTTGGTGGCTCAGATGGTAAAGACTCCACCTGCAGTGCAGGAGACCTGGGTTTGATCCCTGGGTTTGATCCCTGGGTTGGGATGATCCCCTGGAGAAGGGATTGGCTACCCACTCTAGTATTCTGGCCTAGAGAATTCCATGGACAGAGGAGCCTGGTGGGCTGCAGTCCACAGAGTCAAAAGGAGTCGGACATGACTGACCGCCCTTTACCTGTGGGGGCGGTCGGGGGGTGGGCAGGAACTGATGTCCTTAAGCAACTACTGCCTCTCAGTATTGACTTAACCTATTACTTTACTAAAGAGCCAGCTTAAAGGTACCCTATCAGAGGCAGAGTTGCTGCAATATCTTCTAGTCTTCACCCCCCACACACCCCCTTTTCTTTCTTCCCTCTATGAGGAAAGTGCATCTCTCTTCCTGGCAAAGGCTGATGTTTGTACCCATGCTCCTCATCGAAACTCTTTTCCTTCCACTGAGGTTTCATTCCTTTGATTTTTCTTTCTCCTTTGTAAATCTAATCCTTCTCTCTACCAGATCTTTCCCACATGTTGATAAACACCTTTTGTTCTCCATCTCCTGACAAGTTTCATTTTTTTTCTTTTTTTTTACTCTGACACTCGAATCAATACTACTTTTCTCAGATTGCAGTTCTTTTTTGTCCTCTAAGCAGCATTTGACCTGGTTACCATTTCCCTTTGAATTTTCTTTTTTCCTCAGCCCTCATTTCTTCTTACCTCATTGCTTCTTGCGTCCTCTGTCTCCTTTGCCAGCTCCCATCTTTCTACAGTGTCTTAAAATTGAAGTATTTACCAAGATTCTCCCCTTAAAACTTTCCCCTGGGACTTGCCTGGTGGTCCAGCAGTTAAAGATACTGCACATCCAATGCAAGGGGTGGGTTGAAACCCTGGTCGAGGAGCTAAGATCCCACATGCCATGAGGTCAAAAATAAATAAATTTTTAAAAACCTGTTCCTTTTTTTGTTGGTGTTTTCATCATCTTCCATATTCCATATATATATATATCACACACATAAGCATTCACACATAGAAGCATTTGAAAACTATAGCTGTTGCTCCCAATTTTCCATCATGTAAGGAGAAAAAGCAGAAGCAGCAACTTAGTGAGTGCCTGGGGCTTGCCTGGTGGCTCAGCAGTAAAAGAATCTACTTGCATTGCAGGAGCCATAGGTTCAATCCCTGGGTTGGGAAGATCCCCTGGAGGAGGGTATGGCAGCCCACTTCAGTATTCTTGCCTGGAGAATACCTGTGGACAGAGGAGCCTGGTAGGCTGAAGTCCAGGAGTCACAAATAGTTGAACGTGACTTAGCACGTATGCAATTACTGCCTACTATGTGCTATCTAGAGTGCTATGGTGCCAGGTACTATTTCGTACCTTTTTTTTTTTTTTTATCTTATTTCAATCTCAGAAAAGTCTATAAAGGATTTTTTATTTCTATTTTTCAGAGAAAAAGGATTTAAAAACATAAGACTATGTTTTGCAAAGGCATATACTGAAATCATGGTACAGAAAAAGCAAAGATTCTCTGCACAGACTTCCTCAACATCTCAATAAGCCCCAAAACCTCCTTATCTCCTATTTTGTTGTTGTTAATAATACATCTAATTCCCTATTTTGTTAATTCCAAGGCTTAGTTTCTAAACCCTAGCGTTATTCCCCCACTTCCTTTTTCACAGTCACATAATTACTTGCCAAGTTCTTCACAATGTCTTGAGTCCAGCCACTCCCTCTTTTCCTGGGTCAGTGTTGCCACACTAGCTCAAGCCCTCAACCCTCATCTTTGCCTTGTCTCTCACACACACACAAATATATTCTCACTGCCGTCACTGGCATCCTGCACTGCACACTGCCTCATGGTGAATGGTCTTCCTGAGCCCAGCTGGGGAGTGTCGTCCACTTTCTCATGGTTCATCAAAATGTCCACTGCCTGCTGAATTAGGTACAGACCCCTCATACTAAAAGTGATGTGTGAAAGACCAAAATTTATTTTTTAAATTCATTTCTGTTTAACTAATGGTTAATTGCTTTGCAATATTGGTTTGATTTCTGTCATATATCAACATGAAGGAGCCATAGGTGTACATACGTCCCCTCCCTCTTGAAACCCTCCCACCACCCACGCTTTCCCACCCTTCTAGGTTGTTACAGAGGCCCGATTCGAGCTCCCTGAGTCATATAGAGGATTTCCATTGGCGATCTGTTTTACATATGGTGGTATATATGCTTCCATGTTACTCACACCATTCGTCTCACCCTCTCCTTCCTTCCCTTGACCCATGTCCGTAAGTCTTTTCTCTCTGTCGCGTCTCCATTGCTGCCCTGAAAATAGGTTCATCAGTGCCATCAAAAAAGATCAGAGTTTATGCTGACGACCAGCTGAGAAAGTACACAAAACACTTAGCACAATGTTTGCATATGGAAAGAGCTTAATACATATTTTATAATTGTAATTCAGTGCTCTTCTCAATGTGGTTCTAAACTTACTCTTCTAGCTTACCCATTCCAAAGCCTTTCAACCTTACCGTCCATTCTAATAGGACACATGAATATGTATTCACTTTTCTGCTCTAATGCTTTTATTTATAACTTTTTTTTTTCTTATCATTATTTATCTCTGTCTTTCAATGATAGGTCCTTCTGAAAGGCTCTCTTCATGAGGATTTTCCTGGTTTGAGATTCTCTGATCCAAGTTGATAGAATTGTTTCTTACCTTAATCCCATGGTACCTTGTTTATAACTCTCAGATGACAAGCAACATAGACTATATGGTAATGTAATTGTCTGGGTACTTGGCTCATCTTTTCTGGGTTATAAAGTCTCTGGAGGCAGAACTTGCATCTAATTAATACTGCATCTTTATAAAGCCTCACATAGTAATTTGTATAATACTTGCACTCAAAATATGTTTGAATTTAATTTGTGTTATCTTTTTCTAAATTTATTAATATAATACTAGGCTCCTACGACAAAAAGACCCCAAACTGCTCTAGCTTGACTGAGATAGAAGTTAATTGCCTTGAGGGGAGGCAAGCACCCTCGTCCCTCCACGAGTGGATGGGGACCTAGTTTCCTCTTTTTGTTCCATTTCCTTGGTTGCTACCTCATCTGCATGGTAGAAGCTAGCTTACCTGCTTCCTGTTCTCCATACAGCTTGTGGGGAGAGGACTAGGAAGTGAAAGGCAAACAATTTTCCAATAAGGAAGCACCACAATAGATTAGATTATAATACAATAGATTCCATTGACAGTCCAGTGATAAGAGGTTAACCGCATGCCACACTGAACTGCAAGGGAGACAAGGACATGTAGCCTCTAGATGAGTGGAAGTCATGTCCCCATGTACTCAGCACCTTTGTGTGTCCAAAAGAAGACTCAGAAAATGAATGGTTAGCGGATAATTAGCAGTCTTTGTCACACCTCCTCTGAGGTCATTTGCTATTTTATACTATGATTTTATTCTCTCTGTATCTTCTTATTAATAGATCACGTAGATTAAATCATTCTAAATAGTTGAATATTTTGGCTAGTTAAGTATGTATATGGCACTAAAATTTTTTATTTGGGTATTCTGAGTAGAAATCTCAACTTTTATTGCAGCTTCACTGAAATTGTTAAGCCTATTTCAATCATTTTTTAAAATGCTTAGGGTTATCTTTACAAACATTAGCTATTTTACTGAGCTGAAATAGAGGTCCTTAGACATGGTGGTTCAGGTTCCTCTTAATAAATGTTCACTGCTCCATTGCAATATAATAGAGTAGCGCCCTTGGATACTCACCAGGCTTTTATTCTGTCGGCTTAAAAAATATTTACAACCTAAAAGTTGAGAGTTATTTGGTGGAAATTCTTTGGACTTATGCCTAGGAGACAGCATCTGAAGTAACCCTAGGAGACTGCTCCAAGGAGGGGAGGGGTAGGAGCAAAATTATACAGTTTGCCAACAAAAGGTGGGTAGTCGTCGCTCAGTTGTGTCCGACTCTTTGCGACCCCATGAACTATAGCCAGCCAGGCTCCTCCGTCCATAGGATTCTCCAGGCAAGAATACTAAAGTGGGTTGCCATTTCCTTCACCAGAGTATCTTCCCGAACCAGGGATCGAACCCAGGTCTCCCGCATTGCAGGCAGATGCTTTAACCTCTGAGCCACCAGGGAAGCCCCAGTCATCAAAAGATTACTGTTAATTAAAGAAAACCAGATATCCCATTAAGGTCTGCTCCAAGGAGGGGAGGGGTAGGAGCAAAATTATACAGTTTGCCAACAAAAGGTAGGTAGTCGTCGCTCAGTTGTGTCCGACTCTTTGCGACCCCATGAACTATAGCCAGCCAGGCTCCTCCGTCCATGGGATTCTCCAGGCAAGAATACTAAAGTGGGTTGCCATTTCCTTCACCAGAGTATCTTCCCGAACCAGGGATCGAACCCAGGTCTCCCGCATTGCAGGCAGATGCTTTAACCTCTGAGCCACCAGGGAAGCCCCAGTCATCAAAAGATTACTGTTAATTAAAGAAAACCAGATATCCCATTAAGGAATCTAGCACTTCCTATGTATGGGAAGATGCAAGAGTCTGAGCTCACTGAAATCATTTGCTCCATATGCATGTGAGCTATTTGTGCCAGGAGCCGGTGTTTTTCGCATCCTGAGTTCTCTTGGGGCTCACAGTAGGGAGTGGCTGCAGTCTGATGGCTGCCAGGTCACAGTATTCTTTTCCTTTTTGAGTGCCCTTAGGCCTCACCAGCTCCCATTGGGGGGCTCTAATCGCTGATGACTGTGACAGCCTTGTTTACTAATATGCCAGGAAATATTCCATTTCTCAGTTCCCATACTCCATGTTCCCACTTCTTACATCTGTTTTGAAGCAATACCCCCATCTCTTCCTTTTGCTGTTAGACTTTAAGTGAGTACTGCTTGCTGGGGTCCGTGCAAATGCCTACAGAAGCTTTTGTCTCTTTTCTTTTTGCTGTATATTTTATGGGTTTAGAAATCAAACAAAAACTATGCCTGGAACAGTTCTAGGTATTTTACATATTTTAATTAATTTTATTCTAAAAGAACTCTATAAAAGATATTGTTTTCCTCATTATCACTGATCAAACAGAGCACTGAGTTTAAGTAACTTAAGGTAACAGAGTTGGTGAATAGCAGAGCCAAGATTCAACTCAGAGAGTCTGATTCCAGAGTCTGTGCTCTTAATAATGATATTGTGCTGCCTTCTTCAAATTCTGTTTGAATAAGAATGAATAGATTCTGAAAAAGGGTGAGAGGTACTCATGTAAAAATAGCACTTTTGGTCATTAGGACATTCCTTGCTCTATTACAGGCAGATGGAATTGAAAGGAACTCAGGTTCCCTGGTGGCTCAGAGGTTAACGCGTCTGCCTGCAGTGTGGCAGACCTGGGTTCGATCCCTGGGTTGGGAAGATCCTCTGGAGAAGGAAATGGCAACGCACTCCAGTACTCTTGCCTGGAAAATTCCATGGACTGAGGAGCCTGGTGGGCTTCAGTCCATGGGGTTGCAAAGAATCGGACACGACTGAGCGACTTCACCTTCTTCACCTTCAGGTTCCACAAAGGTGAGGTAATATGGCCAGTTATGTCAGAAAACAGTGAGGGAGCTTACTCCATACCATGTGAAGTAGCTCAATTATAAAGCAGGGATTCAGAAGTGAAATCCGGTGTTTCTTCTCTTCTATGTTTGACATCACCGTAATTAGAAGTCTATTCATTCTCTTTTTAAGTGGACCAAGTAATTTGCTGGCTCTTGACCTGGACTCCATGTGAAGCTGCTGTTTCACATATTGACTGTTCATGTCACCAGGATGTCAGAGGGGAAAGTTTTAAAGAAAGAAAGAAAGAAAAAGTCTAGAGAATGTCACTGGTGTTTTTCTTTGGTACTATAATATAAAAGTTTCCAAATATGACTGATTTAAAGAAAAAAAAAGATCTTCTGTTGGTCAAGGGAAGAAAGTGTTTATCTTATGTGAATAGTTTGTGTTAATACTATGTAAGGGAATATGCATTTGAAAAATGCAGCGTAAAGATTCTGGACAGTGTTTTTAATGTAAAGTGTAAGTGACAGAGAGCATCTTAGAGGGAAGAGGAGATACTATTAATATCTGGGAACAATGCCAATAACCAAGTAAATTAGTGAAGTAAAAACATGTTATGTAAATACTGTTGGTAGAGTAGGAAGTTTCTAAGATTGTTATAACTCCTTAATATTTGATATTTTCTAATGACTTTAAGGCTTTCCTGTTTATTTTGATGACTAACAGTTTTTGGAGTGTTCTTGGGTGTTGACGCATTTTCTGCTACAAAACCACCCAGAGTATTTTCTTTTATAGCCGAGGTGACTGCCACTGATTGAAAACTAGGAAGCCTCTTCTCTTAGCTATGGCTGTGAATGGTTTTATTATAAGACAGCAGCATGTTTTGGAGGCCTGCAATTTGGTTTATTATATAAAACAAGTATGGTAGTAGAATTTTCTATGAAATCACATACTTCTACCATTTTGCACTCCTGCACCTCATTAGCCTGTCAAAATGAGTAGTTACATTCATTTTTTATATAACAACACATATAATTACAAGTTATAAAGCTCAGACTGTAGCATATAAAGAAAATAAACTAGCCTATATAGCATGATAATGAGTATGAAGGGTTTAGTGGTCCAGTAGTAAGAAACTTTTTATATTTAGAACCTGATATTGGCAGACAAATCAAATCCCTTATGACTATACAGTGGAAGTGAGGAATAGATTTAAGGGACTAGATCTGATAGACAGAGTGCCTGATGAACTATGGATGGAGGTTCATGAGATTGTACAGGAGATAGGAATCAAGACCATCCCCAAGAAAAAGAAATGCAAAAAAGCAAAATGGGTGTCTGAGGAGGCCTTGCAAATAGCTGTGAAAAGACTGGAAGCGAAAAGCAAAGGAGAAAAGGAAAGATATACCCAATTGAATGCAGAGTTCTGAAGAATAGCAAGGAGAGAGAAGAAAGCCTTCCTCAGCAATCAATGCAAAGAAATAGAGGAAAACAACAGAATGAGAAAGACTAGAGATCTCTTCAAGAAAATTAGAGACACCAAGGGAACATTTCATGCAAAGATGGGCTCCATAAAGGACAGAAATGGTATGGACCTAACAGAAGCAGAAGATATTAAGAAGAGGTGGCAAGAATACACAGGAGAACTGTAGAAAAAAGAGCTTCACGACCCAGATAATCACGATGGTGTGATCAGTCATCTAGAGCCAGACATCCTGGAATGTGAAGTCAAGTGGACCTTAGAAAGCATCACTACGAACAAAGCTAGTGGAGGTGATGGAATTCCAGTTGAGCTGTTTCAAATCCTGAAAGATGATGCTGTGAAAGTGCTGCACTCAATATGCCAGCACATTTGGAAAACTCAGCAGTGGCCACAGGACTGGAAAAGGTCAGTTTTCATTCCAATCCCAAAGAGAGGCAATGCCAAAGAATGCTCAAACTACTGCACAGTTGGACTCACATGCTAGTGAAGTAATGCTTAAAAATTCTCCAAGCCAGGCTTCAGCAATGTGTGAACTATGAAATTCCAGTTGTTCAAGCTGGTTTTAGAAAAGGCAGAGGAACCAGAGATCAAATTGCCAACATCTGCTGGATCATGGAAAAAGCAAGCGAGTTCCAGAAAAACATCTATTTCTGCTTTATTGACTATGCCAAAGCCTTTGTGTAGATCACAATACACTGTGGAAAATTCTGAGAGAGATGGGAATACCAGACCACCTGACCTGCCTCTTGAGAAACCTGTATTCAGGTTTGGAAGCAACAGTTAGAACTGGACATGGAACAAGAGACTGGTTCCAAATAGGAAAAGGAGTACGTCAAGGCTGTATATTGTCACCCTGCTTATTTAACTTCTATGCAGAGTACATCATGAGAAATGCGGGGTTGGAGGAAGCACAAGCTGCAATCAAGACTGCCGGGAGAAATATCAATAACCTCAGATATGCAGATGACACCACCCTTATGGCAGAAAGTGAAAGAGGAACTGAAGAGCCTCTTGATGAAAGTGAAAGAGGAGGGCAAAAACATCGGCTTAAAGCTCAACATTCAGAAAACTAAAATCATGGCATCCAGTCCCATCACTTCATGGAAAATAGATGGGGAAACAGTGGAAACAGTGTCAGACTTTATTTTTTGGGGGCTCCAAAATCACTGCAGATGGTGACTGCAGCCATGAAATTAAAAGACCTTACTCCTTGGAAGGAAAGTTAGAACCAACCTAGACACCATATTGAAAAGCAGAGGCTTACTTTGCCAACAAAGGCCCATCCAGTCAAGGCTATGGTTTTTCCAGTAGTCATGTATGGATGTGAGAGTTGGACTGTGAAGAAGGCTGAGCGCCGAAGAATTGATGCTTTTGAACTGTGGTGTTGGAGAAGACTCTTGAGAGTCCCTTGGACTGCAAGGAGGTCCAACCAGTCAATTGTAAAGGAGATCAGTCTTGGGTGTTCATTGGAAGGACTGATGTTGAAGCTGAAACTCCAATACTTTGGTCACCTGATGCGAAGAGCTGACTCATTGGAAAAGACCCTGATTCTGGGAATGATTGAGGGCAGGAGGAGAAGGGGATGACAGAGGATGAGATGGCTGGATGGCATCATCGACTCGATGGACGTGAGTCTGAGTGAACTCACATATTATGAGCTGGTGATGGACAGGGAGGCCTGGTGTGCTGCGATTCATGGGGTTGCAAAGGGTCGGACATGACTGAGCAACTGAACTGAACAATTTAGGCAGACATAAATGTTTTTACCTCAAACCATCAGATATTCCCATTTCCTCCTACTCCCCATCTCACTTAACTATAAGAATACAAGTGTAGATTGGTGACTACTGAGCCCCTTGAAAAGTAATATAAAAAAACAAAAAAAGAGTATATGGAAGTTGTTGGCCTCCTGCCAAAGTGCATATCTGCTTATACAGATTTCATTCTATTGAAGCAGTAGGGAACAGTGTCTGTTTTCAAGGCTCTACTAGCTTCCAGTATTTAAACCTCTTCAGGGATCATACCACTATTCTAGATGGCTCCAGGAAAAAGTAGTGGTCCAAGATCAAAGCTGCAATTCTTGACTTAAAATGAGAATTGTAAGCTGGTTTATTTGGCCCTGTCTCTGAATTTGAAATAGAGCTATGTCAGGTACAATCTTGAGCATTTAGTTTTGTAACCTTGGTTTGATTTTTTGGATAATCATTTTCCTTGTGATCCGATAATCGATGTTAGATTCCCTGGCTGAGGCTGAGGTCTTGCTTCACCTGCCACGTTCAGATTTAAGTACTTTCCCTGTAACGTGTGACTGTGAATGTAAGCCCAGTTCTGCTCATTGCCTTGTCCCCTTGATGCAGGAGAGGGTACCCTGTCCAGAATGGACTTGTCTAACACTTGGAAATGAATTTTCCAAGGAGAGACATGTGCTTCCAAAGCAAAAGACTTTATTGGAATGGCATGCGTGGGTGGAGAACAGCACAGTGAGGGAAGCCAGGAGAACTGCTCTGCCGTGTGGCTTGCAGGCTCAGGCCTTATGGTGATGGGGTGAGTTTCCAAGTTGCCTCTGGCCAGTCATCTTGCTTTAGTTTGACTCAGAGTCCTTCCTGGTGGTGCTTGCAGCTCTCAGCCAAGACAAATTCCAGTGTAAAGGATTCTGGGAGTTTGGTGGCACATATTATGGGCTGGTGTCTTCTTTATTTTGGCCTCTTCTGAATTTTCCCAGTTAGTTTTCTTCCATGACAGCACCGTGTCCTCTCCGGGACCTCCTGCTCTGAGATAGCGCGTGCAAGTGATTATCATCGTGCCAAGCTAAGTTGGGCAGTTTTGACCAATGGTTCCCTAACACTCTGGCTTTTGTGTCCCTTTTGTCTCATGTTTTATCCTGTGTAAACCTAGATTCTAATTTCCATCATTTCACTGCATTTCAAGAATGCTCACACCAAGACTTGAATGGGTTTCCTGGAACTGATGGAAGATTTGAGGGTCATGGTGATGAGCGCATTGTCCTCATGAGTGTTTGCCTCATTTTTTCTTCCTGTGTCTCACTCTTATTTTGCCTTGGAATTCTCCAAACTCTTTTTGTTATGTAGAGTATTCCACATTCCCTCCAAGCTTTCATTGATTGATAAGTAGGCCCTGAGAGGCTTAACTTTTCCTCTAAAGAGTTTTCATAAGTCTTTCCAGCAAAAAGAGCTCTCTGCTACAGAAGAATTATAGCCTCAGCTGTCAGCTATTATAAACTTTAACTATCCTATTATTAGTAATAACTCAGTCATTTTATTAATTGCATTCCTCCTTACATCTCTCTCTTCTCCTTTCATTTTTTTTCATTATTCCTTTCTTCTGTTTCTCCCTCCTTTCCTTTTTTCTCTCCTTTTTTTCCATCCTACCTTGTACACTTTATATGTACTAGACACCCTTCCAAGCACTGAGATAAGGATGTATACAATAAGTCCTTACTTTCAAGAAGCATCAGTATAGGAAGGAGAGACGGAAGAACCCCATAATGTGGGAAGTTAGGAGGAGGCAGAGAAACTTAAGGTCATTTCATGGTTGCTAATTTGGAGGATTGCTTTGATGTTGTTGTTGTTGAGTCACTAAATCATGTCTGACTCTTCCTGACCCCAGGGAATAGACTATAGCTTGCAAGGCTCTTCTGTCCATGGGATTTCCCATGGAAGAATACTGGGGTGGGTTGCCATTTCCTTCTCCAGGTACTTTGATGGAATGCCATTAATAGAAAGTATTATACAAGAAGAAGGTTTAGGCAGACTGAAAAGTTTGGTTTTCAGCATGATGATGTTTTATGTACCTGCAAGATCCCTGAGAAGAAGAGAATTCAGTTTGGAGTTTACGAAAGAGATTAAAGTTAGAATGTAATTTTCAGAGTCACCAGCATGTGTGGGTGAGATTATACAGGGAGGAGAAAGAGAATAAAAAGAAAAGGGGGTCAAAAAAAAGGGTGTAATTTTAAATAACATCCACATTTTATAGCACTCAGTAAAAGTAAAAAAGTAAAAGCAAAAGAACACAGTAAAAGTAAAACATTATGTGGAGACTCACCCATTTCATTTCCAAACTCTTGCCTTCTTTTTATGATCTTGAAACTTTGGAGACCATAGATATAAAAAGTGACTGTCAAGATAACATGAGAATAGAGTTCTACTTTAAGGAGAGGAGACTCATCCGCAAGGGAGGGAGCAACGGACAGTGTACAATGTTTCAGAAAGAAAAAGTTCACTGAAGACTGAAAGGGGACCATTGAGTGAGTATTCTATCTTATTTAACCTATTGCTGTCAATTGTTACATCTTGTCCTGTTCCAGCAAACCTGGAGGCAGACAGTCACCAGCTGTGTCACTTTTTTTGTCTATTTTTTGTTTCATGGTTTTTCATTAAGTTCCATTCTTTTATTTATTTATTTATTTTAATACCATGTGAGGTTTTTAAAAAAAATATTTATTTGGCCGCTTCAGGTCTTCATTGCAGCATCCGGGCTTTCTAGTTGTGTTACTCCAGCTTAGTTGCCCCATGGCATGTGGGATCTTAGTTCCCTGTCTGGGGATTGAACCCACTTCCCCTGCATTGGAAGGCAGATTCTTGACCATTGGGCCACCAAGGAAGTCCTAGTTCCATTCTTTTAAATATTTTGTGTGTCTTCTCAGAAATGTATTCTAGTTTTTAAAATTTCTATAAATTCCTTATTGAATCTTTATCTTGACAGAGTCCTACTAATTGAGTTAATGCTTCATTTGATCTCATTATGCTTTTATGAATTCACTCCAAGATAGCAGTGTTTATTTGGAAGCATGCTGAATTCCTGGGTCATATTCAACCTCTGTTGCCTGACTATCTCTGGATTTATTTTGTTTACATTTCTGCATAGACAGAAGTTAGCAGACCTTAGTATGTCATAATAGCAACTTGTTTCAAAGGATATGATTATAGGAAGCCTGAATATTTTTTGTTTTGTTTGTTCTTTCGACTGATATGGTGGGATACAGTCTAAGTAAACATAATGGAAAAGACAAGAATGACATTTATTAAAAACGTTTTTCAGTTAACAGAATTCACACTGAACATTCCTATAAGCAAGGAGAATGGTCAGTAGAGCTTTTTCAAATTGACAGGAATAAATGTCTTCCCAGTCCTACAAGAAAACAAGAAGTTGAACACTTTAGATGCTTAAAGACAGCAGAAAGTTGTCTTAAGTCAAACATTTCTTTGCATTTGACATCTCACAAAAAAAGTGATTTTATTCTGCTATTTCCTATAAAATATGTGATTAGTTTTATGATCTTTTTACATTATTTTATTACTTTTATAAGGTCCTTGCAATAAATTTCAGTGTAGTTTTTACAAGGAGAACAAAAAGATAAAATTGCAATGGGGCTGAAATACTTTCTTTTTATAACTAAACATTTATACTATAAGTTTATATAAAATTTTGTTATCACAAGGCTGGTGAGTATTAAGATTTATTTATATTTCATGCTTTTGGGGGGAAAGCATATTTCTAGTCAAAGTTGGATGTCAGGGTTCCTATGACCAAGACTCGAGTTCAATTCAAACAAATCATCAGGGATGGGGAAGAAGCTGCTGGAGGTCCTGGCCATAGCCTTTAGGGCCTCAAAGTCTTTCTTCAGGCTCACCCATCCCAAGGAGATGCATTAATCACAAGGGTCATTGATTCAGAGCAGTTTCTCTAATAAGACATGGTTGGAGCTGAGATGATCAATTTTAAAGCATTTTTATGATGATCTTTTTCAAATATACAGCAAACTTGAGAGAATTTACAATGAAAAACAGCACCATATTAACCATAACCCAAATTCTCACTTATATTGTTCTATAGGCCCTTTATCTCCTATTTATATATATCTTTTATCCTTCCTTTAATCCATTTTTTCATTCTAATGTATTTCAAAGAAAATTGCAGATATCAGTACTATTACCCCTAAATATTTCAGCATGCATATAATGAACCAGAATTTAATATTGAATTACTATTTTTATATAAAGTTTATATATGTAATAAAATATACAAGCATTACCAGCTCAGGCATTGAGTTTTGACGAATGAACGTGCATGCTGAGTTGTTTCGGTTGTGTCCGACTCTGCGACCCTGTAGATTGAAATTTGCCAGACTCCTCTGTCCGTGGAATTTTCCAGGCAAGCATATTATAGTGGGTTGACATGCCCTCCTCAATGGGATCTTCTGGATCCAGGGATCGAACCTGCATTGGTCTCTTACATCTCCTGCATTGCCAGATGGGTTCCTTTACCACTAGTGCCAGCTGGGAAGCCCACCCAATGAATACACTTGTTAAAATCAAACCCATGTCAAGATATAGGATATCATCGATGGAAGAAAGAAGATTCAAGTCTGCAACTCTGTTTATATTTTGCAGCTGATTTTCTCTACTGCTGTTCTGATACTAGCATTCTCTTTTATTCATTACAGTTCAGTTCAGTCGCTCAGTCGTGTCCGACTCTTTGTGACCCCATGAATCGCAGCACGCCAGGCCTCCCTGTCTATCACCAACTCCCAGAGTTCACTCAGACTCACGTCCATAGAGTTGGTGATGCCATCCAGCCATCTCATCCTCTGTTGTCCCCTTCTCCTCCTGCCCGCAATCCCTCCCAGCATCAGAGTCTTTTCCAATGAGTCGACTCTTCCCATGAGGTGGCCAAAGTACTGGAGTTTCAGCTTTAACATCAGTCCTTCCAAAGAGCACCCAGGACTGATCTCCTTTAGAATGGACTGGTTGGATGTCCTTGCAGTCCAAGGTACTCTCAAGAGTCTTCTCTGACACCACAATTCAAAAGCATCAGTTCTCGGCACTCAGCTTTCTTCACAGTCCAACTCTCACATCCATCCATGATGACTAGAAAAACTATAGCCTTGACTAGATGGACCTTTGTTGGCAAAGTAATGTCTCTGCTTTTCAAAATGCTGTGTAGGTTGGTCATAACTTTTCTTCCAAGGAGTAAGCATCTTTTTTTTTTAATTAATTTTTATTTTTTAGTTTGTTTTGCTTTACAATACTGTATTCGTTTTGCTATACATTGACATGAATCAGCCACGAGTGTACATGAACTCCCAATCCCGACCCCCACCTCCCCCCTCCCGCCCCACACCCTCTCTCTGGATTATCCCCGTGCATCAGTCCCAAGCATCCTGCATCCTGCATCAAACCTGGACTGGCGATTCGTTTCACTTATGATATCACACATGTTACACTGCCACTCTGCCAACCCATCCCACCCTCTCCCTCTCCCACAGAGTCCAAAAGGCCGTTCTATACATCTGTGTCTCTTTTGCTGTCTTGCGTACAGGTTTATCATTACCATCATTCTAAATTCCATATATATGTGTAAGTATACTGTATTGGTGTTTTTCTTTCTGGCTTACTTCACTCTGTATAATCGGCTCCAGCGTCATCCACCTCATTAGAACTGATTCAAATGTATTCTTTTTAATAGCTGAGTAATACTCCATTGTGTATATGTACCACAGCTTTCTTATCCATTCATCTGCTGATGGACATCTAGGTTGCTTCCATGTCCTGGCTATTATAAACAGTGCCGCAATGAACATTGGGGTACACGTGTCTCTTTCAATTCTGGTTTCCTTGGTGTGTATGCCCAGCAGTGGGATCGCTGGGTCATAAGGCAGTTCTATTTGCAATTTTTTAAGGAATCTCCACACTGTTCTCCATAGTGGCTGTACTAGTTTGCATTCCCACCAACAGTGTAAGAGGGTTCCCTTTTCTCCACACCCTCTCCAGCATTTATTGCTTGTTGACTTCATGGCTGCAGTCACCATTTGCAGTGATTTTGGAGCCCCCCAAAATAAAGTCTGACACTGTTTCCACTGTTTCCTCATCTATTTCTCATGAAGTGATGGGACCAGATGCCATGATCTTTGTTTTCTGAATGTTGTGTTATTGAAGAAATTTTAATCGATTTCCATTGTCATCTTGATATTTGTCTTAAATTCTAGGCAGTAGTGTCAGTAATTATTACCTTTTTACAGATGTACAGAGAAGCGGCATTATCACACTTGGCTAAGGTATAGAAATCAGAACCTAAGGCCAAATCTCCAGGAATATTTAATGGCTGTCATGGTCCCTTAGAAAAGGATGGAGGTAAAAATATAAAATATTGGGCATAGGATATACAGAAGTTTGCTGTGATACTATTCATAGCAGAAATCCTGGATTTGGTAGTTAAAAATGAAATATATCGAAGAAAAGCAGTGTAACAAATACTTACCTTTTTGTAGTTATGCCTGCAAGCTCTGTTATCATGCATTCATTCAACAAGTATTTACTGATGGCATACTATGTGACAGGCAGTGTTTTGGGGGTTAGTGGTACATCAATGAACAAAATAGAAAACAAATTCCCTCATAAAGTTTACATTTTGATGGGTGGAAACAGAAAATAAGGAAATAAATAATCATTTAATATTTTATGAGGTGATAACTGCTATTAAGAAAAATAATACATGTGGAGGGTGAAATTTTAAAGGGATGGTCTCATTAAGAAGAGAACATTTGAGCAAAGACTTGGAAAACACAAGAGAGTAATAAACTCTGTGGAAGTCTGAAGTACAATTGTCACAGGCTGAGAGCCATGTGCTTGTATGAACAAACTGAGACCAGTGAGGCTGAAGGGAAGTGAATGTGTATGGGCAGTAGCTGAGAGCAGAAAGGCAGAAAGAGGTCCTACTGTTGTCAGGGCCTTGTCATTTATCCTCAGTGAGCA